>JASTWF010000323.1:0-547757 GCA_030390025.1 Squalus acanthias
GTGCAGTTTTTGATCTTTATCATCTGGGTCCAGTGACAGGGTTTTCCAGCCCGTTAAAACAAACTTGCCTCGCCACTTCTCCCTGTCCCACGGTGGGATGAGCACCTGAAATGATGTTTGTAAATATATGTGAATGTAACCGAAGGGAAAAGTGCTGGACAGTGAATGTAAATCTGAGATTATAAGTCTGACATTACCGTTTTACCAGCCTGAGAACTGTGTTAGAGCAGTGATCGCCTGGAACCTGAGTCCTGGGAATTTCCCATCCACCAGAACTGGAACAACAATCACAGAGTCAGCCCCTGAACTGATGGCTCTTTATTAACTGAGAGGAAGACTGGGAACTGATTGGTTGGTAAGCTCACACCGTGTTTTTACTCTTCAAGTTAGGGGCCGGGGTTAAAATAGCTGGTTAGGGTTAAAGTTGGCTATGGAGATTAGTAACTATTAATATGACAAATAGAAAAGGAGGTGGCGTATCGCTGTTAATAAGGGATGCGAGCGGTAGGTAGAGATAAACGATCTTGGCTTGGCAGATCGTGATATAGAACTGGAATCAGTTTGGTTGAAGCTAAGAAAACTGCAAAGGGCGGCAAAACAATGATGGGAGTTGTGTATAGGCCACCAAACGAAATTGTAATGTAGGGCATGTATCAATCAAGAGATTAGAAGTGCATGTAACAAGGGCAATACGGTAATCATGGGGGACTTTAATCTACAATTGACTGGCAAATCAAATAACCACTGGTGGTGTGGATGACGAATTCTTGGAATGCATGCGAGATGGTTTCCTGATCAGTATGTGGAGGAACCAACCAGGGAACGGCTATTCTGTATCTGGTACTGTGTAATGAGAAAGGGCTAATCAATACTCTTGTGGTAAAGGGGCCTTTCGAGGCAAGTGAACATAATATGATTGATTTTATATTAAGTTTGAGAGTGATGTAGTCCAATCTGAACCTAAGCTTCAAATCTAAACAGAGAAACTACAAAATGTATGAGGGACAAGTTGGCCATGGTAGATTGGGAGATTCCACTAAAAGGTATGAAGGTGGACATACATGGATAACATTCAAGGATATAAAGCATAATTTGCAACAAACATCTATTCATCTAGGGCATAAAATCCCAAAAGGAAATGTGATCCAACCATGGCTAACAAAATAACTTAAAGCTAGTATTAATTCAAAGTGGAAAGTTATAAAGATGCCAGAAAAAGCGGTCAGCCTGAGGATTGAGATCGTTTTAGAATCAGCAAAGGGGAAACCAAGAATTGGTAAAGAAGGGGAAAATGGAATATGAGCACAAACTAACGAAAATATAAATACGGATTGTGAAGCTTCTATAGGTATTTGAAAGGAAAAGACTGGCCACGTACATGTAGTCATTTACAGTGAGAGATGGGAGAATTTATATTGGGGATGAGGAAATGGCAGAGAAATTAAATAAATACTTTGTTTCTGTCTTCACGGAGGAAGACACAAAAAAACCTCCCAGAAATACGAGAAAACCTTGGGTGTGACGAGAATGAGGAAGTTAAAGAAATTAATATTAGGAAAAAACAGTACAGGCAAACTTAAAAGGTCTAAAAGTAGATAAATCCCAAGGACCGGATGACCTATATCCTCGGGTTTTGAGAGAGGTGGTCATTGGAATAGAGCACGCATTGTTTGTCATCTTCCAAAATTCTATGGATTCTGGAACGATTCATGCAGATTGGAGGATAGCCAATGTAACCCTACTATTTAAGAAAGGAGGGAGAGAGAAAACGGGGAACGACAGACCTGTTAGCCTCACATCAGTATTTGGGAAAATGCTGGAATCAATTATAAAGGATCCAATAACTGGGCACTGAGAAAATAGCAGTAAGATTCAGCGGAGTCAGCATGGATTTATGAAAGGGAAATCCTGTTTGATAAAAGTATTGGAGTTCTTTGAGGATGTAACTAATGGAGTAGACAAAGGGGAACCGGTAGATGTGGTGTATCTGGAATTTCAGAAGGCCTTCGATAAGGTCCCACACAATAGGTTGGTGAACCAAAATTAGGGCACATGGAATTGGGGGTATATACTAACATGGATTGAGAGTTGGTTAACAGACAGAAAACAAAGAGTAGGACTAAACGGTTCATTTTCAGAATGACAGACTGTAACTATTGGGGTACCGCAAGGATCGATGCTTGGAGCCCAGCTATTCACAATCTAAAGCAATGATTTGAATGAGAGGCCTAAATGTAACGTTCTCCAAATTTGCTGATGATACAAAGCTAGGTGGTAGTGTCAGTTGCGAAGAGGATGTGAAGAGGCTTCACGGGGATCTCGACAGGCTCAGTGAGTGGGCGAGAACAAGGCAGATGGTATATAATGTGGATAAATGTGAAGTCAGCCACTTTGGTAGAAAAAAAACAGAAAGGCAGAGTATTTCCTAAATGTTGAAAGATTGGGGAATGCAGATGCTCAAAGGGTGCTGGGTGTCCTTGTACATGAGTCACTGAAAGTGAATGTGCAAGTGCAGCAACCCATTAGGATTGCAAATGGTATGCTGGCCTTCATTACAAGAGGATTTGTGTACAGGAGTAAAGAAGTCTTACTCCAATTATAAAGGGCCTTGGTGAGACCCACACCTGGAGTACTGTGTACAATTTTGGTCGCCTTAACTAAGGAAGGATATACTTGCCATAGACTGACTGCAATGAAGGTTCACGACATTGATTCCTGGGATGGCGGGACTGTCGTATGAGACGAGATTGAGTAAACTAGGCCTATATTCTCTTGAATTCAGAAGAATGAGAGGGGATCTGATTGAAGCATACAACATTTTTCCCAGGGCTTGATAGGATGGATGCTGGGAGAATGTTGCCCTTAGCTGGGAAGTCTAGAACCATGGGCCACAGCCTCAGGATAAAGGGTAGTTCTTTCAGGACTGAGATGAGAAGAAATGTCTTCACACAGAGTGTGGTGAATATTTGGAATTCTCTATCCCAGAGGGCTGTGGAAGCTCAGTAATTGGGTATATTTCTGACTATTAAGGGCATCAAGGGATATGGCGATAGGGCCAATTAATGGAGTTGAGGCAGAAGATAGCCAGGATCTCATTGAATGGCGGTACAGGCTCGAAGGGCCGAATGGCCTAATCCTGCTCGTATTTCTTCTACTCTTATGTTCTTACTACTATACAAATTTAGTAACTGTTAATACTACATTAAATTAGTAACTTTTAATACGATGTTAAACTAGTAACTGTTAACAACATACTATATCACTAACTTTAATTAAGTACTACTTAGTATAAAATTTATGTAAAGTTAGTTAAATAGTCCAATAAATAGAGGCATGGCAGGGCAGCTCAATCCCGTGGCATGCGCATCCTGTGCCATGTGCGAAATTCAGGACGCTTCCCATGTCCCTGTACAAACGTGTTCAGGATGTGCCGTCAACTGTAAGAGCTCGCGCTCCGGGTTTCGGATCTTGAGCAGCCGCTGCCGTCACTGCGGTGCATCCGCCAGGGTGACAGCTACGTGGATAGCACATTTCAGCATCTGGTCACCCCGCAGCTAAGGAGTGCGCAGGCAGGACTGGGAATGAGTGACACACAGACAGAAGAGCAGGACTAATCAGGTAGTACAGGAGTCCCCTGTGTGCTTCTGTGTTCTGAGTACTGGAGAGGTCAATGGGTCCTCTGAGGACAACAGCCAGGGCCAATTCCGTGACACCACGGGTTTCTCAGCTGTACAGGGGTGGGCGGAGGAAGATAGGGAAAGCAATAGTGGTAGGGGCTTCGAGTTAGTGGGGCAGACAGGTGTTTCTGCGACCGCAGATTTGTGTCCAGGATGTTATGTTGTGTCGCTGGTTCCAGTGTTAAGGATGTCACTGAGCGGCTGCAGATCATTCTGGGGGGGGGGGGGGCTGGGTGAACAACCAGAGCTCGTGGTCCATATCGGTACCGACAACATAGGCAGAAAGAGGGATGAGGTCCTGCAGGCAGATTTTAGGGAGCGAGGAACGAGATTGAAAAGCAGGACCACAAAGGTAGTAATCTCTGGATTACTACCGGTGCCGCGCGCGAGTGAGTATAGAATTGGAGGATAGAGCAGATGAATGCGTGGCTGGAGAGATGGTGCAGGAGGGAGGCTTTCAGATTCCTAGGGCATTGGGGCCTGTTCTGGGGGAGGTGGGACCTGTACAGGCCGGACGGGTTGCACTTCCACAGAACCGGTACCAATCTCATCGCGGGGAGTTTTGCTATTGCTGTTGGGGAGGGTTTAAACTAAGTTGTCAGGGGGATGGGCACAAGGATGTAGCATTCAAAAGGGAGAAACAAAGGGGACAAATGGTTGCGAGTGATGCATAGTGCTAAAGTAAGAAACAGTAAGGTATTAGTTGCGTCAGACTAAGAGAGATCACAGTATGGTCTACGACAGGTTTAAAGTGTATGTATTTGAACGCACAAAGCATATTAAACATTTTGTTGAGCTGCAGGCGCAAATAGCCATATGGGAACATGATGTTGTGGCATTAATGGAGACCTGGCTCAAACAAGGGCAGGATTGGTTATTAAATACTTCTGGTTATAAGATGTTCAGTAAAGATATGGAAGGAAAGATAACAGGTGGTGAAGGAGAATGTTACAGTGCTGCAGAGAGAGACATGTCCTGGCAGGGGTCAAGGACGGAATCTATATAGCTTGAGATGGGAAATAATAGTGTATTCTATAGGCCACCAACTATTGGTAAAAATATGGTGGAGCCAATTTTGCACAGAAATACAGTGAGATGCAAGAACTATAGATAAATTTTAATGGAAGAGTTCAACAATATAGTCTGGGATAGTCATATTCTAAAGGGCAGAGAGGGGGAAGGAATTTCTGAAGTGTGTTCAGGAGTACTTTCTTGATCAGTATCTTTCTTGGCGCAACGAGGAAGGAGGCATTGCTGGATCTGGTTTTGGGGAATGAAGTAGGTCAAGTGGAGCAAAGTGCAATTAGGAGAACATTTAGGGAACAGTGATCATAGTATCATAAAGTTTAGATTAGCTATGGAATAGGGCTGGGAACAATCTAGAGTAAACATAGTTATTTGGAGGAAGTCCAATTTCAGTGGGATGCAAACGGATCTGACCCAGGTAAACTGGAATCAAACATTGTCATGCAAAACTGAAATTGAGCAATGGCTGCCTTTAAAGAGTAAATATTTCGGGTACAGTCGAGGTACATTTCCACTAGGGGGAAAGGTAGGGCAAATAACGTCAGATCTCCCTGGATGATGAAAGAGATAGAGCATAAGATGAAGCAGAAAAACAGCGCGTATGACAGGTGTGAGGTGGAGAATACATCTGTGAATCAGGCTAAATATAGAAAGTTCAGAGGAGAAGTGAAAAAGAAAATAAGAGGGGCAAAGAGAGGGTATTCGAATAGAATGGCAGCTAACATACGAGGTAATCCAAAAGTCTTCTATAGGTATATAACAGTAAACGGGTAGGAAGAGGAGGCTTGTGGCCAATTAGAGTCATAGGGGTAGAAATTAGGTCGCGCCCCATTTGGGGCGCAAATATCGTCTGGACGCAAATATTAGCGCCTGGTGCTAATTATCGGCACTGACTGGAAACTTCACTTTTTACCGCCCCGGGAGGTGAGTGGAGCGCTAAAGCAGGCGCTGCACACCTGTCTTAAGGCACAAAGGCCAAGGAGTGAGGCGCTAACTCAGAGCGCTGGCGAAGCTCATGTAATGTCAGTCAGCAATGGAACACACACACAATGGCACGGGCCAGTTCTTAAAGGGGATGGTTAATCTTGCTTTCCATCCACATCCTGTTCATTGCAGCCTTGAATCTCGGCCTGGAGAGACTTGCACATCAAATGTGCTGGAAAGAACAATGGAGAGTACCAGGCAAAGAGCTCAGAGTGCAGCTCCCACAGTCTCTGTTAAATCGATACAAGGAATGGCAAATCAAAATGAACCTGCAAAGTGCTGCTCAGTGCCCAAAACTCCTTCCCACAACGTTGAATCTCTCCAGAAGTCTCTCCCTCTCTCTCTCAGAATGCGCAGTTCAAAAATGCCACCAACAATAAAAGACAGGAAGAGGCCCCCTTTAAATAGCGCCCCCCCCCCCCAGCCCCACAGCGATTGATAGCGTTCCAGTCTTCTGGTCGTTGGATGCGCCAGGCGGTATGTCAGGGGGCGCCACTCAATTTCCGCTCCGGGGCGCCACAAGGGCGTTGCACCATGGAATGACGTCACAATCTGCGCGCGCAGGTGGTTGCAGCGGTAAGTTTTAGCGCCGCCGCACAATCTCAAGTTAAGTTCTCGAGCGGCGCAAACATCGCTGCGCCCGGGCGTTAGCGGCTTTGCGCCCCATTAGCGCCCTCTTAAGGCGCTAACGGGAGGCGCAACCAACTGAATTTTACCCTATAGAGTCATAGAGTGAAACAAAATAGAAAGAGGCCCTTCGGCCCATCGTGTCCGCGCCGGCCATCAAGCCCTGTCTATTCTAATCCCATTTTCCAGCACTTGGTCCGTAGCCTTGTGTGCTATGGCGTTTCAAATGCTCATCTAAATGCTTCTTGAATGTTGTGAGGTTTCCAGCCTCTACCACCCTTTCAGGCAGTGAGTTCCAGATTCCAACCACCCTTTGGGGGAACTTTTTTTCCCTCAAGTCCCCTCTAAACCTCCTGCTCCTTACCTTGAAACTATGACCCCTGGTTAATGACCCATCTACTAAGGGGAACATTTTCTTTCTATCTACTCTATAAAAGCCTCTCATAATTTTGTACTCCTCAATCAGGTCTCCCCTCAGCCTTCTCTGCTCTAAGGAAAACAACCCCAGCCTGTCCAGTTTCTCTTCATAGTTGAAACGCTCCAACCCAGGTAACATCCTGGTGAATCTCCTTTGCACCCTCTCCAATGCAATCACATCCTTCCTATAGTATGGCGACCAGAATTGCATACAGTATTCCAGCTTTGGCCTAATTAGCGTTTTGTACATCTCCATCACAACCACCCTGCTCGTATATTATATGTCTCGGCTAAAGAAGGCAGGTATCCCATATGCCTTCTTAACCACATCATCATCTCTCCTGCTGCCTTCAGGGATCTATGTACATGCACACCAAGGTCCCTCTGATTCTCTGTCCATCCTAGGGTTCTACCATTCATTGAATATTCCCTTGACTTGTTAGTGCTCCCAAAATGCATCACCTCACACTTTTCAGGGTTAAATTCCATTTGCCACTGTTCTGCCCATCTGACCAACCCGTCTATATTATCCTGTAGCCTAAGGCTCCCCTCCTCGCTCTGTACCACTCCAAAATGTTTCCTCTCTTCTGCGAACATACGGATCACACCTCCTACATTCATATCAAAATCATTAATGTACACTACAAACAGCAAGGGATCCAGCACCGATCCCTGCGGTACACTACTGGACACAGGCTTCCAGTCTCAAAAACAACCTTCGACCATCACCCTCTGCCTCCTGCCACTAAGCCAATTTTGGATCCAATATGCCAAATTGCCCTGGATCCCATTAGAGCCCAAAAAGGAGACCTTCGCATGGAGGTAGAGGGCATGGTTCCGGTGAGAAATGTGCAGTTTGCAACTGTCTTCACCAAGGAACAAAATGCTGCCACAGACATAGTGAAGGAGGAGCTGGAGGACATACAGGATGGGATAAAAATAGATAATGAGAAGGTACTAGAAAGGCTGGCGGTACTTAATGTAGGTAAGTCACCAGGACCAGATGGGATGCATCCTCGGACGCTGAGGGCAGTGGAGGAAGAAATCACAGAGGTTCAGGCCAAAATCTTCCAATACTCATTAGAAACGGGGGTGGTTCCAGAGGACTGGAGAATTGCAAAAGTTACACCCTTGTCCAAAAAGTGAGTAAAGATAAATTCAGCAACTGCAGGCCAATCTGTATTGGGGAAGCATTTAGAAATAATAATCAGGGTCAAACTTAACAGTCACTTGAACAAGTGTGGATTAATTAAGGAAGGCCAGCACGGATTGTTTAAAGGCAAATCGTGTTCAACTAACCTGATCATTTTTTTGATGAGGTAACAGAGAGTGTTGCTGAGGGCAATGCGGTTGACGTGGTGTAAATGGATTCCAAAATGCTATCAACAATGTGACACGTCATAGTCTTGCCAGCAAAGTTGAACCCCATGGAATAAAAAGGACAATGGCAGCATGGATACAACATTGGCTAAGTGACAGGAATCAGAGAGTAGTGGTGAAAGTTTGTCTGTCGGACTGCAGGAAGGTATACAGTGGTGTTCCCCAGGGGTCGGTTCTAGTACCACTGTTTTCCTATGTATATATTATCGAATTGGATGTGGGTGTACAGGGCACAATTTCAAAATTTGCACATGATACAAAACTTGGAACTAGAGTGAAGAGTTAGGAGGATAGTAACAGTCTTCAAGAGGACTTAGACAGGCTGGTGGAATGGGCAGACACGTTGCAGATTAAATTTAATGCAGAAAACTGTGAAGTGATACAGTTTGGTAGAAAAAAGTGTAGAGGAAATATAAACTAAAGGGTAAAATCCTAAAGGGAGACCGAGGGATACATGTGCTCAAATCGTTTAAGTTGGCAGGACAGATTGAAAAAGCTTACGGAATACTTTGTTTCATAAATAGAGGTATAGAATACAAAGCATGGACATTATTTTGAACTTAAATAAAACACTGGTTCGGCCTCAAATGAAGTATTGTGTCCAATTCAGGGCACTGTACATTAGGAAGGATGTGAAGGTCTTAGAGAGGGTGCAGAAAAGATTTACGAAAATGTTTCCAGGGATGAGGGACTTCAGTTACGTGGATAGACTGGAGAAGCTGGGGTTGTTCTCCTTAGAGCAGAGAAGATTGAGATAAGATTTGAAAGAGGCTTTCAAAATCATGAGGGGTCTGGACAGAGTAGATAGAGAGAAACGGTTCCCATTGGCAGAAAGGGTAGAGATCCAGATGACACAGATTTAAGGTGATTGGCAACAGAACCAAAGGCGACATAGGAAAAAAAATAATCAGCGAGTGGTTAGGATCTGGAATGCAATGCCTGAAACTTTGGTGGAGGCAGAGTCAATCACGGCTTTCAGAAGGGAGTTGGATGAGCACCTGAAAGAAAAAAAAATCAGGCCTACGGGAAAAGGGCGGGGGGATGCAACTAACTGAAGTGCTCTTGCAGAGAGCTGGCACGGGCTCGGCAAGCCGAATGACATTCTTCCGTACTGTAACCATTCTATGATTCTATGAAAGATCCACAGAGAGTAACGGTAACTAAGGCCCATCCTTTACTCTCTGTCCCCGTTCTATATTCCCCTCTTTCCCGGGTATCTCCCTGCAATCCCTCTTTCTCTCTGTCGAGCCCGGTTGTTCCCCTTTCCCTGTATCCACTCCCTGTTCCATTGCTCTGACTGATGATCTTGGTCTCTCTGCAGTTCCCATTCCTACTCTCAACATGTTTTCGCTTTTGTACATTTACTCCTCGCTTATCGACTAGCTTATCGGTAATTTCCCCCTCACGATACCTTTTAAATCTGTACCATCCGTAGGCAACATCCCAATCACACTTCACTTCGTGATAGCACTGAGTCCCACTACAGTCCGTGCTCCTCCAGGGCTGCTCCAGGACTGCGTGATGTTCACACGGGTCAGTGAGTGCGGAGTCTTCGACTGAGTGAAAGAAAGATGTTTAATGTTAATATAAAATAATAAGAAAGATACGGGACCGACCACCCGGCATCGACCTCGGCACCGGCTACGGACATGGCGCTCCCAGCCAAATCAACCCTGCAAAGTCCTCCTCACCAACATCTGGGATTGTGCCAAAATTGGGAGAGCTGTCCCACAGACTAGTCAAACAACAGCCTGACTTAGTCATACTCACAGAATCATACCTTTCAGTCAATGTCCCAAGCTCCTCCATCACCATCCTTAGTTATGTCATGTCCCACCGGAAGGGCAGACCCACCAGGGGTGGCGGCACCGTGGTATACTGTCGGAAAGGAGTGGGCCTAGGAGTCCTCAACATTGACCGCGTACCCCATGATGTCTCATGGCTTCAGGTCAAGTATGGGCAAGGCAACCTTCTGCTGATTACTACCTACCGCCCTGATGAATCAGTATTCCGCCATGTTGAACACCACTTGAAGAAGCACTGAGTATAGCAAGGGCGCAGAATGTACTCTGGGTGGGAGACTTCAATGTCCATCACCAAGAATGGCTCAGTAGCACCACTATTGAACGAGCTGACCACGTCCTGAAGGACATAACTGCCAGTCTGGGCCTACGACAGGTGGTGAGAGAACCAACACAAGGGAAAAACCTACTTGAACACGTCCTCACCAATCTACCTGTCACAGATGCAACTTTCCATGGCAGTATTTGTAGCATTGAAAACCGCAGTCATTGTGGAGACGAAGTACCGTCTTCACACTGAGGACACCCTCCATCGTGTTGTGTGGCACTACCACCATGCTAAATGGGATAGATTCTGAAATGATCTAGCAGCTCAAAACTGGGCATCCATGAGGCGTTGTGGGTCATCAGCAGTAGCAGAATTGAATTCCAACCCAATCTGTAACCTCATGGACCGGCATATCCCTCACTCTACCATTACCATCAAGCCAGGGGACCAACCCTGGTTCAATAAGGAGTGTAGAAGAGCATGCCAGGAGCAGGAACAGGCACACCTAAAAATGAGGTGCCAAACTGGGGAAGCTGCAACACAGGACTCTATGCATGCTAAAAGGATCAAGCAACATGCTACAGACAGGGGTAAGCGATCCCACAATCAACGGATCAGATCAAAGCTCTGCAGTCCTGCCTCATCCTGTCGTGAATAGTGATTGACCATTAAACAACTAACGGGAGGAGGAGGCTTCTTGAATATCCTCATCCTTAATGATGGTGGAGCCCAGCACGTGAGTGCAAAAGAAAAGACTGAAGCGTTTTCAACCATGTTCAGCCAGAATTGCCGTGTTGCTGATCCATATCGGCCTCCTCCTGATGTCCCCACCATTATAGACCCAGTTTTCAACCAATTCGATTCACTCCACGTGATATCAAGAAACGGCTCAGCGCGTTGGATAAAGCAAAGGGTATGGGACCTGACAACATCTCGGCAATCGTGCTGAAGACATGTGCTCCAGAACAAGCCGCGCCTCTAGCCAAGCTGCTCCATACAGCTACAACACTGGCATCTATCCGACAATGTGCAAAACTGTCTAGGTATGTCCTGTCCACAAAAAGCAGAACAAATCTTTAACCAGCCAATTACCGCCCCATCAGTCTGCTCTCAATCATCAGCAAAGTGATGGAAGTTGTCATCAACAGGGCTATCAAGCGGCACTTACTCACCAACAACCTGCTCACTGATGCCCAGTTTGGGTTCCGCCAAGACCTCTCTGCTCCCGACAACATCACAGCCTTTGTCCAAACATGAACAAAGAAGCTGAATTCCAGAGGTGATGGAAGAGTGACTGCCCTGGACATCAAGGCAGCATTGATCGAGTGTGGCTAGAAGGATCCCTAGTAAAACTGATGTCAATGGAAATCGGGGGGAAAACTGTCCACTGGCTGGAGTCATACCCAGCACAAAGGAAGATGGTTGTGATGAAAGAAGGTCAATCATCTTGTTAACGATCCTTCAGCCAGTGGAAACAGTTTCTCTTTATTTTCTCCATCTAATCCATTCATGATTTTGAACACCTCTATCAAAACTCTTCTTAGCCTTCTCTGCTCTCAGGAGAACAATCCCAGCTTTTCCAGTCTATTTTAAAATAGTAAAAATTAAAGACTTTTACTGAAATGATCTGAGATAAACAAATAAGTAAACCTCTCTCATGGGCCCATGGAAACCAGCTGGGCTTTGCTGCTGTAACATAACTTGTCTTCAGCTGCCCAGCATGAAGGGTGTAGGGAGATTGGAACTTGTAAAGGTGATTGGTCTGAGCATGATATGTTCAATATTGGGGAATGGTCTGTGTATATTGGAACTTTAATGTGCATAAGGACATAAGAAATAGGAGCAGGAGTTGGCCATTCGGCCCCTCGATGCTGCTCCGCAATAAGATCATGGCTGATCATCTACTTCAACGCCACCTTCCCGCCCTATTCCCATATACCTTGTTTCCATGGTGCCCAAATATCTATCAATCTCAGGCTTAAATATACTCATCGACTGAGGATCCACAACCCTCTGGTGTAGAGAATGCCAAAGATTCACAGCCCTCCGAGTGAAGACAATTCTCCTCATCTCAGTCCTAAATGGCCGAACCGTTATCCTGAGCCTATGACCCCAATTGAAGACTCTCCAGCCAGGAAAACAGCCTCTCAGCATCTATCCTGTCAAGACCTTTAAGAATTTCATACGTTTCAATGGGATCACCTCTCATTCTTCTAAACATTGGAGAATATGGCCCCTTTCGACGTGATTTCTCCTCATAGGACAACACTTTCTTCATCGGAATCAATCCAGAGAACAATCGTTGCACCCGCTCTGAGGCAATTGTATCCTTCCTTAGATAAGGAGACCAAAACTGTGCACAGTACAGGTGTGGTCTCACCAGAGCCATAATTGCTGCAATAATTCCTTACTCTTATACTCCATCCCCCTTGCAATAAAGGGTAACATACCATTTCCCCATCTAATTGCTTGTTGTACATTCAAGTTAACTTTCGGTGATTCGTGTACAAGGACCTCCTAAATCCCTCTGAATACCAACATTTATTATGTTCTCATCTTTAAAAAATGTGTTTTTTTTACCATTCTTCCTATCCAAGTGGATAATTTCACATTTCCCCACATTATGCTCCATCTGCCACGTACTTGCTCAATTACTTAACCGGTCTATATCCCTTTGCAGCCCCCTGCGACCTCCTCACAGCTTAGAATAAGTTGAGAGGGGAAGTGAAGGTAAAAATAAGATTGGCAAAGAGTGATTATGAGAGTAAAATGGCGGTGAACATAATAGGGAACCCAAAAATGTTCTACCAGCATGTAAACAGTAAGCGAGTGGTAAGAGGCGGGGTGGGGCCTATTAGAGACAAAGAAGGTAATATATACTTAGAGGCGCAGGGCAAGGCGAGAATAGTCAATGAGTACTTTGTATCGGTGTTTACTAAGGAGGTGCATGCTGACAAAATATCGGTAGAAGTGGAAACGGTAGAAAGAATTGAAGGGGCGAAAATTGACAGACATGAGTTACTAGAGAGGCTTGCCATGCTTGGAGTGCACAAGTCGCCTGGGCCAAATGGCTTGCAACTCACGTTGCTAAGAGAATTGGCGGAGGAGTTAGCGGAGGAAA
Source organism: Squalus acanthias (assembly GCA_030390025.1). Taxonomy (NCBI): domain Eukaryota; kingdom Metazoa; phylum Chordata; class Chondrichthyes; order Squaliformes; family Squalidae; genus Squalus; species Squalus acanthias. The sequence continues at coordinate 13,303 of JASTWF010000323.1, forward strand.
TGTTTCCTCAAGTTCGTATTCCAATCACATTATATTTGTGTATTGTGGTTAACGACCCTTCAGCCAGTGGAAACAGATTCTCCTTATTCTCTCTATTAAAACCAGTCACGATTTTGAACACCTCAACCAAATCTCCCATAAACCTCTCTGGTCTATGCAGACAAATCCCAACTTCTCCAGTCTCTCCACATAACTGAAGTCCCTCATCCATGGCACCATTCTGCTTCTGTCCAATTCCATTACTTATAAATGACCTTTAAGCATCACTTCAACATTGACACATGACTGTTCGGAAGGGATTCAACCTGTAAATATTCTCTCACTAACACTCAGTCTCCATTAAAGACCAGCCTTGGTGATGCTTGACTTTCAGTTTAAATACAGAGACCATCGCAGTCCCTTTACTGTCCCCGTGTTAGCGGGTGAGTGAAGCAGTTAGATTCTGGGACATTGACATCCCATCAGGGCACTCGCAGTGTCCCACGTCCTGGTTACAGAAACGCTCTCCCAGTAAGACCCCATCTGGAATTCTGTGTTCAATTCTGAGCAGAGCACCTCAGGAAGGATATATTGGCGAACACTCCACCCCCACCCCCCCAGATTTCCTGACCTTCTCTGCCCCGCCCCGAGTTCCTGACATTTGTCCCACAGAGTTCCTGACCTATGCCCCCGAGTTCCGGACATTTGCCTCCGCAGAGATCCTGACTTTTGTACCCTCCCAGTTCTTGGCTTTTGGCCCCCAATTTTCTGACATTTGCTCTCCCCCGAGGTCTTGACTTTTGCCCCCCAATTCCTGACATTTGCCCAGCTCCTAGTTCCTGACCTTTGTCCCGCGAGTTCCTGAACTTTGCCCCCCGAGTTCCTGTACTTCCCCCCCGACTTCCTGACCTTTGCCACCCACCGAGTTCATGACCTTTGTCCAACTGAGTTCCTGACCTTTTTGCCCCCCCTCGTGTTCCTGACCTATGCCAAACCCCCGATTTCCTGACCTTTGCCCCCCCCCGAGTTCCTGACCTTTGCCACCCACCGAGTTCATGACCTTTGTCCCACCGAGTTCCTGAACTTTTTGTCCTCCGATTTCCTGACCAGTGCCCACCCCCCCGTTTTCCTGACCTGTGCCCCACAAAGTTCATCACCTTTGTCCAACGAATTCCTGACCTTTCTGCCCTCCGCCGTGTTCCTGACCTCTGCCCCCTCCCCGATTTCCTGGCCTTTGCACCGCCCCCCCGAGTTCCTGACCTTTGCCCCCGCCCCCCAAATGTACCTGTGCAATAAGCAGATTTACTCTTGGGTGTCGGCTTCAACTCATAAACGAAGTAACTGGTGCAGTTTTTGATCTTTATCTCCAGGTTCTCATCGCAGGGTTTACCAACCTTGGTAAAACAAATTGTCCCCGTCATTTCTCCCTGTCCCACGGTGGGATGAGAATCTGAAACGAGGTTTATAAATATTGAAGAATGTACCGAGGTGAACAGTGCTGGACAGTGAATGTAAATCTGAGATTATAAAGTCTGAAATTACCCTTTAACCAGCCTGGGTGCTTTGTGGAGCAGCGATCCTTTGGGACCTCAGTCTCGGGAATCTTCCATCCACCAGAACTGGAACAAAAATCACATAGTCAGCCCCTGAACTGATGGCACTTATTAACTGACAGAAAGACTGGGAACTGACTGGTTGGGAAAGGTCACACCATGTTTCTGCTCTGCAAGTTAGAGGCCGGGGTTAAATAGCTGGTTAGCGTTAAAGCAGTAGCTTGGAGATTAGTAACTGTTAATATTACATTAAATTAGTAACTGTTAATATTATATTAAATTAGTAACTGATAATACTACATCATATTAGTAACTGTTAAAACTATCTTACATTAGTAACTGTTGATTCTATATTAAATTACTCACTGTTAATACTACAAAAAATTAGTAACTTTAATACTATATTTAATTAGTGACTGCGAATACTACATTAAATTAGTTACTGCTAATACTATATTTAATTAGTGACTATTAATACTACATTAAATTAGTAACTATTAATACTGCATTAAATGAGTAACTGTTAATACTATATTAAATTACTAACTGTTAATAATATCTTAAATTAGTGACAGTTAATACTCTATTAACTTAGTAAGTGTTAATAACATATAATAATAACTTCAATTAGGTACCCCTGTAGTGTTAGTAAAGTTAGGTAATAGTCAGATAAAAAGAGGCATGTCATCTCAGTCCCAAGGATTGCGCATCCTGTGCCATGTGGGAAATCCAGGACGTTTCCCGTGTTCTGCTCAACCACGTGTGCAGCATGTGTGATCAGCTGGAGGAGCTCGCCTCCGGGTTTCGGAGCTTGAGCAGACGCTGGCGTCACTGCGGTGCATCCGCGAGGCTGAGGGATACGAGCATAGCACGTTTCAGGAGGTGGTCACCCCGCAGATATGGAGTGCACAGGCAGAGAGGGAATGGGTGACCGTCAGACAGAAGAGGAGGACCAGGCAGGTAGTGCAGGAGTCCCCTGAGAGCATCTCGCTCACCAACCAGTATTCTGTTCTGAGTAGTGGTGAGGGCGATGGTTCCACTGCGGATTACAGCCGGAGACAAGTCCTCGGCATCACGGTTGTCTCATTTGAGTTGGGTGGACGGAAATAGGGAAAGCAATAGTGGTAGGGGTTTCGATTTAGTGGAGCAGACAATTGTTTCTGCGGCCGCAGATGTGACTCCAGGATGATATGTTATCTCGCTGGTGCCAGGTTTAAGCATGTCACAGAGCGGCTGCAGAACATTCTGATTGTGGAGGGTGAACAGCCAGAGGTCATGCTCCATATCATTATCAACGGAATAGGTTGAAAGAAGGATGAGGTACTACTGGCGGATTTTAGGGAGCTAGTAAAGAGATTAAAAAGCAGGACCTCAAAGGTAGTAATCTCTGGATTACTCCCGGTTCCATGCGCGAGTGAGTATAGCAATAGAAGGATAGAGCAGATGAATGCGTGGCTGGAGAGATGGTGCAGGAGGGAAGGCTTCAGACTCTTGGGGCACTGGGGCCTCTTCTGTGGCAGGTGGGTCCTGTACAGGCCAGGCGGGTTGCTCCTCAACAGAGCCATTATCAATATCCTCGCGGGGAGATTTTCTCCTGTTATTGGGGAAGGTTTAAACTAAGTTGAGAGGGGTATGGGCACCATGATGTAGCATTAAAAAGGAGAAATAACGGCCACAATGGATTGTGAGAGACGGATAGCACTAAATAAGAAATAGCAAGGTATTAGTTGGCATCAGGCTTGGAGAGAACACAGGATGGTATAAGTCAGGTTTACAGTTTATGCATGTGAACGCACGAAGCACAGTAATCAAGGTGTGTGAGCTTCAGGCACAAATAGTCACCGGGGAATATGATGTCATGGCAATAACGGAGACCTAGCTCAAAAAAGAGCAGGATTGTGCATTACATATTCCTGGATATAAGGTGTTCAGGAAAGATAGGGAAGGAATGATAGGAGGTGGTGTGGCAGTATTGGTTAAGGAGAATGTTACAATGCTGGAGAGAGGGAATGTCCTGGAGGGGTCGAAGTCAGAATCAAATGTCTGGATTTAAGATAAAATAGAGGAGCCATTGCACTTCTGGGGCATTTTATAGGTCACCAAATAGTGGTAAAAATATGGAGAAGCAAACTTGCAGAGAAATTACAGAGAGATGCAAGAACTATAGAGTAGTGAGAATGGGGTAGCTCAACTATCCTAATATAGACGGGGATAGTAATTGTGCAAAGGGCAGAGAGGGGGACGAATTTCAGGAGTGTGTTCAGGAAATCTTTCTTGATCAGTATGCTTCCAGCCCAACGAGGAAGCAGGCATTGCTAGGTTAGCTTCTGGGGACTGAGTTAGGTCAAGTGGAGCAAGTGACAGTACGTGAATATTTATGGAGCAGTGACATAGGATCATAAGGTTTAGATTAGCTCAGGAAAAGTACAAGGATCAATCTAGAGTAAAACTACTTAAGTGGGGGAAGGCCAATTTCAGTTGGATGAGAACGAATTTGGCCTGGATAAATTGGAATCAAAGATTGGCAGGCAAAAGTGTAATGGAACAATGGGCTGCATATCATGAGGAAATCTTTCAGTTACAGTCGAGTTACATTCACACTAGGGGGAAATGTATGGTAACTAAAGCCAAACCTCCCTGGATGACGAAAGAGATAAATTATAAGATGAAGCATTAGAAGAGCGCGTATGACAGATGTCAGATCGAGAATACATCTGATAATCATGCTGAATATAAAAAGTTCAGAAGAGAAGTGAAGAAGAAAATATGAAGGGCAAAGCAGGATATGAGAACAGAATGGCAGCTAACTTAAAAGGTAATCCAAAAGTATTCTATAGACATAAAAACAGGTAGTAAGAGGATGTCAAGGACAGAATCAAATGTCTGGAGTTAAGATAAAAATAGAGGGGGCATTACATTACGTGGGTACTTTATAGACCACAAAATAATGGGACAAATATGGAGAAGCAAACTTGCAGAGACATTACAGAGAGATGCAAGAACTATAGAGTAGTGAGAATGGGGTACCTCAACTATCCGAATATAGACTGGGATAGTAATAGTGTAAAGGGAAGAGAGGGGAAGAATGTCTGGGTGTGTTCAGGAAATCTTTCTTGATCAGTATGCTTCCAGCCCAACGAGGAAGGAGGCATTTCTGGATCTGGTTCTGGGGAATGAGGTAGGTCAAGTGGAGCAAGTGCCAGTATGTGAATGTTTAGGGACCAGTGACGTAGTATCATAAGGGTTAGATTAGGTATGAAAAAGGGCAAGGATAAGAACATAAGAACATAAGAAATAGGAGCAGGAGTAGGCCAATCGGCCCCTCGAGCCTGCTCCGCCATTCAATAAGATCATGGCTGATCTGATCCTAACCACCAATCTACTATCTATCACAGAACCATCTCCTGCATCTAACAGAATTGCACACACGAAATAGGAGCAGAATCAGGCTACACAGTCCCTGGGCCCGCTCCACTACCCACAGGGCCATGACCGATCCGAACCTAGACTCATGTCCAAATTCCTGCCCGCTCCCCGTAACCCTTAATGCCCTTTACTTCTAGGAAACTGTCTATTTCTGTTTTAAATTTAATTAATGTTGTAGCTTCTACAGCTTTTTGTGGCAGCATATTCCATGGACCTACCACCCTCTGAGTGAAGTAGTTCCTCCTCATCTCAGTTTTGAAAGAGCAGCCCCTAGAGTAAAAATAATAAAGTGGAGGAAGGCCAAATTCAGTGGGATGAGAATGAATTTGGCCTGGATAAATTGAAATCAAAGATTGGCAGGCAATGGAAAAATGGGCTACATTTAATGAGGAAATGTTTCAGGTACAGTCGAGGTACATTCACACTAGGGAGAAATGTAGTGTAACTAAAGCCAGTCCTCCCTGGATGACGAAAGAGATAGAGAGTAAGATGAAGCAGTAGAAGAGCGCGTATGACAGATGTCAGGTCGAGAATACATCTGATAATCATGCTAAATATAGAAAGTTCAGAAGAGAAGTGAAGAAGAAAATAGGGAGGGCAAAGTATAGTATGAAAATAGAATGGCAGCTAACATAAAAGGCAATCCAAAAGTATTCTATAGACATATAAACAGGTAGTAAGAGGACGGTGGTGCCGATTAGGAACCAAAAAGAGGACCTACGCATGGAGGCATAGGATATGGCTGAGGTGCTAAATGAGTACTTTGCATCTGTCTTCACCAAGGAAGAGGATGCTGCCATTGATGTAGTGAACGAGGAGATAGAGGAGATACTGGATGGGATAAAAATTGATAAAGAGGAGTTACTCGAAAGTAGGTAAGTGACCAGGTGCAGATGGGATGCATCCTTGAATGCTGCGGGAAGTGAAGTAAGAAATCGCGGAGGTACTGGCCATAATCTTCCAATCCTCCTTAGAAATGGGGGTGGTTCCAGAATACCGGAGCAATGCAAATGTTACAACCTTGTTCAAAAAATGGTGTTACGATATTCCCAGCAACTACAGGCCTGTCAGTTTAACCCCGGTAGTGGGGAAGCCTTTAGAAACAGTAATTAGGAGAAAAATTAACAGTCACTTGGACAAGTGTGGATTAATTATCAAAGCTAAGACGCATTTATTAAAGGCAAATCGTACTGAACCAACTTGATCCAGTTTTCTGATGAGGTAACAGAGAGGGTTAATGTGGGCAATGCGTTAGACGTGGTGTACATACATTTCCAAAAGGCGTTCGACAAAGAGCCGTACAGCAGGCTTGCCAGCAAAGCTGAAGCCCATTGAATAAAAGGGACAGTGGCAGCATGGATACGAAATTGGCTAATTGACAGGATACAGAGAGTAGTGGTGAACAGAAGTTTGTCGGACAAGAGGAAGATATACAGTGGTTTTACCCAGGGGTCAGTTCTAGGACCCCTGCTTTTCTTGATATATTTTAATGACCTGGATGTGGGTGTACAGAGCACAATTTCAAAATGTGAACATGCCACAAACTTGGAAGTATTGTTAACAGTGAGGAGCATAGTGATAGAATTCAAGAGGACATAGACAGGCTGGCGGAATGGGCGGACACGTGGCAGATGAAATTCAATGCAGAAAAGTGCGAAGTAATACATTCTTGTAGAAATAATGGGGAGATGAAATCGAAACTAAAGGGTACAATCTTAAAGTGGGTGCATGAACAGTGACACCAAGGCTTATATGTGCACAAGTCGTTGAAGGTGGCAAGACAGATTGAAAAAGCTTCATGAATAGAGGTATAGAGTAAAAAGTTTGGATATTGTGATGAAGCTGTCTAAAACACTGATTTGGCCACAACTGGAGTATTGTGTCCAATTCTGGGCACCGTACTTTACGATGAAAATGAATGCCTTAGAGAGGGTGCAGAACAGGGTTACAAGAATGATTCCAGGGATAAAATATTTCAGTTTCGAGGATAGACTGGAGAAGCTGGGGTTGTTCTCCTTAGAGCAGAGAAGATTGAGAGGAGTTTTGACAGAGGTGTTCAAAATCATGAGGGGTCTGGACAAATTAGACAGAGAGAAACGGTCCCCAAAGGCAGAAGGTTCGAGAAACAGAAGACACAGATTTAAGATAATTGGAAGAAGAAACAAAGGCAACAGAGGAAAATATTTTTTAATCAGCGAGTTGTTAAGTTCTGGAATGCACTGCCTGAAAGGGTGGGGGAGTCATAAGTAATAACGGCGTTCAGAAGGGAGTGGAGTGAGTACCCGTAGAAAAAATATTTGCAGGGCTACGGGGAAAGGGCAGGGGAGTGGAAATAACTGAAGTGCTCTTGCAGAGAGCTGGCACGCGTTCCACGGGCCGAATGGCGTTCTTCCGTGCTGTAACAATACTATGTATCTATGAAAGGCAGAGAGTACCGGAAACCGGGGCCCATTGTTTACTCTCTGTCCCCGTTCTATATTCCCCTCTATCCCGGGTATCTCCCTTTACTCTCTGTCCCCGTTCTATTTTCCTCTCTATCCCGGGTATCTCCCTTTACTCTCTGTCCCCGTTCTATATTCCTCTCTATCCCTCGTAGCTCCCTTTACTCTCTGTCCCCGTTCTATATTTCCCTCTATCCCGGGTATCTCCCTTTACTCTCTAACCCCGTTCTATATTCCCCTCTATCCCGGGTATCTCCCTTTACTCTCTGTCCCCGTTCTATATTTCCCTCTATCCCGGGTATCTCCCTTTACTCTCTAACCCCGTTCTATATTCCCCTCTATCCCGGGTATCTCCCTTTGCTCTCTGTCCCCGTTCTATATTCCCCTCTATCCCGGGTATCTCCCTTTACTCTCTAACCCCGTTCTATATTCCCCTCTATCCCGGGTATCTCCCTTTACTCTCTGTCACCGTTCTATATCCCCCTCTATCCCGGGTATCTCCCTTTTTTTCTCTGTCCCCATTCTATATTCCCCTCTATCCCGGGTATCTCCCTTTACTCTCTGTCCCCATTCTATATTCCCCTCTATCCCGGGTATCTCCCTTTATTCTCTGACCCCATTCTATATTCCCCTCTATCCTGGGTATCTCCCTCTACTCACTGACCCCGTTCTATATTCCCCTCTATTCCGGGTATCTCCCTTTGCTCTCAAACCCCGTTCTATATCCCCCTCTATCCTGGGTATCTCCTTTTACTCTCTAACCCCGTTCTATATTCCCCTCTATCCCGGGTGTCTCCATTTACTCTCTGTCCACGTTCTACATTCCTCTCTATCCCGGGTATCTCCATTTACTCTCTGTCTCCGTTCTATATTCCCCAATATCCCGGGTATCTCCCTTTACTCTCTGTCCCTGTGCTATATTCCCCTCTATCTGGGGTATATCCCTTTACTCCCTGTTTCTCTCTGCAGTGTCCGGTTGTGCCCCTTCCCCTGTATGAACTACCTTCCCTATTTTTCTGACTGAGGATCCCGGTCTCTCTGCAGTTCCCATTCCAACACTCACACTGTAATCTTTTTTGGACATTTGCTCCTCGCTCATCGACTATTTTATCTGTAATTTCCCCCTCACGTTACCTTTTAAATCTGTACCATCCATGAACAAGTTCCTCATCACATTTCCACTTCTCATGGCCGACGCACTGAGTCCAACTACAGTCCGTGCTCCTCCAGGGCTGGTCCAGGACTGTGTGATTTACACACGGTTCAGTGGGTGCGGAGCCTGCGACTGAGTGACAGAATGATGTTTCATGTTATTATAAAGTAGAGTTAATATTACACAGCGGCTTGTACACCCCGAAGCACCAATAACCTTTGTCACACTCTCCGCACTGTTAGATAATCCTCAAATGAAAACTGGAAACTTTCCTCCCTCTCTCAACTTTATTTCCATCTCTCTCCCAGCCCAGCCTCCCCTCTAACTCTCTGTTCACTGACAGTTCTCCCTATTCTAGATCAACCCTTATCTCTCAGGTAACAGAAAGCAGCAAAGTCCTCAGCTTCACTTCGTTCAATAGAAAAGCTGGAAATGTAAAGCAGGAATTTAGCTATTGTGTTAACCAGGCACTGTTCTGTGTCCCTAAAAGTTGGGCTCCGTTTTACTTCGATTAACACAGAGACTCAGGATGTCCGGATCACTCTCACACTCCCCCTCTCTCCTCACAGACTGATCTCTCTGTTCTACATTAACTGTTATGTACCAGCTACAGAGCGCCGTGTGCCAGGGTAAGTTTCAGTCTGCAGCTCCCGCTGGCACATCCAAAATTTGGTCTCCTCCTCCTGCACCTGCAGACTGAGCTGGTGAATAGAGTGCAGATGGTGAGTGTCACTGGATGGTCAGTAAGAGATATCATGGGGTATCTCAGTCCCCAGGTGAACACTGAGCGCAAATGGTGAGGGAAACTCGATGGTCAGTGAGAGATATCATGGGGTATCTCAGTCCTGGGGTGAAATTAGATTAAGAATTACTTTCTATTGCAGGTTTTCATTGAAAAACTATATATAAATATATATATATATATGAGTATTGGATATATTAATAATAAATATATAATAAATTGGAGGCTGAATATCAAAGTTATTTTAACAGTATATTGTACAAATTGTATGATCAATATTCTGATAGAATTAATGATTATATGAATATCATAGAATCATAGAATAGTAAAGCACTGGATGAGGCTATTCCGCCCATGGAGTCTGCGCTAGCTCTTTCGAAGATCAATCCAGTTAGTCCCACTCCCCGCTCTTTTCCATATCCCAGCATTTGTTCTCCTGCAATTATTTATCCAATTCCCTTTTGAAGGCTGCTACTGAATCTGTTTCTAATACCCTATCAGGCAGTGCTTTCCAAATCCTAAACACACGTTGCATAAAAAAGCTTTATCTCGTGTCGCCTCTGGTTATTTTCCCAATCACCTTAAATCTGCGCCCTCTTGTTATCGAACTTCAGCCAGTGGAAACAGTTTCCATATTTTCTCTATATAAACCCATCATGATGTTGATCACCTCTACCAAATCTCCTCTCAGATTTCTCTGCTCTCAGGAGAATGACCCCAGCTTTTCCAGTCTATTTTAAATTAGTCAAAATTAAAGACTTTTAAAGAAATGATCTGAGATAAAGAAATAAGTAAACAACACTCCTGGGCCAATGGTAACCAGCTGGGCTTTGCTGCTTTAACCTAACTTGTCTTCAGCTTCCCAGCATGAAGGATGTAGGGAGATTGGAACTGGGGAGGCTCTGAGCAGGTTATGGTCAATATTGGAGAATGGTCTGTATTCATTGTAACTTTAATGGGCGTAAGAACATAAGAAATAGGAGCAGGAGTAGGCCATTCGACCCCTCGAGTTTGCTTCGCAATAAGATCATTGCTGATCTTCTACCTCAGCGCCACCTTCCCGCCATAACCCATATACCTTGGTTCCATTCGTGCCAAAATATCTATCAATCTCAGTCTTCAATATATAAAATAATCGACTGAGGATCCACAATCCTCTGGTGCGGAGAATTCCAAAGATTCACAACCCTCTGAGAAAGATATTTTTCCTCATCACAGTCCTAATTGGCTGAGGCCTTATCCTGAGACTATGACACCAACTTAAGACTCTCCAGCCAGGGAAGAACAGCCTCTCAGCATCTACCCTTTAAGAATGTTATACGTTTCAATGAGATCACCTCTCATTCTTCTAAAAATTAGAGAATATGGACCCATTCGACGTGATTGCTCCTCATAGGTCAACACTTTATTCACCGGAATCAATCTAGAGAACATTCGTTGCACTCCCTCTGAGGCACTTATTTCCATCTTCAGATAAGGACACCAAAACTGTGCACAGTACAGGTGTTGTCTCCCCAGAGTCCTATATAATTGCTGCACGAATTGCTTAGTCTGATACTCCATCCCCCTTGCAATAAAGGGTAACATACCATTTCCCCTCCTCAATTGCTTGCTGTACCTGCGAGTTAACATTCAGTGATTAGTGTACAAGGACCTCCTAAATCCCTCTGAATACCAACATTTATTAATTTCTCAGCTTTAAAAAATGTGCTCTTTTTCCATTCTTCCTATCAAATTGGATAATTTCACATTTCCCCACATTATACTCCATCTGCCACCGACTTGCTCAATTACTTATCCGGTCTATATCACTTTGCAGCCTCCTGCGTCCTCCTCACAGCTTTGAGAGAGGATGTGAAGATGAAAATAAGATTGGCAAAGAGTGAATATGAGAGTAGAATGCGATGAACATAAAAGGGAACCCAAAAATGTTCTACCAGCATGTAAACAGAAAGCGGGTAGTAAGAGGCGGGGTGGGGCCTATTAGAGACAAAGAGGTGATATATGCTTAGAGGCGCAGGGCAAGCCGAGAATACTCAATGAGTTCTTTGTATCGGTGTTTACTAAGGAGGTTGGTGCTGACAAAATATCGGTAGAAGTGGAAACGCTAGAAGCAATGGAAGGGGTGAAAATTGATAGACAGGAGGTACTGAGAGGCTGGGTATGCTTAGAGTGGACAAGTCGCCTCGTCCAGATGGCTTGCATACGAGGTTGCTAAGGGAATTGGGGGAGGAGTTAGCGGAAGGAAATGTTTCCTCATGTTCTTATTCCAATCACATTATATCTGAGTCCTCTGGTTACCGACCCTTCAGCCACTGGAAACAGATTCTCCTTATTTACTCTATTAAAACCAGTCACGATTTTGAACACATCAACCAAATCTCCCATAATCCTCTCTGATCTATGCAGACAAATCCCAGCTTCTCCAGTCTCTCCACATAACTGAAGTCCCTCATCCATGGCACCATTCTGCTTCTGCCCAATTCCAGTGCATAAAATGACCTCTCAGCATCAGCTCAACACGGAAGGGCTTCAACCTGTAAATATTCTCTCAATAACACTCAGTCTCATTAAAGTCCCATCCTTGGTGATGCTTGACTTTCAGTTTAAATACAGACACCATCGCAGTCACTTTACTGTCCCAGTGTTAGCTGGTGAGCAGCAATCAGGTTGTGGGACATTGACATCTCATCAGGGCACTCGAAGTGTCCCTCGTCCTGGTTACAGAAACACTCTCCCAGTAAGACCCCATCTGAAATTATGTGTTCAATTCTGAGAAGAGCACCTCAAGAAGGATATATTGGCCATCACTCCACCCGCCCCACCCCAGAATTCCTGACCTTCTCTCATCCGCCCCGAGTTCTTGGCATTTGTCCCACAGAGTTCCTGACCTATGTCCCCGAGTTCCGGACATTTGCACTCCCCAGTCCCTGACCATTACTCCCTCGAGTTCCTGATATTTGCCCCCGCCGAGATCCTGACTTTTGTACCCTCAGAGTTCTTGGCATTTGCCCCCGAATTTCCTGACATTTGCCCTCCCCCGAGGTCTTGACCTTTGCCCCCCAATTCCTCACATTTGCCCACCTCCTAGTTCCTGACCGTTGTCCCGCGAGTTCCTGAAATTTGCCCTCCCCCGAGTTCCTGTACTTAACCTCAGTTCCTGACCTTTGACCCGCCGAGTTCCTGACCTTTGCCCCAACCCCGTGTTCCTGAACTTTGACACGCCGAGTTCCTGACTTTTGCCACCCACCGAGTTCATGACAATTGTCCCACCGAGTTCCTGACGTTTTTGCCCCCCCTACTGTGTTCCTGACCTCTGCCCACTCCCCGATTTCCTGACCTTTGCCCCCCCCCCGGAGTTCCTGACCTTTGCCCCACCCGAGTTCCTGATATTTGCCCCCACCCCCACCCCTGTACCTGTGCAATAAGCCATGTCACTCTCGGGTGTCGGCTTCAACTCATAAACGAAGTAACTGGTGCAATTTTTGATCTTTATCTCCAGGGTCTCATCGTCGGTATTTCGTTTCTCGGTAAAACAAACTGTCCTCTCCACTTCTCCCTGTCCCACGGTGGGATGAGAACCTGAAACGAGGTTTGTAGATATTGAAGAATGTAACCGAGATGAACAATGCTGGACAGTGAATGTAAATCTGAGATTATAATGTCTGAAATTACCCTTTAACCAGCCTGGGTGCTTTGTGGAGCAGCGATCCTTTGGGACCTCAGTCTCGGGAATCTTCCATCCACCAGAACTGGAACAACAATCACAGAGTCAGCCCCTGAACTGATGGCTTTTATTAACTTACAGAAAGACTGGGAACAGACTGGTTTGTAAAGGTGACACCGTGTTTCTGCTCTTCAAGTTAGGGACCGGGGTTAAATAGCTGGTTTTGGTTAAAGCAGCAGCTGAGAGATTAGTAACTATTAATACTACATTGAATTAGCAACTGTTAATATTATATTAAATTAGTGACAGTTAATACTGCATTAAATTAGTAACTGTTAATACTATACTTGATTAGTGACAGTTAATACTACATTAAATTAGTAACTGTTAATACTATATTTAATTAGTGACTGTTAATACTACATTAAATTAGTAACTGTTAATACTATATTTAATTAGTGACTGTTAATACTACATTAAATTAGTAACTGTTAATACTATATTAAATTAGTAACTGTTAATACTATATTTAATTAGTGACTATTAATACTACATTAAATTAGTAACTGTTAATACTGCATTAAATTAGTAACTGTTAATACTATATTAAATTAGTGACAGTTAATGCTACTTTAAATTAGTTTCTGCTAATACTGTATTAAATTAGTAACTGTTAATATTATATTAAATTAGTAACTATTAATACTGCATTAAATTTGTAACTGTTAATACTAAATTAAATTAGTGACAGTTAATACTACATTAAATTAGTAAGTGTTAAAACTACGATATATTAGTAACTGTTAATAATCTATTAAATTAGTAAGTGTTAATAGCATATATTAATAACTTCAATTAGGTACCCCTCTAGAGTTAGTAAAGTTGGGTAATAGTCAAATAAATAGAGGCATGGCAGCTCAGTCCCAAGGATTCCGAATCTTGTGCCATGTTGGAAACCCAAGACGTTTCCCGTCTGCTGCACAACCACGTGTGCAGCATGTGTCGTCAGCTGGAGGGGCTCGCATCCGGTTTTTGGAGCTTGAGCAACCGCTGGCGTCACTGCGCTGCATCCGCGAGGCTGAGAGCTACGAGCATAGCATGTTTCAGGAGGTGGTTTCCCCACAGCTAAGGAGTGCACCGGCAGAGAGGGCATGCGTGACCGCCAGACATGAGAGGGGGACCAGGCAGGTAGTGCAGGAGTCCGCTGAGAGCATCTCGCTCACCAACCAGTATTCTGTTCTGAGTAGTGGTGAGGGCGATGGTTCCACTGTGGATTACAAACGGAGCCAAGTCCACGGCATCACGGTTGTCTCATTACAGCGGGGTGGAGGATCATAGGGAAAGCAATAGTGGTAGGGGTTTCGATTTAGTGGAGCAGACAATTGTTTCTGATGCCGCAAATGTGACTCCAGGATGATATGTTACCTCCCTGGTGCCAGGGTTAAGCATGTTACAGAGCGGCTGCAGAAGATTCTGATGGTGGAGGGTGAACAGCCAGAGGTCATGGTCCATATCATTACCAACGGAATAGGTTGAAACACGGATGAGGTGCAGCAGGCAGATTTTAGGGAGCTGGGACAGAGATTTAAAACAGGACCTCAAAGGTAGTAATCTCTGGATTACTCCCGGTTCCATGCGCGAGTGAGTATAGAAATAGGAGGATAGAGCAGATGAATGCGTGGCTGGAGAGATGATGCAGGAGGGGAGGCTTCAGACTCTTGGGGCATGGGAGACTCTTCTGGGGCTGGTGGGACCTGTACAGGCCATACGGGTTGCACCTCAACAGAGCCAGTACCCATATCCTCGCGGGGAGATTTGCTAGTGCTGTTGAAGAGGGTTTAAACTAAGTTGACAGGGGGACAGGAAGCAGGATGTAGCATTAGGAAGGAGAAGGAACGGGCACAAAGGATTGTGAGAGACGGATAGCACTAAATAAGAAAGAGTAAGATATAAGGTGGCGTCAGACTAAGAGAGAACACAGGATGGTCTAAGACAGGTTTGCATTGTATGTATGTGAACGCACGAAGCATAGTAAACAAGGTGCAGGCGCAAATAGCCACATAGGTGTATGTGTCCATAAGGGAGACCGTGCTCAAAAAAGAGCAGGATTGGTTATTAAATATTCCTGAATCTAAGTTGTTAAGGAAAGATAGGGAAGAAAAATAGGAGGTGGTGTGGCAGTATTGGTTAAGGAGAATGTTACAGTTCTGGAGAGAAAGGATGTCCTGTAGGGGTCAAGGACAGAATCAAATGTCTGGAGTAAAGATAAAATAGAGGTGCCATTACACTACTTGGGTACTTTATAGAACACCAAATAGTGGGAAGAAAATGGAGGAGCGAACTTGCAGAGAAATTATAGAGAGATGCAAGAACTATAGAGTAGTGATAATGGGGGACTTCAACTCTCCAAATATAGACTAGTATAGTAATAGTGTAAAGGGCAGAGAGGGGGAAGATTTTCTGGAGTGTGTAAAGGAAATCCTTCTTGATCTGTATGCTTCCAGCCCAACGAGGATGGAGGCATTGCTGGATCTGATCCTGGGGAATGAGGACGGTCAAGTGGAGCAAGTGTCAGTCCGTGAATATTTAGGGAACATTGATTATATTATCATAAGGATCAGATTAGCTATCGAAAAGGAGAACGATCAATCGAGAGTAAAATTAATTAAGGGAGGAAGGCCAATTTCAGTGGGATGAGAATGGATTTGTCCCGGGTAAATTGGAATGAAAGATTGGCAGTCAAAACGGTAATGTAAGAATGGCCTGTCTTTAATTAGGAAGTATTTCAGGTACAGTCGAGTTACATTCACACTAGGGGGAAGGTAAGGGTAACCAAAGCCAGAACTCCCTGGATGACAAAAGAGATAGAGAGTAAGATGAAGCAGTAGAAGAGCGCGTATGACAGATGTCAGGTCGAGAATACATCTGAGAATCAGGCTAAATATAGAAAGTTCAGAAGAGAAGTGAAGAAGAAAATAGGAAGGGCTAAGCACGGTATGAGAATAGAATGGCAGCTAATATAAAGGTAATCCAAAGGTATTCTATATGCATATAAATAGTAAACAGGTATTAAGAGGATGGGTGGTGCCGATTAGGGACCAAAAATGAGCCCTACTCATGGAGGCATAGGATATGGCTGAGGTGCTAAATGAGTTTTTGCATCTGTCTTCACCAAGGAAGAGGATGCTGCCATAGACATAGTGAAGGAGGAGGTAGAGGAGGTACTAGAGGGGATAAAAACTGATAAAGAGGAGCTACTAGAAAGGCTGGCTGCACTTAAGGTAGATAAGTGACCAGGACCAGATGGGATGCATCCTAGGATGCTGCGGGAAGTGAAGTAAGAAATCGCAGAGGTACTGGCCATAATCTTCCAACCCTCCTTAGAAATCGTGGTGTTGCCAGAGGACTGGAAAATTTCAAATGTTACAGCCTTGTTCAAAAAACGGTGTTAAGATAATCCCAGCAACTACAGGCCAGTCAGTTTAACCTCGGTAGTGGGGAAGCTTTTAGAAACAATAATTAGGGAAAAAATTAACAGCCACTTGGACAAGTGTGGATTAATTAAGGAAAGCTAACACGCATTTGTTAAAGGCAAATCGTGCTGAACCAACTTGATCCAGTTTTCTGATGAGGTAACAGAGAGGGTTGATGAGGGCAATGCGTTAGACGTGGTGTACATGGATTTACATAAGACGTGCGACAAAGAGCCATATAACAGGCTTGCCAGCAAAGTTGAAGCCCATGGAATAAAACGGACAGTGGCAGCAAGGATTCGAAATTGGCTAGTGACAGGAAACAGAGTGTAGTGGTGAACAGTTGTTTGTCGGACTGGAGGATGGCCTACAGTTGTTCTCCCCAGGGGTCAGTTCTAGAGCCACTGCTTTTCTTGATATATATAAATGACTTGGATGTGGGTGTACAGGGCACAATTTCAAAATGTGCACATGCCACAAACTTCGAAGTATAGTAAACAGTGAGGCGGATAGTGATATAATTCAAGAGGACATAGACTGGCTGGTGGAATGGGCGGCCACGTGGCAGATGAAATTTAATGCTGAAAAGTGCGAAGTAATACATTCTTGTAGAAATAATGGGGAGATGAAATATAAACTAAGGGATAAAAAATCCTAAAGTGGGTGCATGAACAGAGAGACCACGGGGTATATGTGCACAAGTCGTTGAAGGTGGCAGGACAGATTGAAAAAGCTTCATGAATAGATGTATAGAGTAAAAAGCGTGAATATTAAAATGAACCTATCTAAAACACTGGTTCGGCCTCAACTGGAGTATTGTGTCCAATTCTGGACAGCGCACTTTAGGAAGAAAATGAACGCCTTAGAGAGGGTGCAGAAAAGATTTATAAGAATGAATCCGCGGATAAGGGACTTCAGTTATGATGATAGACTGGAGAAGCTGGGGTTGTTCTCCGTAGAGCAGAGAAGAGATTTGATAGAGGTGTTCAAAATCATGAGGGGTCTGGACTGAGTAAAAAGAGAGAAACGGTTCCCATTGACAGAAGGGTCGAGAACCAGAGGACACAGATTTAAGGTGATTGACAGAAGAACCAAAGGCAACATAGGAAAAACTTTTTTGTTCAGCGAGTGGTTAAGATCTGGAATGCAACGCCCGAAGTTGTGGTGGTGGCAGACTCAATCAGAGCTTTCAGAAGAGCGTTGGATAAGTAACCAGCGGAAAAGTAATTGCAGGTCTACGGCGAAAGGGCGGGGAGTGGAACTGGTTGATGTAATCTTGCAGAGAGCTAGCACGGGCTAGATGGGCCTAATATCCCTCTTCCATGATGTTACCATTCTATGAAAGACTGGGACCCGCAGAGAGAACCGGAAAATGAGGCCCATCCATTACTCTCTGTCCCCGTTCTATATTCCCCTCTATCCCGGGTATCTCCTTTTACTCTCTGTCCCCGTTCCATATACCCCTCTATCCCGTGTATCTCCCTTTACTCTCTGTCCCCGTTCTATTTTCCTCTCTATCCCGGGTATCTCATTTTACTCTCTTTCCCCGTTCTATATTCCCCTCTATCCCGGGTATCTCCCTTTATTATCTGTCCCCGTTCTATATACCCCTCTATCCGGGTATCTCCCTTTACTCTTATTCCCCGTTCTATATTCCCCTCTATCCCGGGTATCTCTCTTTATTCTCTGTCCCCGTTCTATATTCCTCTCTATCCCGGGTATCTCCCTTTACACTCTGTCCACGTTCTGTATTCCTCTCTATCCCGGGTATTCCCCTTTACTCTCTGTTCCCATTCTATATTCTCTCTATCTCGGTATCCACCTTTACACTCTGCCCTTTTCTATAATTCCCTCTATCTTAAAGAAGGAGATAGATAGATTTCGAGACACAAAAGGAATCAAGGGGTATGGGGAGAGAGCGGGACTATGGTATTGAGATAGAGGATCAGCCATGATCATATTGAATGGCGGAGCGGGCTCGAAAGGCCGAATGGCATCCTCCTGCACCTAGGTTTCTATGTTTCTATATTTTGGGTATCTCTCCTAACACTCTGTCCCTGTTCTATATTCCCCTCTATCCGGGGTATCTCCCTTTAATCTCCCTGTTTCTCTCTGCAGAGTCCGGTTGTAACCCTTCCCCTATTTGAACTACTTGCCCTATATTTCTGACTGATGATCCCGGTCTCTCTGCAGTTCCCATTCCAACACTCACACATCCATCTGTTTTGGACATTTACTCCTCGCTTATCGACTAGTTTATCTGTAATTTCCCCCTCACGTTACCTTTTAAATCTGTACCATCCTTGAACAAGATCTTTATCACTCTTCCTCTTCTCATGAACGACGCACTTATTCTTAATACAGTCCGTGCTCCTCCAGGTGTCCTCTAGGACTGTGTGATCTTCACACGGGTCAGAGAGTGCGGAGTCTGTGACTGAGGGACAGAATGATGATTCATGTTAATATAAAGTGCAGTTAATGTTACAATTTGGCTTGTACCCCCCGAAGCACCAAAAACCTCAGCCTCACTTTCCGCCCTGTTAGAAATTCCCCCAAATGAAAGCTGGAAACATTCCTACTTCTCTAAACCAGAATTCCTCTGTCTCCCAGCCCAGCCTCCCCTCTAACTCTCTGCTCACAGACAGTCCTCTCTATTCTAGATTCACCCTTAGCTCTCAGCTAACAGAAAGCTACAGAAACCTCAGCTTCACTTCGTCCAATCGAAAAGCTGCAAATGTAAAGCTGGAAGTTCACGATTCTGTAAACCAGGCTTCGTTCTGTGTCCATAAAAGTTGGTTTCCATTTTACTTCTATTAACACAGAGACTCGGGATGACCGGCTCCCTCTCACCCTCTCCCTCCCTCCTCACAGACAGTTCTCTCTGTTCTACATTAACTGTTATGTCCCAGCTACAGAACGCCGTGTGCCCGGGTAAGTTTCAGGCTGCAGTTTCCGCGGGAACCTCCAACGTTTGGGACCCTCCTCCTGCACCTGCAGACTGAGCTGGTGAACACTGAGTACAGATGGTGAAGGACACTCCATGTTCAGGGAGATATATCATCGGGTATCTCAATCCCCAAATGAACACTGAGTGCAAATGTTGTTTGACTCTCCATGGTCAGTGAAAGATATCATGGGGTATCTCAGTCCCCAGGTGAACACTGAGTGCAGATGGTGAGGTACACTCGATGGTCAGTGAGAGATATCATGGGTATCTCAGTCCCCAGGTGTACACTGAGTGCAGATGGTGAGTGACACTCGATGGTCAGTGAGAGATATCATGGGGTATCTCAGTCCCCAGGTGAACACTGAGTGCAGATGGTGAGTGACACTCGATGGTCAGTGAGAGATATCATGGGGTATCTCAGTCCGATAGCGAAATTAGATTAAAAATAACTTTATGTTATTGTTTATTCATTGATAAACTATAAAATTGTATATGTATATAATTAATATATTAATACCGAATACATAAATACATTGAAAGCAGAATATCAAAGGTATTTTAATAACATTATACAAATTGTATGATAAATATTCTGATAGAATTACTGAGTGTATGAATATCATAGAATCATGGCATAGTCCAGCACTGGTGGAGGCCATTCGGCCCATCGAGACTGCGCCGGCTTTTTCGAAGATCAATCCAGTTCGTCCCACTCGCCCACTCTTTCCCCATATCCCAGCAATACTTATCCTGCAATTTTTTACACAATTCCCTTTTGAAGGCTGCTACTGAATCTGTTCCCACCACCCTATCAGGCAGTGCTTTCCAAATCCTAAACACTCGTTGTGTAAAAATCCTTTATCTCGTTTCGCCTCTGGTTATTTTCCCAATCACCTTAAATCTGTGCCCTCTTGTTATCAACCATTCAGCCAGTGGAAACAGTTTCTCTTTATTTTCTTTATCTAAATCCTTCATGATATTTAACAACTCCGTAAAATCTCCTCTTAGACTTCTCTGCTCTAAGGATAACAACCCCAGTTTCTCCAGTCTATCCATATAACTGTAATCCCTCATCCCTGGAACCATTCCAGTAAATCTCTTCTGTGCCCTCTCCAAAGCCTTCCTAAAATGACGCGCCCAGAATTGGACACAATTCTTCAACTCTGACCGAACTCGTGAATATGAAAAATAAATTTAAAGATAAATATAAGAATAGAATATAAAGATTTCAAATAAATGACAATGGGAAATATAAACAAAAATACAAATGTAAATGATAATTTAAATGCACAAATACATAAATATAAGTATTAAATTAAAAAAAACAAATTCAGCACGCTAAATATTAGAAGGAAATATGTAAATATAAGTATAATATTTACAGTAAATATCAGTTTCTGTGCAAATAAAGAGCAATGATTTCAGGGCATCTCAAAGGTAGTAAAATTTTTCAATTCAATTGCGGTGAAAACAGAGCCAAGGAAGGCTGAAAATATACAATATCAATCAATAATGCAAATGTTAAAGATATATTACAAATCCATAATAAATAATATCAATCAATAATGCAAATTTTAAAGATCTATTACAAATCCTTAATATATAATATCAATCAATAATGCAAATGTTAAAGATCTATTACAAATCCATAATAAATAATATCAATCAATAATGCAAATGTTTAAGATCTATTACAAATCCTTAATAAATAATATCAATCATCAATGCACATATGAATGATCTATTAAAAATCCTTAATAACAACAACAATGTATACTTATATAGCGCAAATAACGCAGTAAAACGTCCCAAGGCGCTGCACAGGAGTATTTTAAGAAACAAATTTGACACCAGCCTCATAATGATAAATTAGGGCAGGTGACCAAAAGCGTGGTGAAAGAGCTATGTGGGAAGGAGCGTCTTAAAGGAGGAAAGAGAGGTAGCAAGGCGGGAGGTTTACGCCAGGAATTCCAGAACTTGGGGCCAAGGCAACAGAAGGCACAGCCACCAAAGGTTGAGCGATTTCAATCAGGGATGCTCAAGAGTCCAGAATTAGAAGAGCACAGATATCTCGGGGGTTTGTGGGGCTGAAGGAGATTACAGAGATAGGAATTGGGGAGGCCGTGGAGGGATTTGAAAACAAGGATGAGAATTTTGAAATTCGGGCGCTGCTTAACCGGGTGCCAATGCAGGTCATCGAGCAAAGGGGAGATGGGCGAACGGGACTTGGTGCGAGTTAGGACACAGGAAGCCGAGTTTTGGATGACCTCAATTTTACACAGGGTGGATTATGGGATGCCAGCCAGGAGTGCGTTGGAATAGGCAAGATGTAGCAAAGGCATGGATGAGGGTTTCAGCAGCACATGAGCTAAGGCAAGGGCAGAGACGGGCAACGTTATGGAGGTGGAAGTAGGCGGTCTTTGTCATGCTGCGAATATGTGGTCGGAATCTCATTGCATGGTCAAATATGACACCAAGGTTGCGAACAGTGTGGTTCAGCCTCAGACAGATGTTGGGGAGAGGGATGGAGTCAGTGGGTGGGTAACGGAGTTTCTGGCGGTGACGAAAATAATATCTTCGGTCATCCCAATATTTATTTGGAGAACATTTTTGCTCATCCAGAACTATATGTTGGACAAGCAGTCTGACAATTTAGACACCGTGGAGGGGTCGAGTGAAGAGGTGGTGAGGTAGAGCTGGGTGTCGTCAGTGTACATATGGAAACTGATGCTGTGTTTTCGGTTGATGTCGCCAAGGGGCAACATGTAGCTGAGAAATAGGAGGGGTCAAGGATTGATCCTTGGGAGCCACCAGAGGTAACGATGCGAGAGCGGGAAGAGAAGCCGTTGCAGGTGATTCTCTTGCTAATATTAGATAGATAAGTATGGATCCAGGTGAGAGCAGTTCAACAGAGCTGGAAAACGGTGGAGAGGCGTTGGAGAAGGATGGAGTGGTCAACCGTGTCAAAGGCTGCAGACAAGCCAAGAAGGACGAGGAGAGATAGTTTACTTTTGTCACAGCCATAAAGGATGTCATTTGTGACTTTGATGAGAGCCGTTTCGGCACTGTGGCAGGGCGGAAACCTGATTGGAGGGATCCAAACATGGATTTGCGGGGAAGATGGGCACGGATTTGGGAGGCGACAACACTTTCAAGGACTTTGGAGAGGAAAGGGAGGTTGGAGATGGAATGGTAGTTTGCAAGGACCGAGGGATCAAGGTTTGTTTTTTTGAGGAGAAGGGTGACGACGGCACATTTGAGGGCGAGTGGGACAGTACCTTTTAGAGAGAACCGTTAACAATATTACCTAACATGGGAGACGGAAAAGGAAGTTGGGTGGACAGCAGTTTGATGGGAATAGGGTCGAAGGTGCAGGAGTTGGGTCTCATGGACAAGATGAGTGCAGAGAGGTCATGAGGGAAGATTGGAGAGAAACTGGAGAAAGATGTGAGTTCAGTGCTAGGGCAGGGGGGAAATTACCGTAAGTTCGGCCTGGTTTGGTAGGGGAAGGAAGGGAAGTGGCAGAAACAGCTGAATGGATAGACTCAATATTAAAGACAAAGAAGTCAATGAGATCCTTACACTTGTTATCGGAGGTGAGGGTGGAGGAGACAGTGTAGAGCGTTTTAAGAAGACGGTTAGCAGTAGAAAATAAGACTTGGGATTTATCATGCATTCAAGAACGATTCTGAAATAATGAGCAATTTCGACAGACGACAGCAGGACTCAATAATGCTTTCCGTGGTCCAGCCAAATCAGGCGCTGAATGGCTGAACCAGATGTTCGCCATATCCGTCCAAGTCTGGACCCTTGGACTTAAGGAAGCAAAGATGAGAGCCGTACCATGGTGAACGGCCAGAGTGACAATAAATTTTTCTAGTAGGACATAGGGCATCAAAGGTGATGTTGAGGGTGTGGTTGTGCAGATCGGTAGCTGTAGAAATGTCATGGTAAATGGAGGGTCAGAGGCTGGACAGTTGGGATTTCAGAAGTGCAGTTGTAAGAGAGTTGGTAGTGGGGAAATCCTGAATAAGTAATATCAATCAATAATAAAAATATTAAAAGGTCCATTACAAACCCTTAATTAATAATAATCAATAATGCAAATATTAAAAATCTATTGCAAATCCATGATAATGCCAATATTAAAGATCTATTACAAATCAATTTTAAATAATATCAATCAATAATGGCAATATTAAAAAAATATTACAAATGCATAATGAATAATATCAATAAATAACGCAAATAATAAAGATCTATTACAAATCCTTAATAAATAAATGGATCATTAATGCAAATATTAAAGACCTATTACAAATCCGTAAAAAAGAACATCAATCATTAAAGTAAAAATTAAAGATCTTTTGCAAATCCATAATAAATAATTTCGATCAATAATTCAAATATTACAGATCTATTGCAAATCTGTAATAAATCAAATCAATCAAAAATGCAAATATTAAAGATCTATGGCACATTCATAATAAATAACATGGATCAATAATGCAAATATTAAATATCTATAACAAATCCTTAATAAATAACATCGATCAATAATGCAAATATTAAAAAACGATTGCAAATCCATAATAAATAACTTCGATCAATCATTCAAATATTAAAGATCTATGGCAAATCCAGAATAAATTATATGGATCAATAATGCATATATTAAAGATCTGTTAAAAATCTTTAATAAATAACATCGATCAGCAATGGAACTATTAAAAATCTATTACAAATCCGTAATAAATGACATCAATAATGTGATATTAAAGAACTATTAAAAACCTTCAAAAATTACATCAATAATGCATATATTAAAGATCTAATACAAATCCTAAATACATGACATCAATCAATAATGCAAATATTAGAGATCTATTACAAATCCTTCATAAATAATATCAATAATGAAAATACTAAAGATCTATTGGAAATCCATAGTAAATAACATCGATCAATAATTCAAATATTAATGATCTATTGCAAATCTTCCTAAATAAAATCAGTCAATAATGCAAATATTAAAGATCTATTACAAATCCTTAATAAATAACATGGATCATTGATGCAAATATTAAAGATCCATTACAAATCCTTAATAAATAAACTCAATTAATAATTCAAATATTAAAGATATATTGCAATTCCACAATTAATAATATCAATAAATTATGCAAATATTAACGATCTATTACAAATCCTTAATAAATAACATGGATCATTGATGCAAATATTAAAGATCCATTACAAATCCTTAATAAATAAACTCAATTAATAATTCAAATATTAAAGATATATTGCAATTCCACAATTAATAATATCAATAAATTATGCAAATATTAAAGATCTATTACAGATCCTTAATAAATAACATCAATCAATATAGCAAATATTAAAGATCTATTGCAGATCCTTAATAAACAACAAGGATCATTAAAGAAAATATTACAGATCTATTAGAAATCCTTAATAAACAACATCAATCAATAATTCAAATATTAAGGATCTATTGCAAATCCATAATAAATAACTTTGATCAATCATTCAAATATTAAAGATCTGTGTAAAATCCAGAATAAATAATATGGATCAAAAATGCAAATATTAAAGCTCTGTTACAAACCCTGAATAAATAACATCAATCAATAATACAAATATTAAAGATCTATTACAAATCTTAAAAAATAACATCAATAATTGAAATATTAAAGGTTTGTTACAAATCCTTAATACATAACATCAATAAATAATGCTAATATTAAAGATCTATAACAAATCCTTCTTAAATATATTGGATCATTAATGCAAATATTAAAGATCTATTACAAATCCTTAATAAATAATATCAAACAGTAAAGCAAATATTAAAGATCTCTTACAAAACCCGAATAAATAACAGCGATCAATAATGCAAATATTAAGATCTATATAGAAATCCTTAATAAATTATATCAATCAATAATGGAACTATTAAAAATCTATTACAAATCCTTAATAAATTACGTCAATAATGGAAATATTAAAGATCTATTACAAATCCATAATAAATAACATCAATCAATAATATAAATAATATAGATCTATTACAAAGCCTCAATAAATAACATCAATCCATAATGCAAATATTAAATAATTTTTACAAATCTTTAATAAATAATATCAATAAGGTAAATATTAAAGATCTATTGCAAATACATTATATTGCAAATCCATTATAATGGAAATATTAAAGACATATTACAAATCCATACTGAATAATATTATTAGTGGATGTGGTGTATTTGGACTTTCAGAAGGCTTTCGATAAGGTCCCGTATAAGAGATTAGCATGCAAAGTTAAAGCACATGGGATTGGGGATAAAGTACTGAGTTGGAAAGAGAACTGGTTGGCAGACAGGAAGCAAAGAGTTGGAATAAATGGGTCTTTTTCCGAGTGGCAGGCAGTGACTAGTGGGGTACCGCAGGGATCGGTCCTAGGACTCCAGTTATTCACAATATATATTAATGATCTAGACGAGGGAACTAGATGTAATATCCCCAAGTTTGCAGACGACACAAAGCTGGGTGGGCGTGTGAGTTGTGAGGAGGATGCAGAGAAACTCCAGTATGATTTGGAAAAGTTGGGTGATTGGGCAGATGCATGGCAGATGCAGTATAATGTGGATAAATGCGAGGTTATCCAGTTTGGTGGCAAAAACTGGGAGGCAGATTATTATCTGAAGGGCTATAGATTGGGAAAAGGGGAAGTGCACCGAGACCTGGGAGTCCTTGTGCACCAGTCGTTGAAGGTAAGCATGCAGGTGCAGCAGGCGGTTAAGAAGGCAACTGGTATGTTGGCCTTCATAGCGAGAGGATTCGAGTACAGGAGCAAGGATGACTTGCTGCAGTTGTACAGGGCCTTGGTGAGACAACACCTTGAGTATTGTGTGCAGTTTTGGACGCCTTATCTGAGGAAGGATGTTCTTGCCATGGAGGGAGTGCAACGAAGATTCACCAGACTGATACCTGGGATGGCAGGAATGACGTATGAAGAGAGATTGGGACGATTGGGCTTGTATTCGCAAGAGTTTAGAAGAATGAGAGGGGATCTAATTGAAACGTATACAATTCTAACAGGACTAGAGAGACTAGATGCAGGAAGGATGTTCCCGATGGCGGTGGAGTCCAGAACCAGTGGTCCCAGTCTAAGGATAAGGGGCAAGCCATTTCGGACTGAGGTGAGGAGGAATTTCTTCACCCAGAGAGTGGTGAACCTGTGGAATTCTCTACCACAGAAGGCAGTTTATCAAATTCATTAAATATATTCAAGAAGGAGTTAGATATGTTTCTTAAGGCTAAGGGGATCAGGGATATGTGGAGAAAGCAGGGACAGGATACTGAATTTGGATGATCAGACATGATCTCATTAAATGGCGTTGCAGGCTCGAGGTGCCGAATGCCCTACTCCTGCTCCTATCTTCTGTTTCTACAATATCAATCAATAATGCAAATATTAAAGATCTAATACAAATCCTTAATAATAAACATGAATCATTAATGAAAATATTAAAGATCTATTGCAAATCCTTAATAAATAATATCAATCAATAATTCAAATATTAAAGATATATTGCAACACCATAATTAATAATCTGAATCAATTATGAAATATTAAAGATATTTTACAATCCTTAATAAATAACATCAATCAATAATGCAAATATTAAAGATCAATTGCAAATCCATAATAAATAACTTTCATCAATCATTCAAATATTAACAATCTATGGCAAATCCAGAATAAATAATATGGCTGAATAATGCAAATGTTAAATATCTGATAAAAACCCTAAATTAATAACATCAATCAATAATGCAAATATTAAAGATCTATTAAAAATCCTTCAAAAATAACATCAATAATGCAAATATTAAGGATCTATTACAAATCCTTAATAAATAACATCAATCAAAAATGCAAATATTAAAGATCTATTGCAAATCCATGATAATGCAAATATTAAAGATCTATTACCAATCCATAATAAATAATATCAATCAATAATGGAAATATTAAAGATCTATTACAAATCCTTAATAAATAACATGGATCATTCATGCAAATATTAAAGGTCCATTACACATCCTTAATAAATACCATCAATCAATAATTCAAATTTTAAAGAGATATTGCAAATCAATAATTAATAATATAAATAAATTATGCAAATATTAAAGAGCTATTACAAATCTGTAAAAAATATCAATCAAACATGCAAATATTAAAGATCTATGGCAAATCCATAATAAATAATATGGATCAATAATGCAAATATTAAAGATCTATTACAAATCCTTAATAAATAACATCGATCAATAATGCAAATATTAGTGATCTATTACAAAGCCTCAATAAATAACAAAGATCATTAATGGAAATGTTAAAGATCTATTACAAATCCTTAATACATATCATCAATCAAGAATTAAAATAATAAAGATCTATTGCAAATCCATAATAAATAACTTCGATCAATCATTCAAATATTAAAGATCTATGGCAAATCCAGAATACATAATATGGATCAATAATGCATATATTAAAGATCTGTTAAAAATCTTTAATAAATAACTTCGAACAGCAATGGAACTATTAAAAATCTATTGCAAATCCATAATAAATGCCATCAATAATGGAAATATTAAAGAACTATTACTAAACCTTCAAAAATAACATCAATAATGAAAATATTAAAGATCTAATACAAATCCTTAATAAATAACATCAATCAATAATGCAAATATTAAAGATCTATTACAAATCCTTAATAAATAATATCAATAATGCAAATATTAAAGATCTATTGCAAATCCATAGTAAATAACATCGATCAATAATTCAAATAGTAATGATCTATTGCAAATCTTACTAAATAAAATCAGTCAATAACGCAAATATTAAAGATCTATTACAAATTCTTAATAAATAACATCGATCAATAAAGCAAATATTAATTATCTGTTACAACCCCTAAATATATAACATCAATTAATATTACAAATATTGAAGATGTATTACAAATTTTAATAAATGACATCAATAATGGAAATATTAAAGGACTATTACAAATCCTTAATAAATAACATGGATCATTAATGCAAATATTAAAGATCTCTTGCAAACCCTGAACAAATAACATCAATCAATAATGCAAATATTAAAGATCTATTACAAATCCTTCAAAAATAACATCAATAATGCAAATATTAAGGATCTATTACAATTCCTTAATAAATAAAATCAATCGATAATGCAAATATTAAAGCTCTATTACAAATCCTTAATAAATAACATGGATCATTGATGCAAATATTAAAGGTCCATTACACATCCTTAATAAATACCATCAATCAATAATTCAAATTTAAAAGAGATATTGCAAATCAATAATATCAATAAATTATGCAAATATTAAATAGTTATTGCAAATCCGTAAAAAATAACATCAATCAATAATGCAAAAATTAAAAATATTTTGCAAGTCCATAAAAATAATTTCGATCAATAATACAAATATTATAGGTCTATTACAAATCTTAATAAATAAAATCTATAATGGAAATATTAAAGGTCCATGACAAATCCTGAATAAATAACATCAATAATGCAAATATTAAAAATCTACTGGAAATCCATAATCAATTTCTTCGATCAATAATAAAAACATTGAAGATCTATTGCAAACATTTAATAAATAAAATCAATTAATAATGCAAATATAAAAGATCTGTGGCAAATCCATAATAAATAACAATAATCAATAATGTAAATATGAAAGATCTGTTAAAAATCCTTCATAAATAATATCGAACAATAATGCAAATATTACATAGCTGTTACAATCCCTTAATAACTATCATCAATCAATAATGCAGATATTAAATAACTATTACAAATCCCAATTAAATAACATAAATAATGGAAATATTAAAGAACTATTACAAATCCTTAATAAATAACATCAATCAATAATGCTAATATTATATATCTGTTACAAACCCTGAATAAATAACATCAATAATGGAAATATTAAAGAACTATTACAAATCCTTAATAAATAACATCAATCAATAATGCTAATATTAAAGATCTATTACAAATCCTTAATAAATGACATTATTCAATAAAGCAATTATGAAAGATCTATTGCAAATGCATAATAAATAATTTCAATCAATAATGCAAATATTAAAGATCTATTACAAATCCTTAATAAATAACATCAAAGCATAATTCAAATATTAAACATCTATTACTATTCTAGAATAAATAATATCAATTAATAATTCAAATATGATATATCTTTTACAAAACCGTATAGATAATATCGATCAATAATGCAAATATTAAATATATATTGCAAATGTATAATATAATCAACATTGCAATATTAAAGATCTAATACTATAACATAATAAATCATATAATTAATCATTATCAATAATGAAATTGTTAAATATCTTTTATAAATGCATTATAAATAGTATTGATCAATAATGCAGATATTAAAGATCTATTGCAAATGCATAGTTCTACATGTGATCAGTAAGTAAATGTATACTATGTATAATATTATGTAAATATGTACAGCATAAAATTACAAAGAATTTACAGCACAGAAACAGGCCATTCAGCTCAATTGGTCCTAACGGCATTTATTCTCCACAACGAGACTCCTCCCACCATTCGTCATCTAACCCTATCAACATATCGTTCCCTTCCTTTCTCCCTCATGTGCTTATCTATAATCTATTCACCGAAACTTGTTCATGTGTTAGCGAGTTCTGCATTCTCAGCACGCTCTGGGTAAAGAAGTTGCTGCTGAATTCCCTGTTGGATTGTTATCTTATATTGATGGCCCCCTAGATCTCGCCTCAGCTATATGTGGAAACATATTTAATACGTTTACATTCATAATTTAAAGACCTCTATCAGCCCCCCCACTCAGCCATCTCTTTTCGAGAAAAAGAGCTCCAACCAGTTTAGTCTTTCCTGAAAGTGAGAACATCTCAGTTCTGGTATCATCTTGGAAATCCTTTTTCGCACCCTCTACAGTACCTCTACATCCTTTTTTGTAATATGGAGAACTAAACTTCGCACAGTAATGATCGAATACCTATCGCAATTGCATAAGTTTTAAATCTGATCGGCCGTTCCTTCATCGTCGCTGGGTCAAAATCCTGGTGCTCCCTCCCTAACAACACTGTGGGAGTACCATTCCCACACGGACTGCGGCGGTTCAAGAAGGAGGCTCACCACCACCTTCTCAAGGGGAATTAGGGATGGGCAATAAATGCTGGCCTTGACAGCGACGCCCACATTCCATGAACGAATAACAAAAATTAAAAGTATAAATAATAGGAATGTAAGAATTTCAATTTAAACTCCATGTTTGAACCTCTCCAATTAGGTTTCCGCCCCTGCCACAGCCCTGAAACTGTCCTAATCAAAATCACAAGCGAGAAGTGCCTTGGGAGATTTTGCTACGTAAAGACATTAAATAAACACGGTGCAATTTGTTTATAATGAAAATTACTTACTCAGGTAACCGAGAATCAGCAGCAGAGTCCTCATCTCACCGGGTGATATTCTGGAAGTAAAGACACGGAATTTGTATTAGAGAGAGTTGAGGGAATGGGGGATCAGAGGGAACTTTAAATAGGGAGCTGGACAAGGTATCAGTGGGTATATCTATTTATAATGGGTGAGCTCTAACTCTCTTCCTCATTGAGACCCCTCTGGGAGCTCCACCTCCTTACATGTCCTTGATAAACACCAATTCCTGACTCTCTTTCCAGCCTCCCGTTACAGAACCCTTTCTAATATTCTAACACAATTCTTTACTGAGCACAGTATTGGGTTAGGACAAGCGCTAAACACACCCTGAGTCCCTACTCAGCAAGTGACAAACTTCTGAGATTGTTCTAAAAGTCCATTCATACAAGTCTGCTTACCAGAGTCTACAAATGATGCTTCGCTGTGTGAGACGCAGTGGGTTCAGATCACCTGCACCCTCCCAGTCTCAGCTACAATCTGCTGTGAGCGGTGCCGGACTCAGTGACAGCTCATCCACCAACTCCGCCCACATCAGAAACACGTGTGACTGAGGGCAGTGCTGGTTGGCTGACTGAATCTGGTTTAGTAATGTTCTTTCATATAGCAGAATTCATGCAAATTAAAGACTTTTACTGAAATGATCTGAGCTAAACAGTAAGTAAACATCTGTTCTGCGCCCATGGTAACCAGCTGGGCTTTGCTGCTGTAACATAACTTGTCTTCAGCTACCCAGCATGAAGGGTATAGGGAGATTGGAACTGGGGAGGGTCTGAGCATGTTATGGTCAGTATTGGGTAATGGTCTATGTTTATTGGAACTTTAATTGGCATAAGAACATAATAAATAGGAGCAGGAGTAGGCTATTCGGCCCTTCGAGCCTGCTCCACCTTTCAAGAAGAGCATGACAGATTTTGTACCACAACTCCACCTTCCCGCCCTTTCCCCATATACCTTGGTTCCCTTAGTGCCAAAATACCTATCGATCTAAGCCTTGAAAATACTCCTCGACTGAGCACCACAGCCCTCTGTTGTAGAGAATTCCAAAGATTCACAACCCTCTGAGTGAAGACAATTCTCCTCATCACAGTCCTGGACGGCCGACCTCTTATCCTGACCCTATAACCCCCTAGTTCTTGACAGGGCAGCCAGTGAAAAACAGCCTCTCAGCATTTACCCTTTCAAGCCCTTTAAGAATTTTACACGTTTCAATGACATCACCTCTCATTCTTCCAAACTCCAGAGAATATAAGCCCATTCGTCTTAAATTCTGCTCATAGAGCAGTCCTCTCTTCCCAGGAATCAATCTAGAGAACATTCGCTGTACCCCCTCTTGCAAGTATATCCTTCCTTAGATAAGGAGACCAAAACTGCACACCGTACTTCACCTGTGGTCTTACCATTGCCCACTGTAATTGCAGCAAAGCTTCCTTACTCGTATACTCCAACCCTCTTGTAATAAAGGCGAACATACCATTTGCCTTCCTAAATGCTTGCTGTACCTGCATGTTAACTTTCTGTGACTCGTGTACAAGAACCCCTAAATCCCTCTGAATACCAGCATTTACTAGTCTCTCACCTTTGAAAAAATATTCTGTTTGCCCATTCTTCAAACCAAACTGGATAATTTCACACTTCCCCACATTATGCTCCATCTGCCACCTTCTTTCTCAATCACTTAACTGTTTATATCCCTTTGCAGCCTCCTGGTGTCCTCCTCACAGCATACTTTCCCACCTTTGTATCGTCAGCAAACTTGGACACATTACACAATGCCCCCTCATCTATGTCATTGATACAGTTTGTAAATAGCTGAGGCCAAAGCACTGATCCTTGTGGCACTCCACTAGTTACACCCAGTCATCCCGAAATTGTCCTGTTTATCCCTACTTCAACAAATAGATTCCTGGGATGAGAGGTCTGTCCTAAGATGAGAGTGTAAGTCGAATGGGCCAATAATCTCTGGAGTTGAGAAGAATGAGAGGTGATCCCATTCAAGCTTATAAAATTATAAAATCCAAATACAATACAGCCACTGGTTTGCCCCTCATATACCCTGCTACTTACACCTTAAAAAACTTTATTATATTTGTTAAACATAATTTCCCTTTCATGAAACTGTGTTGACTCTGACTAATCTTATTGCGAGTTTCCAAGTGTCCTGTTAGCACGTTCTTAATAAAATATTCTACCAATTCCCCTCCTACTGATATAAGGCTAACTGGGCACTGAGTGTTAAAGAGAGAATATCAAAGGGTCAATCCCTCCCATATCAGTAATGTGTCAGTAATGGGCAATGGTCTATCAGTAACACACTCCAGTGTAGTGATTTCACTAATCCTTCGAGATGCGCACTCTTGGTGATTCTTGACATTCAAATTAAATACAGAGACCATCGCAGTCCCTT
Source organism: Squalus acanthias (assembly GCA_030390025.1). Classification (NCBI taxonomy): domain Eukaryota; kingdom Metazoa; phylum Chordata; class Chondrichthyes; order Squaliformes; family Squalidae; genus Squalus; species Squalus acanthias. The sequence goes on from JASTWF010000323.1 coordinate 46,693, forward strand.
TATTGTCCCAGTGTTCGGGGGTGAGCAGCAGTCAAGTTCTGGGATATTGATATCTGATAAGGGGCCTCACAGTGCCGCGTGTCCTGTTTACACAAACACTCTCCCAGCTCGCTCGCTCTCCTAACGCTAGTTTGCATATGTTGCTAAATGTACTCCTGTGCCCTTTAAAGTATATTTTCCGTGTTCCTGATATGAACAATGTATTGTTCTCAGTCTGTCAGCATCATCTGACAAACATTACATCATAGAATCATAGAATGGTACAGCAGAGAATGAGGCCATTCGACCCATCGTATCTGTGTCGACACTTTGAAAGAGCTGTCCAATTAAACCCACTCCCCTGCTGTTTCCCCATAGACATGTAAATCATGTCCCTGCAAAAATTCCGTTTTGAAAGTTATTATTGAATCTGCTTCCACCGCCCTTTCAGGCAGCACATTGCAGATCACAACAGCTCGCTGTGTAAGAAAATGTTTGCTCATGTCGCCTCGGGTACTTTTACCAATCACATTAAATCTGTGTCCTCTGATTACCGACCCTTCAGCCATTGGAAACAGTTTCTCCTTATTCACTCTATCAAAATCAGTCATGATTTTGAACACCTCTCTCAAATATCTCTGCTCTAATTAGACAAACTCCAGCTGCTCCAGTCTCTCCAAATAACTGAAGTCCCTTACCCATGGCAGCATTCTGCTTCTGCCCGAATCCATTACCCAAAAATGAACCCTCAGCAATACCTCGGGATAGGCAATAAATGTTGGCTTGCCAGCGAAGCCCACATCCCATAAACGAATAATGAACAACATTGGGATGTATAGAGAAAACAAAGATGGTGATATCAGGAAGCACTTCATCACACGAAGTGTCTTGGGATCTGGAATTCTCTCAACCTAAAAGCTGTTGAGGCTGGGGGTCAATTAAAAGTTTGAAAATTAAGATTGATAGATATTTGTTGGGTAAGGGTATTAAAGTTACCTAACCAAGGCGGGCAGATGGAGTTAAGGTACAGATCAGCCATGCTCTGATTGATTGCTGGATCAGACTCGAGGGGCTGAATTGCCTCTTCCTGTTCCTATATTTCCATGTTTCTATGACCCTAAAAATTATCTCTCTGTCTCTCTTCCCCTTAGTTTACATTTGTTTTGAAATGAGCAGCCATGAGCTTCAGCCGATCTTATCCGTGCTTTTGATTTGGATATTTCATCATTCTCCCTCTGTGCAGCCTCTGACAAACAACACGCTCCATCACCCACCCACCCCCCCCCCCCACCCCGCCCTTTTGATGGTTGACATTGTCTTGCCTCTCACATACAGCGTATACAATTGAAATCAGTTAGCCACATTGGGAGCAAAGATCAGGCAGATTCAGAAGTGACGATGGGTCCAGTGTGGCATCGAGTTACTTCCTTGTATGCTGGAATTAACCCATGGGGATTCACAGATTCGGCAATATGGGGAGAATGGAGATTGATAAAACTGTCGAGGACCAGGCCTTGAACATGAGCTGGTTGGGAGTGCCCTTTTCACACAGTAACTCTGAGCAATCAGGTGCTACAAAAAGATTGAAATCACTGAGAGTACGGTAGCATCGTGATTATGTCACTGGACTATTTATCCAGAGAACGATAGTTCAAATCCCACCCCCGGAAGTTTGAGAATTTGAATTCAAGTTTAAAAATCTGGCTTTGAAAAGCCTGGTATCAGTGAAAGTGGATGACACATGTAGTCGATTTATCCTGTGAATTTTATCTCGCTAACACTCAGTGTCCATTCATGTTCACATATACATGGGTGGGATGTGACTCTGATATAGGTGGGATGTGTGTCTGATATGGGTGGGATTTGTCTCTGATATGGGAGGGGTTTCTGTACATTGATCCCTGAATCTCTTGGCTGCTCTACAGTTCCTAGTTTCTCACCATTAAGAAATTACTCTGCTCTGTCTTTCTCAGTTCTGAAGTGGATGAACTCACACGTACATGGGCACTCAGTGTGAGAAAGAGAATATTCACAGGGAAAATCCCTCACATGTCAGTAATGGACAATGGTCTATCAGTAACACGCTCCATGTAGATATTACAGTAAATATCGACATATACAGTCTTCGTGATTCTCGATATTTAATTTAAATACAGACACCATCGCATCCCCTTACTGTCCCAGTGTTAGTGGGTGAGCAGCAGTCAGGGTCTGAGTCATTGATATCTCGTCAGGGGCCTCACAGTCTCGTATGTCCTGGTTAGACAATCGCTCTCTCTCCTCACTCTAGTTTGCATATGTTGCTAAATATAATCCTGTGCTCTTTAAAATATATTTCCCCTGCTTCTGATGTGAAAATTCGATAGTCACAGAGAATAGAAAGATCAGGCGGACTCAGAAGTGACAATGGGTGCCGATTGGCAGCGAGTAACTTCCTTGTATGCTGGAATTAACTCATGGGGATTCACAGATTCGGCAATATGGGGAGAATAGAGATTGCTGAAACTCTCGGGGACCAGGCCTTAACATGAGCTGATTGGGAATGAGATGGAAAGTCAGCCAGCCCTTTTAACGCACACTGTGACACTGAGCAATCAGGTGCTACCAAAAGATTGAGATCCCTGAGGGTACGATAGCATAATGGTTATGTCATTGGAGAATTGATCCAGAGAACGAGAGTTCAAATCCCACCCCAGAAGTTTGGGAATTTGTATTCAAGTTTAAAAGTCTGTGTATGAAAAGCATGGTATCAGTGAATGTGGCTGACACATGGAGTGGGTTTATCCTGTGAATATTCTCTCGCTAACATTCATTGTCCATAAATGTTCAAAAGTACATGGGTGGGATGTGACTCTGATGTAGGTGAGATTTGACTCTGATATGGAGGGAGTTGTTTCGGCTATGGGAAGGATTTGTATACATGGATTCCTGAATCACTTGGCTCCTCCAATGTTCCTAGATTCTCACCATTTAGAAAATACTCGGAACTATCTTTCTCAGGTCTGAAGTGGATCAACTCACACGTTCATGGGCACTGAGTGTTAGAAAGGTAATATTCACAGGGTAAATCCCTCTCATGTCAGTAATGTATCATTAATGGGCAATGGTATATCAATATTTCTGTCTAATGTAGAGCTTACCTTAATACTTCGACATACACACTCTTGGTGATTCTTGATATTTAATTTAAATACAGAGACCATCGCAGTCCCTTTACTGTCCCATTGTTAGTGGGTGAGCAGCAGTCAGGGTCTGGAACATTGATATCTGGTCAGAGGCCTCACAGTGTCGCGTTTCCTGGTTACAAAAACAAGCTCCCAGCTCGCTCTCTCTCCTCACTCTAGTTTGCTAATGTTGCTAAATGTACACTTGTGCCTTTAAAAAAAACTATTTTTCCGTGCTTCTGATGTGTAGAATTTATTGTTCTATGTCTGTCAGCATCATCTAACAAACATTACATCATAAAATTCTAGAATGATACAGCACAGAAGGAGGCCATTCGGCCCATCGTGACTGTGCCGGCTCTTTGAAAGAGCTGTCCAATTAATCCCACTCCCCTGCTCTTTCCCCATAGTCCTGTAAATCATATCCCGTCAAAGAATTATCCAATTGCCATTTGGAATTTAGGATTGAACCTGCTTCCAGTGCTCTTTCAGCAAGTGCATTCCAGATCACAACAACTCACTGTGTAAATAAAAATGTTTCCTCGTATCGCCTCTGGTTCTTTTGCCAATCAACTTAAATCTGCGTCCTCTGGTCACTGACCCTTCTGCCACTGGAAACAGCTTATCCTTATTTACTCTATCCAAATGATTCATGGTTCTGAACACCTCAATCAAATCTCCTCTTAATCTTATCTGCTCCAATGAGAACAAACCAGATTCTCCAGTCACTCTACAGAACTGAAATCCCTTATTCCTGCTAACATTCTAATAAAGATTCTCTGCACCCTCTCCATGGCATTGACAAGCTGCCTAAAATGTAATGCACAGAATTGAACTCTATACTCCAGCTGAGGCCTACCTTGTGCTTTATAAAAGTTTAGCGATAACTTCCTTGCTTTTGTACACTGTGCTGCGACAATAAAGTTCAGGATCCCGAATGTTTTTTTGTCAGCCTTCTCAACTTGTCCTTCCAAGATCTGTGACCATACAGCCCCAGGACTCTCTGTTCCTGCACACCCTTTAAAATTGTAACATTTCGTTCACATTGCCTCTACTCATGTTTCCTACCAAAAGGTATCACCTCACAACAAACACACACCTTTTACAGGCTGACATTGTCTTAACCTCTGGTGTGTAAAGAAAACAAAGATGGTACCACTTCCATTTGCCTCTCTGGATCATTCTGCTTCTGCTTGTTTCTATTATCCTAAAATGCCCTCTCAGCATCACCTCAACACTGACACATCACTGACACGGGAGTGAGCCAACCTGTAACCATTCTCTCGCTGACACTCAGTGCCCATGAAAGTTCCAGCCTTCTTGATGTTTGACTTTCAATTTCAATACAGAGACCATCGCAATCCATTTACAGGCACATTGTTCACGGGCGGGCTGCAGTCAGTGTCTGGAACATTGACATCCGGGTCCTCGCAGTTTCCCATGTCCTGGTTAAAGTAACACTCTCCCAGTACGACATAATCTGCAGTAGTTGTGTTCACTTCTGGGCCCCGCACCTCAGGAAGGATATATTGGCGTTGGAGGGGTTTCAGCGCAGATTCACAAGAATGATGCCGGGTATTAAAGGGTTAAGTTATGAGGACAGATTGCATAGACTAGGCTTGTATTCCCTTGAGTATCGAAGGTTAAGGAGTGAACTAATTGTAGTGTTTAAGATGTTTTAAGTAATTGATAGCGTAGATAGAGATAAACGATTTCCTCTGGTGGGGGGAGTCCAGAACAAGGGGCATAATCATAAAATACGAGCTAGGCCGTTCAGTGGTGATGTCAGGAAGCACTTCTTCACACAAAGAGTAGTGGAAATCTGGAACACTCTCTCCCCTAAAACGCTGTTGAGGCTGGGGGTCAATTTAAAGTTTGAAAAATGAGGTTGATATATTTTTGCTGGGTAATGGTATTAAGTTTATGGAACTAAAGCGGGTAGATGGAAATAAGGTACAGATCAGCCAAGATCTGATTGAATGCTGGAGCAGGCTTGAGGGGCTCCATTGCCTCTTCCTGTTCCTATGCTTCCATCTTTCTAAGACTCTATAAATTCTCCGCGCTGTCTCTCCTCACTTTAGTTTGCATTTGTTGTGAAATGAGCAGCTCTGAGCTTCAGCAGATCTTATTCGTGCTTTTGATCTGGACAGTTCATTGTTCTCAGTCTCTGAGCAGCCTCTGACAAGCAACAAGCTCCCACCTTTTTGAAGGCTGACATTGTTTTGCCTGCTGCACACAGCGTACAACATTCAAATCTGTTAGTCACAGAGGATGGAAGGATCAGGCGGACTCAGAAGTGAAAATGGGCTCAGATTGGCAGCGAGTAACTTCCTTGTATGCTGGAATTAACCCATAGGGATTCACAGATTCGGCAAAATGGGGAGAATGGAGATTGATGAATCTATCGGGGACCGGGTGTTATTAGGAGCTGCTTGGGAGTGAGATTCAAAGTCAGTGCAAGCCCTTTTAACGCACACTGTAACACTGAGCAATCAGCTACTACAAAAAGATTGAGATCACTGAGGGTCCGGTAGCATAGTGGTTATGTCACTGGACTATTGATCCAGAGAACGAGAGTACAAATCCCTCCTCGGAAGTTTGAGATATTTGAATTCAAGTTTAAATAACTGGGTATGAAAAGCCTGGTATCAGTGAAAGTGGGTGAAACAAGGAGTGGATTTATCCTGTGAATATTCTCTCGCTAACAATCAGTGTTCATTAATGTTCAAATATTCATGGGTGGGATTTGTCTCTGATATCGGTGGGATTTGACACTGACTTGGGAGGGATTTGTCTCTGATATGTGTGAGATTCGTCTCTGATAAGGGAAGGATTAATGTGCATGGAACCCTGAATCACTTGGCTCCTCCACAGTTCCTAGATTCGCACCATTTAGAAAATAATCTGATCTATTTTTCTCAGGTCTGAAGTGGATGGACTCACACGTTCATGGGCACTGAGTTTTCGAAAGTGAATATTCAGTGTAAATCCCTTCAATATCAGTAATGTATCATTAATGGGCGATGGTCTATCAATATCTCTGTCTAGTTTACAACTTACATTAATCGTTCGACATACACACTTTTGGTGATTCTTGACATTTAATTTATACAGAGAACATCGCAGTCCCTTTACCGTCCCAGTATTAGTGGGTGAGCAGCAATCAGGGTCTGGACATTGATATCTGATCAGGGGCCTCACAGTGTCGCGTGTCCTGGCTACACAAACACTCTCCCAGTTCGCTCTCTCTGCTCCCTCTAGTTTGCCTATGTTGCTGAATGATCCCCTGTGCTCTTTAAATGTTCTTTTCCGTGTTCCTGATGTGAACAATCTATTGTTTTCAGTCTGTCAGCATCATCTGACAAACATTACATCATAGAATCATTGAATGAGACAGCACAGAAGGAGGCCATTTGGCCCATCATGCCTGTGCCGCATCTTTGAAAGAGCTGTCCAATTAATCCCACTCCCCTGCTCTTTCCCCATAGAGCTGTAAATCATATCCCATCAAAAATGTATCCAATTCCCTTTTGAAAGTTACTATTGAACGTATTTCCTGTGCCATTTCAGGCAATGCATTCCAGATCACAAAAACTCGCTGTGTATAAAACATATTTCCTCATGTCGCCTCTGTTTTTTTTTTCCAATCACCTTAAATCTGTTTCCTCTGGTTACCGACCCTTCAGCCAGTGGAATAATTTTCTCCTGATTTACTATATCAAAACCATTCGTGATTTTGAACTCCTCTATCAAATCTCCAATAATCCTCTCTGCTCTAAGCAGACAAATCCCAGTATCTCCAGTCTCTCCACATAACTGAAGTCCCTCCAACATGGCACCATTCTGCTTCTGCCTAATTCCATTACGAAAAAAATCCCTCTCAGCATCACTTCAATACAGACACATTACTGAAAAGGGAGGGATTCAACCTGTCACCATTCTCTCGCTAACACTCATTGCCCATTAAAGTTCCAGCCTTGCTGATGCTTGACATTTAATTACAATACAGAGACCATCGCAGTCCTTCTACTGTACCCGTGTTAGTGGGTGAGCAGCAGTCAGTGGCCTCACAGTGTCCCATGTCTTGGTTACACAAACACTCTCCCAGTAAGACCCCATCTGAAGTAACTGTGTTCAATTCTGGGCCCCGCACCTCAGGAAGGATATATTGGCCTTGGAGGAGGAGCAGCGCCGATTCACCAGAATGATACGGGGTTCAAAAGGGTTAAATTATGAGGACAGGGTGCATAGACTAGGCTTGTATTCCCTTGAGTATAGAAGATTAAGGAGTGAACCAATTGTAGTGTTTCAGATGATTAAAGGAATTGATAGGTTAGATAGAAATAAACTATTTCCTCTGGTGGGGGGAGTCCAGAACAAGGAGCATAATCTTAAAATTTGAGCTAGGCTGTTCAGTGGTGATGTCAGGAAGCACTTATTCACACAAAGGGTTGTGGAAATCTGGAACACTCTCTCCCCCAAAACGTTGTTGAGGCTGGGGATCAATTAAAAGTTTGAAAACTGAGATTGATATATTTTTGCTGGGTAAGGGTATTAAGGTTACGGAACCAAGGCGGGTAGATTGAATTAAGGTACAGATCAGCCATGATCTGAGTGAATGCTGGAGCAGGTTTGAGGGGCTGAATTGCCTCTTCCTGTTCCTATGTTTCCATGTTTCTATGACCTTAAAATTTCTCTCTCTGTCTCTCCTCACTCTAGTTTCCATTTGTTGTGAAATGAGCTGCTGTGAGCTTCAGCAGATCTTATCCGCGCTTTTGGTTTGGACAGTTCATTGTTCTCAGTCTCTTAGCAGCATCTGAAAAACAACAAGCTCTCACCTTTTGAAGGCTGACATTGTCTTGCCTGACGCACACAGTGTACAACATACAAATCTGTTAGTCACATGGGATGGAAAGATCAGGCGGACTCAGAAGTGACAATGGGTTCAGATTGGCAGCGAGTAACTTCCTTGTATGCTGGAATTAACCCTTGGGGATTCACAGATTCGGCACCCTGGGGAGAATAGAGATTGATTAAACTAGAGGCGACCAGGCCTTAACATGAGCTGGTTGGGAGTGAGATGGAAAGTCCTTGTCAGCCCTTTTAATGCACAATGTAACACTGAGCAATCAGGTGCTACAAAAAGATTGAGATCACTGAGGGTACGGTGGCATACTGGTTATGTCACAGGAATAATGATCCAGAGAACGAGAGTTCAAATCCCACACCGAAGTTTGAGAATTTGAATTCAAGTTTAAAAAACTAGGTACGAAAAGCCTGCTATCACTGAAAGTGACTGACACATGGAGTGGATTTATCCTGTGAATATTCTCTCGCTAACATTCAGTGTCCATAAATGTTCAAATATACATGGGAGGAATTTGTCTCTGATATAGGTCGGCTTCGACACTGATTTGGGAGGGATTTGTCTGAGATATGTGTGAGATTTGTCTCTGGTATGGGAAGGAATTGTGTCTATGGATTCTGAATCTCTTGTCTCCTCCGCAGTTCCTATATTCTCAGCATTTAGAACATACTCTGATCAATCTTTCTCAGGTCTGAAGTGGATGAACTCACAAGTTCATGAAAACTGAGTGTTCGAAAGAGAATATTCACAGGGTGAAACCCTCCAATATCACTAATGTATTATTAATGAGCGATGGTCTATCAATATCTCTGTCTAGTGTACAGCATACATTAATCCTTCCACATACAGGCTCTTGGTGATTCTTGACATTTAATTTAAATACAGAGACCATCGCAGTCCCTTGACTGTCTCAGTGTTAGTGGGTGAGCAGCAGTCAGGGTCTGAAACATTCATATCTGGTCAGGGGCCCCACAGTGTCGCGTTTCCTGGTTACACAAACATTCTCTCAACACTCTAGTTTGCATATGTTGCAAAATGTTCTCCTGTGCCCTTTAAAATATCTTGTCCGTGCTCCTGATGTGAACAATCTATTGTTCTCAGTCTGTCAGCATCATCTGAGCTGTACAATTAATCCCACTCCCCTGCAATTTCCCCATAGACCTGTAAATCATATCCCGTAAAAAATATATCCAATTCCCGTTTCAAAGTTACTATTGAACCTGCTACCAGCGCCCTTTCAGGCAGTGCATTCCAGATCACAACAACACGCTGTGTAAAAAAAAATGTTTCCTTATGTCGCCTCTGGTTCTTTTGCCAATCACCTTAAATCTGCGTCCTCTGGTTACTGACCCTTCTGCCACTAGAAAGAGCTTATCCAGAGGCACTCTATCAAAACTATTCATGGTTTTGAACTCCTCAATCAAATATTATCTTAATCTTCACTGTTGTAAGGAGAACAAACCCAGCTTCTCCAGTCTCTCCAATGAACTGAAGTCCCTCATTCCTGGTAGCATTCTAATAAATCTCCTCTTCACCCTCTCCATGGCCTTGACAACCTGCCTAAAATGTGCTGCCCAGAATTGGACACAATACTCCAGCTGGGGCCTAATCTGTGTTTATAATGTTTTACCAATAACTTCCTTGTTTTTGTATTCTGTGCCGTGACTAATAAAGGTCAGAAACCCGAATGAGTTTTTAACAGCCTTCTCAACGTGTTCTTCCAAAATTTGTGTACATACAGCCGCAGGTCTCTCTGTTCCTGCACCCCCTTTAAAATTTAGTTCACATTGCCTCTCCTCATTTATCCTACCAAAATGTATCACCTCACAACAAACTCCCACTTTTTACAGGCTGACATTGTGTTACCCTCTGATGTGTAGAGAAAACAAAGATGGATGCCCTTCCATTTGCCTCTCTGGATCATTCTGCTTCTGCCCGATTCCATTACCCAAAAATGACCCTCAGCTTCAGCTCAATACTGACACATTACTGACACGGGAGGGATTCAAACTGAAAATATTATCCCGCTAACACTCAGTGCCCATTAAAGACCCAGCCCTGGAGATGCTTGCCATTCAATTTAAGTACAGAGACCATCGCAGTCCTTTTACTCTCCGAGTGCTGGTGAGTGAGCAACAGTCAATGTCTGGGACATTGACATTCGGTCAGGGCCTCGCAGTGTCCCACGTCCTGGTTACACAGACACTCTCCCAGTACGACATAATCTGGAGTAACTGTGTTCAATTCTGGGCACCGCACCTCAGGAAGGATATATTGGCCTTGGAGGGATTGCCGCGCAGCTTCACCAGAATGATACCGTGTCTAAAAGGGCTAAATTATGAGGACAGGTTGCATCGACTAGGCTTGTATTCCCTTGACTATAAAATATGAGGGAGTGAATTATTGTAGTGTTTTAGAAGATTAAAGGAGTTGATAGGGTAACTAGAGATTAACTTGTTCCACTGTTGTGTTGGGGGTGGGGGGGGGAGTGGGTGCGGGGAGGGGGGGGTGGTGGTGTTCAAAACAAGGGGCATAATATTAAAATTACAGCTGGGCCGTTCAGTGGTGATACAAGGAAGCACTTCTTCACACAAATTGAAGTGGAAATCTGGAACTCTCGCCCCCATAAATCTGTTGAGACTGGGGGGGAAATAAAAATTTTGGAAACTGATATTGATAGATTTTTTGGCGGTAAGCTTATTAAAGTTACGTAACCAAGGGGGTTCGATGGAATTAAGGTACAGATCAACCTGTACCTGATTGAATGCTGGAGCAGGCTTGAGGGGCTGAATTGCCTCCTCCAGTTCCTAAGTATCCATGAATGTATGAACCTAAAAATTCTCTCTCTGTCTCTCTACCCTTTAGTCTGCATTACCTGTGAAATGAGCAGCTGTGAGCTTCAGCAGATCTATTATCCGTGCTTCTGATTTCGTTAATTTATTTTTCTGTCTCTGAGCATCCTCTGACAAACAACACGCTCCCTCCCACCTTTTGAAGGCTGCAATTGTCTTGCCTGCAACACACAGCGTACAACATTCAAATCTGTTAACCACATTGGAAGCAAAGTTCACGCAGACTCAGTGTGGCATCGAGCATGTTCTTTGTATGCTGGAATTAACTCACAGGGATTCACAGATTCGTCAACATGGCTCAAAATGGCGATTGATGAAACTATCGATGATCAGGCCTTGAACATGAGCTGTTTGAGAGTGAGAAGGAAAGTCAGTCAGCCCTTTTAAATCTGTAACACAAAGCAATCAGGTGCTACAAAAAGATTGAGATTACTCAGGGGACGGTAGTCTAGTGTTTATATCACTGGACTGTTGATTCAGAGAACTAGAGTTCACATCCCACCCTGATAGTTTGAGAATTTAAATTCAAGTTTAAAAATCTGGTTATGAAAAGCTTCGTATCAGTGAAATTAGCGGACACATGGAGTGGATTTATCCTGTGAATATTCTCTCGCTTGCACACAGTGTCCATTAATGCTCAAATATACATGGGTGGGATGTGTATCTGATATAGGTGGAATTTGACACTGAATTGGGAGGGATTTGTCTCTGATATGGGAGGGATGTATCTCTGATATGGGAAGGATTTATGTAAATGGATGCCTGAGTCTCTTGTCTACGCCACAGTTCCTAGCTTCTTACCATTTAGAAAATACCCTGATCTATCTTTCTGAGGTCCGAATTCAGTGTAATCACACATTAATGTGCACAGAGTGTTAGAATATGCACAGGGTAAATCCCTCCCATATCAGAAGTGTGTCATTAATGTGCGATGCTCTATGAATATCTCTTTCCAGTGTACAGCTTACACTGATCCTTCGACATACATACTCTTGGTGATTCTTCAAGTTTAATATAATACAGAGACAATCATAGTCCCTTTACTATCCCAGTGTTAGTGGGTGAGCAGCAGTCAAGGGTCTGGTACACTAATATCTGTTTAACGGCCCCACAGTGTCGCGTGTACTGATTACACAAACATTCTCGTTGCTCGCTCTCTCTCCTCACTCTAGTTTGCATATGTTGCTAAATGTTCTCCTGTGCCCTTTAAACTATCTTGTCCGTGCTCCTGATGTGAACAATCTATTGTTCTCAGTCTGTCAGCATCATCTGAGCTGTCCAATTAATTCCAATCCCCTGCAATTTCCCCATAGACCTGTAAATCATATCCCGTCAGAAATGTCTCCAATTCCCTTTTTAAAGTTACTATTGAATCTGCTTCCAGTGCCCTTTCAGGCAGTGCATTCCAGATCACAACAACTCGCTGTGTAAAAAAAAAAGTTCCTTAAGTCGCCTCTGGTTCTTTTGCCAATCACCTTAAATCTGTGTCCTCTGGTTACTGACCCTTCTGCCACTAGAAAGAGCTTATCCTGATTCACTCTTTCAAAACTATTCATGGTTTTGAACACCTCAATCAAATCTTCTCTTACTCTTCTCTGCTCTAAGGAGAACAACCCCAGCTTCTCCAGTCTCTCCACAGAACTGAAGTCCCCCATTCCTGATACCATTCTAATAAATCTCCTCTTCACCCTCTCCATGGCCTTGACAAACTGCCTAAAATGTGCTCTCCAGAATTGGTTACAATACTCCAGCTGAGGCCTTGCCAGTGCTTTATAAAAGTTTATCAATAACGTCCTTGCTTTTGTATTCTGTGCCGCGAGTAATAAAGCTCAGAATCCCGAATGTTTTTTTAACAGCCTTCTCAACTTGTCCTTCCAAGATTTGTGTGTATACAGCCGCAGGTCTCTCTGTTCCTGCACCCCCTTTAAATTTAGTTCACATTGCCTCTCCTCATTTATCGTAACAAAATGTATCACCTCACAACAAACTCCCACTTTTTACAGGCTGACATTGTGTTACCCTCTGATGTGTAGAGAAAACAAAGATGGATGCCCTTCCATTTGCCTCTCTGGATCATTCTGCTTCTGCCCGATTCCATTCCCCAAAAATATCCCCTCAGCATCAGCTCAATACTGACACATTACTGACACGGGAGGGATTCAACCTGAAAATATTATCTCGTTAACACTCAGTGCCCATTAGAGACCCAGCCCTGGTGATGCTTGGCTTTAAATTTAAGTACCGAGACCATCGCAGTCCTTTTATTCTACGAGTGCTGGTGATGAGCAGCAGTCAGTGTCTGGGGCATTGACATTCGGTCAGGGCCTCGCAGTGTCCCACGTCCTGGTTACTCAGACACTCTCCCAGTACGACATAATCTGGAGTACTGTGCTCAATTCTGGGCACCGCACCTCAGGAAGGATATATTGGCCTTGGAGCGGGTGCAGCGCAGATTCACCAGAATGATATCGTGGCTAAAAGGACTAAATTATGAGGACAGGTTGCATAGACTAGGCTTGTATTCCCTTGACTATAGAATATGAAGGAGTGAATTATTGTATTGTTTAAGATGATTACAGGAGTTGATAGGGTAACTAGAGCTCAACTCTTTCCACTGGAGTTGCGGGGCGGGGGGAGGGTGGCGGAGTTCAGAACAAGGGGCATAATCTTAAAATTAGAGCTGGGCTTCAGTGGTGATATCAGGAAGCACTTCTTCACACAAATTGTAGTGCACATCTGGAACTCTGTCCCCCATAAAGCTGTTGAGGCTGGGGAGGTAAATTAAACGTTTGAAAACTGATATTGATTGATTTTGTTGCGGTAAGCTTATTAAAGTTACGTAACCAAGGGGGTAGAAGGAGTTATGGTACAGATCAACCATGACCTGATTGAATGCTGGAGCAGGCTTGAGGGTTTGAATTGCCTCCTCCAGTTCCTAAGTATCAATGTTTGTATTACCCTAAAAATTCTCTCTCTGTCTCTCCTCCCTTTAGTTTGCATTAGCTGTGAGAAGAGCAGCTGTGAGCTTCAGCAGATCTAATACGTGCTTCTGATCAGGTTAGTTGACTGTTCTGTCTCTGAGCAACCTGTGACAAACAACACGCTCCCTCCCACCTTTTGAAAGCTGACATTGTCTTGCCTGCAACACAAAGCGTACAACATTCAAATCTGTTGACCACAGTGGAAGCAAAGATCACGCAGACTCAGAAGTGACAATGGGTCCAATGTGGCAGCGAGTTACTTCCTTGTATGCTGGAAATAACCCATGGGGATTCACAGATTCGGCAATATGGGGAGAATGGATTTTGATGAAACTATCGGGGACCGGGCCTTGAACATGAGCTGGTTGGGAGTGAGATTGAAAGTCACTCAGCCCTTTTCACACAGTAACTCTGAGCAATCAGGTGCTACAAAAAGAATGAGATCACTGAGGATACGTTTGCCCAGTGGTTATGTCACTGGACTATTGATCCAGAGAACGAGAGGTTAAATCCCACCCTTGGAAGTTTGAGAATTTGAATTCAAGTTTAAAAATCTTGGTATGAAAAGCCTGGTATCAGTGAAAGTGGCTGACACATGGAGTGGAATTATACGGTGAATATTCTCTAGCTAACACACAGTGCCCATTAATGTTCAAATATGCATGGGTGGGATGTGTATCTGATATAGGTGGAATTTGACACTTATTTGGGAGGGATTTGTCTATGATATGATGGAAGTGTCTCTGATATGGGAAGGATTTATGTAAATGGATACCTGAATCTCTTGGCTACTCAACTATTCCACGCTTCTTACCATTTAGAAAATACTCTGATCTTTCTTTCTCAGGTCGGAATTCAGTGAAATCACATGTTCATGGGCACAGAGTGTTAGAAAGTGAATATTCACAGTGTAAATCACTCCCATATCAGTAGCGTGTCATTAATGGTCGATGGTCTATCAATATATTTTTTCCAGTGTACAGCTTAAAGTAATCCTTCGTCATACACACTCTTGTTGATTCTTGACATTTAATTTAAATAGAGAGACCATCGCAGTCCCTTTACTGTCCCAGCGTTAGTGGGTGAGCAGCAGTCAGGGTCTGGGACATTGTTATCTCGTCAGGGGCCTCACAGTGTCGCGTGTCCTGGTTACACAAACACTCTCCCAGCTCGCTCTCTCTCCTCAGACCAATTTGCATATGTTGCTAAATGTATTCCTATGCTTTTTAAAATAACTTTTGCGTGCTTCTGATGTGAACAATCTATTGTTGTCACTCTGTCAGTAACATCTGACAAACATAAAATAATAGGATCATCAAATGGTACAGCACAGAAAGAGGCCATTCGCCCCATCGTGCCTGTGCTTGCTCTTTGAAAGGGCTGTCCAATCAATCCTACTCCCCTGCTCTTTCCGCATAGACCTGTAAATCATATCACTTCAAAAATAATCCGATTCCCTTTTGAAAGTTACTATTGAATATGCTTCCAGTGCCCTTTCAGGCAGTGCATTTCAGATCACAACAACTCGCTGTGTAAAGAAAACGTTTCCTCTGGTTCTTTTGTTAATCACTTTAAATCTGTGTCCTCTGTTCACTTACCATTCTGCCACTGGAAACAGATTGTCCTTATTCATTCTATCAAAACGATCCATGATTTTGAACACCTCAATCAAATTTTTTCTCAATCTTCTCTGCTCTAAGGAGAAAAACTCCAGATTATCCAGTCTCTCCATAGAACTGAAGTCCCTCATCACTGGTACCATTCCAGTAAACCTCCTCTGCACCCTCTCCGTGACATCCTTCCTAAAATGTGTTGCCCAGAATTGAACGCACTATTCCAGCTGAAGCTTAATTAGTGTTTTTTTTTAAGTTTATCACAACTAAACATCGAATGCTGATATTTCTGCGATGGATTTAAAGGGCGAGGTTAATCCACTCAGTTGGAAGTGTGAATGAGACCGTGAGCTGAAAGAAGCGCACTTGGAGCCGAGAGCCTGGAACACGCAGTGTAACCGAGCATAAACACTCCTGCACAGACCAGACTTCACATTTTTCCCACTTGGCACAAAAGGCAGATATTAATTACAACAATTCATTTGATTTGATTTGAAATAGTTTAGTTAATAAATTGAATCATGTTTCTCTAATTGTATTTCCCAACTCAGATTGGAGGACTCATTTATGTTCTTCCAATGAGCACCTGAACCTCATCCGGCAACGTAATGTCTGCGACTGGTGAAGGATGGCCTTTGAAAACAACAGGAAGAGAGCTCAGAGGCCGGGGGCCAAGGGAGCAGTGCGTTCTGCAACCAATCGCGGTTCTTGAGTCGGCCAGACAGTTGAGTCAGTGTGAACCCCTGTTAAATTATTTATCTTTTTAAAGTTAATTCAAGATTTCTTTTGTCAATGAAACAGTTTAACATTTTTCACTGCTGTGTTTTCATTGAGTTCTTAATGTGAGTTTCAGACACTTCAGTTTTAAATGGACTAAGTGTTGAAATGTCTTTAATTTTCCTCTTTCCATGTCGCTGTGAGTAAAATTACACAGATTGATTTCCCCTCATTATGTATCAGTTTGTTATATTTAGAGGGACAATGCCTCACCTTTCTGCACCTTTAGGAGTTAAAGTAACATCCTTCCTGTTTGTAGTGAGTCACATTCTGTACTGGGGGAGACAGCTGGAGCATTCAGCCTTCAAAATTCTTATCCTCTTGTTCAAAACCCTCCATGGCCTCATCCCTCCCTATCTCTGTGACCTCCTCCATCCCTACAACTCTGTTAATAAGGATAAACTATTTAACTTGTCAGGAGGGTCGGTAACCAGAGGACACGGATTGAAGGTAATTGGAGAAAGAACCAGAAGCAACACGATGGGAAAAAATTCACACAGCAAGTTGTTATGACCTGGAATTAACTGCCTGGAAGAGCGGTGGAAACAGATTCAAAGAAACTTTATAAAGGGAATTGGGTAAATAATTGAATTGGAAAAAATTGCAGGGCTGAGTCTATGAACTGTGCACTCCTTCAACTCTTTCCTCTTGTGCAACCCCCACTGCCTTCGCTCCAGCATTGGCGGCCGTGCCTTCAGTTGCCGAGGCGCTAAAATCTCTGACCTGTTTCAATGTCTCCTTCTTTGGCTCAGTGTCAACGTTTGACTGATTCCGTTCTTGTGACGTGCCTGGGACGTTTTCCTACGCTGAAGGCGCTATGTAAATGTCAATTGCTGTTGCTGTGCTACCATTGGCTCAGCTTTGCCGGACAGAATCAGCCAGGGACGGCGGTGGTGCTGCTCCCCATGATAGAAATGCTGCCAGCTCGCTTTAGAGGCTCACAGCTCAGAATTACCACTTGGCAAGGTACTGGAGGGCAAACAGTGACTGGGGCCGAAGCCCACCATCACAAAGCACCTTCAGTATAGGCTCACAGCTCAGAATTAGCACTTGGCAACGTACTGGAGGGCAAACAGTGACTGGGGCCGAACCCCACCATCTCACAGCAACTTCAGTATAGGCTCACAGCTCAGAATTACCGTTTGACAAGGTACTGGAGGGCAGAGAGTGACTGGGCTCGAACACCAAAATCACACAGCACCTTCAGTACAGGCTCAAAGCTCAGAATTACCACTTGGCAAGGTACTGGAGGGCAAAAAGTGACTGGGGCCGAACCCTACCAGAATGCAGCACCTTCAGTACAGGCTCACAGCTCAAAATTACCAATTAGCAAGGTACTGGAGGGCAAACAGTGACTGGGGCCGGCCAACACTATCACGCAGCACGTTCACTATAGGCTCACAGCTCCGAATTACTATTTGGCAAGGTACTGGAGGGCAAAGATTGACTGGGGCCGAAGCCCACCATCACACAGCACCTTCAGTATAGGCTCACAGCTCAGAATTACCACTTGGCAAGGTCAGGCGGGCAAACAGTGACTGGGGCCGAAACCCCCCAGAATACAGAACCTTCAGTATAGGATCACAGCCCTAATTGCCACTTGGGAAGTTACAGGAGGGCGATCATCGACTGGGGTTAAAGCCGTCACATCACGCAGCACCTTCAGTATAGGCTGGTGCAATTATACAACAGACATTCCCTCTCCAGAAGAAGAAGATCCTGTAGCCGCTCTTTTCAATCGTGTTCCACAGACTCGTTCTTCAGTCCCGCAGGAACGGGCTTCGGCGCCTGAGCACTGCAACTCGCTACATTTAGAATGCGAACGGCTGCCGAAAGCTGATCCTGGGCGGGGAATCGTGGCAGATGGCAATGCCCTTATAAAGAGCGGCTGCGCACTGAACCCGCTACGGGCCTGAGCCTGAGGGAGGAAGAGGGCGGAAAGAGAGAGAGGGAGAGAGAGAATGGGGGAGAGAGAGAGTGGCTAATAGAGAGAGAGAGTGGGTGAGAGATAGAGTCTGGGGGTAAGAGAGAGAGAGAGGGAGGGTGAGAGAAAGTGGGTGACAGAGATAGACTGGGATGAGCGCGAGTGGGCGAGAGAGATAGAGACTGGGGAGAGAGACAGTGGGTGAGAGAGAAAGACTGGGGGAGTGAGAAAAGAGTGGATGAGAGAGAGAGTGAGCGAGAGATTGGTTGAGAGAGTGGGTGAGATAGATTCTGGGGGAGAGAGAGAGAGGGGGAGAGAGAGGGGGAGAGAGAGACTGGGGCCAGAGAGAGAGATTGGCAGAGAGAGAATGGGCGAGAGAGTGTGGGTGAGAGAGAGACTGGGGGAGAGATAGAAAGACTGTGGGGTGAGAAAGAGAGATAGACTGAGAGAGAGAAAGGGGAGATTGAGAGAGTGGGGAGAGAGTGAGAGAGTAGGGTGAGAGAGAGAGACTGGGGGAGAGAGAGATAGACTGGGACAGAGAGCGAAGGCAAGAGAGACTGGGTTGAGAGTGAGACTTGGGGAGAGAGTGAGTGTGGTAGAGAGAGAATGGGGCAGAGAGAGGGACTGGTGTGTGTGAGAGAATGGTGGAGAGAGGGTTTACTGTGGAGAGAGATACAGAGGCTGGAGAGAGAGAGTCAAGGGAGATGAGACTAGGGGGAGCGAGAGAATGGTCAGAGAGAGCGAGCGACTGGTCAGAGAGTGAGCGAGAGAGATTGGAGAGAGAGACACTGGAGGAGAGACTTGGGAGAGAGAGACAGTGGGAGATACTTGGGAGAGAGAGAGACAGTGAGACATACTTGGGAGAGAGATGGGGAGAGAGAGAGACTGGGGAGTGAGAGAGAGAGAGACTGGGGAGAGAAAGAGACTGGGAGAGAGGGAGAGATTGGGGGGGAGAGAGAAAGACTGGGGAGAGAGAGACTGGGAAGAGAGAGAGACTGGGGAGAGAGAGAGACTGGGGAGAGAGACTTAGTGAGAGGGAGAGAATCTGGGGAGAGAGACTGGGGCGAGAGGGAGAGAGACTCGGGAGAGAGACGAGGGTGAGAAGGAGAGAGACTCGGGAGAGATAGATAGACTGGAGCAGAGAAAGACTGGGGTGGAGAGAGACTGGAGAGAGAGGGAGAGAGACTGGAGAGAGAGGGAGAGAGACTGGGGAAGAGAGAGAGAGAGAATGGGTAGAAATATTCCCTTTGCTTCGTACAATAGCGTTAAAACAATCTTTAACATCTACCGACAGTGCCTCATTTAAAAATATCTTCTAAAACCTGCAGGCAAGTTATCACTCAGGATTTCAATGAGCTGGGACACGAAGGGCATTCAGTTCATTGTGAACAGATTAGTGGAGCTGGAGTCTGATGTGGGCACCTTCATTATCACAAGAGCACAAATAGGAAAACATTGTCATGAAAAGTTTCCATGGAAGAGGGAAACATTTCTGCTCATTTCACAGCATATACTGGATTTCAAATGTTTAAATAAAGAGAGGAAATCTCTCTCATGAACCGACACTGATTCTCTGCTGCTCCTTTTGCTTCGATGTTTTTTGTAGAGCGAGCCAGCAAAACAAAGAGACAGAGAGTTATAAACTGAGAGAGAGAGAGAAAGAGAGAGAGAGAGAGAGAATGACAGAGAGAGGAAGAGAGAGACCGACAGGGACAGAGACAGAGAGTGAGAGAGCGAGAGGCAAGCACAGAGGGAGATCGAGAGAGCGACAGCGACGGAGGAAGATAGACCGAAAGACAGGTTCCGAGGGAGATAGAGTGAGAGACAGAGACAGTGAAAGAGTCAGAGGGAGAGAGAGCGAGAGACAGGGTCATAGGGAGATAGATAGAGAAAGACAGACATAGGGATATAGAGAGAAAGACAGGGACAGAAGGAAATATATATATATATAATATATATGTGTATATATAAAGAGAGAGAGAGAGAGTCCGAGGGAAATAGAGAGAGAGAGAGAGACAATGACAGAGGGAGATAGAGAAAGAGACAAGGAAAGAGGGAGATAGAGAGAATTAGGGTCCGAGGGAGATAGAGAGAGAGAGAAAATGACAGAGGGAGATAGAGAAAGGCAGAGACAGGTACAGGGGGAGAAAGAGCGAGAGATAGGGGTGAGAGAGATAGAGACGGTGAGAGAGAGAAAGTGAGAGACAGCGACAGATAGAGTTCGAGAGAGGGACAGAGGAAGATAGAGAGAGAGACAATGGGAGATGGAGATAGAGATAGGGAGAGAGGGCGATAGAGAGTGAAACAGCGGGAGAGAGGGACAGAGAGAGTTAGCGAGGGACACAGCGAGAAAGAGAGAGGGCTGAGGGTCCAGGCGCGTATAGTCTGTTCCCGGGGATTGAGCGCTGGCCGCACTTTGGAACAACACAGGTGGAGACGCAGCACATGTACAATGGCCGGTGGAAGGGGGCGAATGCAGACAATTTTTAGGCCTCCGGTGAATTTTTTTATTTATTCGATTAACCGTTTAAAGCCGGAAAAAATTCTGCAAAGTGATATTGAATGTCGCGCGGTAAGTTCCAGTTAAATTTTGCCAGATGTTGTCACATTTTTGAAAGAGTTTATTAGGGTTATTTAAATCGTGTTATGAGACAGGAGGCAAAGTTTGTGTCCCTGCTTGAACCTCAGAGCCTGTGAGAGACGGAGGGAACGGCAGCAGAAAAAGAGGAAACAACTTCTCTAAAACTGATCCCAAATCATCGCAAAGGCTGGGGAAAGATAACGGCACCGCCTACTTAGAAAGTTTAACCACTTTATTTACTTTCTTATTTGAGCTCCGTTTGGAATTAGAGGTTATATTATTTTTTTGTTGCATGTTTACCGACAGCATTGAAAAAGGAAAGAGAAACTTGGAGCAATTTCTTCTGTCAATGCTGCAATGAGACGTGAAAGAATTTAATAATTTTAATGAATTTTGCGCAAAACATGAACGTTAGAAACACTTCTGTCCTAAGTTTCTGGTATGATTTTGGAATAAACAAGCAAAAATCAATTTCTCCCTCATCTAAACAAGTTTCAACCTGGTCTTGATGTCCAAACGCCCTTAAGGAGGCTTTGAATTGTTGAAAACGTTTAAAATTGAAATTTCTCAATAGTTGATTTTGAAGAGATCGACTGAAGTGAGTAGCTTCACACAAACATGCAACCATGCTGTTCAGGAGGGCGAGGGCATGGGAGGATTTGTAGGAGTTACATATTACTTTTTATTGAGTTTATATAAAATATCATTAAGACGCTTAGGAAGAGAATCAAGAAAGAGGAAAAATACAAAACATTTTATTTTAAATAAGATGAAAAAAGAAAATGCTGGAACTGCGCAGCATGTCAGGCAGCATCTGTGGAGAGAGAAAGCGAGTTACCGTGTCAGGTCTGTGACTTTTCGTCAGGACTGGAAAATGTGAGAGATATAACAGATTTTCACCAGATGCAGAGGCAGGGAAAGGAGGGCGGCGAGGACAGAACAAAAGGGACGGTCGGTGATATGGTGGAAGGCAGGAGTGGTTGAATTCTGCCTCTGCACCTGGTTAACATCTGTTACATCTTTAACTGTTTCCAGCTCTGGCGCAAGGTCCCAGATCTGAAAGGTTAACCCTGTTTCTCCCTCTCTCCACAGATTCAGTCTGACCTGCTGAGTATCATAGTAATCTTAGTAACTACAGGCCGGTCAGTTTAAAATCAGCGGTGGGTCAACAATAATTCAAGTAAAAATTAACGGTCACTTGGAGAGATTAAAGCTAACTAAGGAGAGCCAACAACCATTTGTAAAAAGCAGATCGAGTTTGAATAATCGAATTGCATTGTTTAATGTAGTAACAGGGAGGATTGAGGAAGGGATTGCAATGCATGTTGTCTACATGGCTTTTCGAAGGCGTTTAACAAAGTAGCACATAGAAGGCTGGTTAACAAAATTGAGGCTCATGGAATAGGTGGTCCAGGTGCAGCTTGGATAAGGAATTGCCTTAAGGACAGAAAACAGCGAGTTGTGGTCAATGTCTGTTTTTCAGACTGGAGGATGGTAGGCAGTAGTGTTCCACAAGGGTAAGTGCTGGGGCCACTGCTTTATTTGATATATATAAATGACCTGGATATTGGAATACAGAGTAGAATTTCTAAATTTGCCGATGACACCAAACTTGGGGATGTGTCAATCAGTGAGGATGCTACGAATCGACTGCAACAGGACACAGGAAGGCTAGCAGAATGGGCAGATGGAATTTAATACAGAGAAGTGTGAGGTGATGCATTTTGGCAGACGGAACAGGGATAGGCAATATACACATAATGGCACGGTTTTAAAGAGTGTGCCGAGACAGAGGGAACTGGGAGTTAATGTGCATAGTTCCTCTGAAGATGGCGGGTTATATTGAGAGAGTGTTTAGCAAAGCATATGGGATCTTGGGCTTCATAAATAGAGGTATTGAGTACAAAAGTAGATAAGTTCTGCTGAACATTTATAAAGGGCTGGTTAGGCCACAACTGGTGTATTGTGTCCAGTTCTGGTCACCACACTTTAGGAAGGATGTGAATGCACTTGAGAGGGTGCAGAGGAGATTTAACAGAATGGTTCCGGGGATGGGGGATCTTACCTACAATGACAGGTTGGAGAAGCTGGATTTGTTTTCATTAGAGCAAAGGAGGTTGAGGGGTGATTTGATAGAGGTGTACAAGATTATGAGGGGTTTGGATAGGCTGGACGGGGAAAGGCTGTTACCACTAGTTGGCGGTACAAGGTCTAGGGGACTAAGATTTAAGGTTTTGGGAAAGAGATACAGGGGCGACGTGAGGAAAAAGCATTTTACGCAGCGAGTGGTGAGGACCTGGATCTCGCTGCCGTTGGAAGTGGTGGAAGCGGAGCCACTCAATATTTTCAAGGGGAGACTGGATAGGCACTTGAAGGAAATAAACTTGCATTGCTACGGGGAAAGAACATGAGAATGGGACTAACTGGATTGCTCTATAGAGAGCTGGCATCGACTCGATCGGCCGAATTGCCTCATTTTGTGCCGTTATGACTCTCTGACTCTATGGGATGTGGGCGTAGCTGGCTAGACCAGCCTTTATTGTCCATCCCTATTGCCCTTGAGAATGTCGTGATGAGCTGTCTTTTTAACAGCTGCAGTCCGTTTGATGACAGATAGAGGAGAGATAGATGGAGATAGAGAGTGAGGAGAGATTATTAGATATAGATGGGAGGGAGAGAGGGTGACAGAGATAGAGGAGTGATAGACGGAGGTATTGAGAGAGGAGAGATTATTAGATATAGATAGGGAGAGAGAGGAGTTGACAGAGATAGAGGAGAATTAGATGATAGCAGACAAAAGTTGAGTGAGAAGCAGATTATAGACAGAGGGAGATGTCTTTCCCTCTTTGTTCCTTAAATTCCTATGTGCTGTGGGCCCTTTGAGCAGTTAATGATCCTTTGACAGAATGTGTTTTAATACTGTGTGTGATCCCAGATCTTTTATCTCCAATAATGGCACAAAGCTGAGCAGCTGTTGACAACTAAACAGAAGCTGCTTTTTGGAAGGTCGATAGAGTTGTTCCAGGAAGAAAGTGGATTAACTTAAATGCATTGGGAAGACAAAAGCAGGAATTAATATCTCGGCACTGATCCGACAGGGAGACTGCAGCACCGAATCCCAGGGAGGGGTATCACTGAAAGAGGGGAGGCAGTGATCGTTGGGTAAGGCCCAGGCTCCATAGCGGCCTGTGCTGAGTTACCCTGATCTTACACCCGGTGTTGTACTGAATCCCGCACACACACAGAGCAGGAAAGTTCTAGGTTCCACCCCGGCCTGTGCTGAGTTAGCCTGATCTCACACCCGGTGTAGGACTGAGCCACTCCCGCCACACCCCGCCCCCCCCCCCCCGCCCCCCACCCACACACACACACAGAGCAGAAAAGGCCCAGTCTCTATCGCCTCTATGTGCTGAACTAGCCTGGTCTCACCCGGTGTGGTACTGCGCCCCACGCACACTCACATAAGAGGAAAGGCCTTGGTTCCATGTGCTGCCTGTGCTGAGTTTGCTGATCTCACCTGGTGTGGGACTGAGCCCCACACACACAGAGAATGGGACAGTGTAGAGGAAGCTTTACTCTGTATCCAATCCATGCTGTATCTGCAATAGGAGTGTTTGATGGGACAGTGTAGAGGGAGCTTCACGCTGTATTTAACACGTGCTGTACCTGCCTGGGAGTGTTTGATGGGACAGTGTAGAGGGAGCTTCACTCGGTATCTTACCCTTGCTGTACCTGCCCCGGGAGTGTTTGATGGGACAATGTAGAGAGAGCTTTACTCTGTTTCTAACCCGTGCTGTACCTGCCCCGGGAGTGTTTGTTGTGACAGTGTAGAGGGAGCTTTACTCGGTATCTAACCCGTGCTGTACCTGCCCCTGGAGTGCTGGATGGGACAGTGTAGAGGGAGTATATCTCGGTATCTAACCCGTGCTGTACCTGCCCTGGCAGTGTTTGATGGGACAGTGTAGCGGGAGCTTTACTCGGTATCGAACCAGTGCTGTACCTGCCGGGGAGCAGTTTAAACTAAGATGGTTGCCTTTCCCCATGCCTCACATGCCTGAGCATTAAACTCAGAGACAGTGTTTGTGTTGGTCAGTCTTGTAATTAGAAAACTCATTCTGATAATCCTTGAATGTTCTGTCTCTCCCTGGGGTCTGAGTTCCTCAGGCAGTTTCTTCACGGGTCAGTGTTGAGTGTTGCTATTTAACCACGGGAGGTGTCATGGTCCGTCTTCATCGTGCTTTCCGCTTCCATATCATCGGCCGCCTCCGCCCCTGCCTGAGCTCATTTGCTGCTGAATCCCTCATCCATGCCTTTGCTATCTCTGGACACGATATTCTGATAACAAATTGATATAAATAATGTAATAGGAATAACATCAATTATTTTTAATTCTCTGTTAAATCCCCTGTGATCAGAGCGGGGCGTCATGCTCCGCTAAACAAATTACATACAATGTACAGCAGAGACACAGGTCATTCAGCAAAACTGCTACAAGCCCACGTTTATGCTCCTCAGGAACCTCCTCCCACTCCTCTTTATCTCACCTTAACAGCCAGCACTTCTATTCCTTTCTCCCTCTTGTGTTTATCTCGCTTCCCCTTAAATGGAGCAATGCTATTCACCACAACTACTCCCTGTAGTAGCGACTTCTACATTCTCACCACTCTCTGGTTGCAGAAGTTTCTCATTAATTCCTTATTGGGTTTATTGGGGACTGTCTTATATTCATGGCCCCTACTTTTGGTCTCATAATTATATAATTATTTCAGTTTTTGCAATCTAAATTTATAAAATTGTCAGCACACCTTGTCTCATCAGCACATTGTGTTTGATTTTCCGCTGTCCCCTTTATCCGAGTACAAGTAACGATTAGAATCTGGCTCAAAAACTGCAGAGCTTCGATTCTGCACATGAGACAAGGACTCAACGGTTTCTGTTATCACAGAAATATCGAATCATAGAGCACAGAAGGAGGCCATTCAGTCCATCGAGCCTGTGCCGCCTCTTTGAAAGAGTTATTCAATTATCCCCACTCCCCTGTTCCTTTCCCAAAGCTCTGTAAATCCCTCACTTTCAGTATTGGTCCCGTTCCCTTTTGAAAGTTATTATTGAATCTGCTTCTATCACCTTTTCAGGCAGTGAATTCCAGATCGTAACAACTCGCTGCAGACAATAAATTCTCCTCATATTCTGCTCTTTTGCCTATTATCTTCAATCTGTATCTTCTGGTTACCAACCCTTCCGCCTCTGGAAACAGTTTCTCATTATTTACTCCATCCAAATCCTTGAGCAAATCTATTAAATTCCCAACTTAACCTTCTCTGCTCGAAGGGGAAAAATCTCAGCTTCTCCAGACTCTCCATATAACTGAAACCCCTTATCTCTGGTACCATTCTGGTAATTCTCCTCTGCGCCATGCCAAGGCCTTGACATCCTTCATAATGTGTGATGCCAAGAATTGGACACAATACTCCAGCTCAGGCCTAACAAGTAATTTATATAGGTTTAGCATAACTTCCTTGCTTTTGTACTCTGTGCCTCTATTTATAAAGCCATAGATCTTGTATGCGTTTTTACCAGCTTTATCAATGTGTCCTGCCACCTTCAATGATTTGTGCACATAAACTCGCAGGTCTCTCTGTACCTGCACCCCATTTAAAATTGTACCATTTAGTTTATATTGCCTCTCCTCATTTTTCCTCCCAAAGTTTATCACGTCACATTTCTCTGTGTTAAATTGTATCTGCCATTTCACCAGTCTGTGTGTGCTGCTCAAGTCCACTACTGTCCTCACTGTTTACGACATTTCTCAGTTTAGTTGCATCTCCAAACTTTGAAATAATACCTTCAGACATAAGTCCAGGCCTTTAATGTCTATCAGAAAGAGCATTGGCCCTAATATCAATCATTGGGAAAAGCAATGTATACTTCCCTTCCTTTTGAAATCAGCTGTTCCCCACTCTGTTAACTATCCCTTAGCCAATGTCGTATCCACGCAGCCACAGCCCCTTTAATCCAATGGGTTTCCGTTTCCCTTACAAGTCTATTAAATGACACTTTATCAAAAGCCTTTTGGAAGTCCAAATACGCAACATCAACTGCACTACGCTCATCAACCATTTCTGTTACTTCATCAAATAACTCAATCAAGTTTGCAAGATACACTTAGACTTTACAACAATTTGTGCTGGTTGTCATTTATTAATCCATGTTTTTCCAAGTGACAGATAATTTTGTCCCAGCATATGGCATCTCGAAGTTTCCCCCCATCGTCGTTAGGCTGACTGGCCTGTAGTTACAGGGTTTATCCCTCTCTCCTTTTTTAAACAGGTGTAACATTTGCAAACCTCCAGTCCTCTGAGAACACTCTCATATCCAAGGAGGATTGAATTATGTTGGCCAGAGCCTCCTCTTTTTCCACAATTCCTTCCCTCATACATCACATCCGGACCGGGGAAATGTTCCACTTTACTGTGGTACAAAAATGTTGGACTATAAGGGGTTAACTGAAGCTGTTTGTTCAGTGACTGTAATTAATGTCAGTCTCCACAGGTTAACTGAAGCTGTTTGTTCAGTGACTGTAATTAATGTCAGTCTCCATGGAACCTAATTGTATCAGTGTAGGGTTTCCCTCTTCTATTAATAAGGGACTCCTTTCAATGTCTTATCCCATAGTGTGAGTGAGAGCGTCACCTCCGGCACTAACAGGGATCATCGCACTGCTCCACAGAGCGGGAGTCGGAATTGGAGAATAGTAGTTTGGAATGTTAAAACAATGGATCGGAATCTGAGAACAGTAGATTGGAATGTTACATCAATGGGCAGGAGTTTCTCCTGGGCGTTTTACATTCTTTCTGAATATTCTAATTATCTACCATTAGACACGCGGATCTTTTACGCACTTCAGATGATTCAGTGCATTTACTATCCCCTCCTTGCTGCTGTTGGTGTTCCTGGTAAGTCTCTCTGTCCAGCTATTCAATTAAAGATGTTTAACTGCATTACTGATCTTGTAATTTACTCTCCTCTCCTTGTTGCGGTTGTTGTTCCTGGTTAGGCTCTGTACCAGCCATTAATTCTGAAAATCTTGGCTAACTGTATTTCTGCTCTTGTAATTTACTCTCCCCTCTTTTCTGCTGTTGGTGTCCCCGTTAAGTCTCTATATCCAGCAATTAGGTCTGTGAACCACATTTCACTGTATCACTCTGTTGTCATTTAAATCTTGGGAAGACAAAATCCATTGTCTTAGGTCCTCGTAACAAACTCAATTCTCTATCTACCAATTCAGTCCCCCTCCCTGGGCAATGTCTGAGGCTGAACCAGACATTTCACAACCTCGGCGTCTCTTTGAACCTGAGCTGAGCTCCGACATCATATCCTCTGAATCACCAGGCCTGCCTACGACCGCCTCCATAATATCGCCCATCTTTGCCAACGCCTCAGCCCTTCCGCTGCATAAACCCTCATCTGTGCGTTTGCTAAATCCAGACTCGACTATTGCAATGCTCTCCAGGACGGTCTAGCAGTTACAAGCCTCCATAAATTAGAGCTCATCCAAAACTCTGCTGCCCATATCCTAACAGGCATCATGTCCCATTCACCCATCACCGCTGTGATCACTGACCAATATTTTTTCCTGATCCGGCAAAACCTCGATCTTAATATTCTCCTCCTTGAGTTCAAATCTACCATGACCTCACCCCTCCAATTAGTCCCATTCCCCTGCTCTTTTCCCAATGACCCGAAAATTGTTCCCCTTCAAGTATTTATCCAATTCCCCTTTTAAATTTAATTGCTTTCCCTTTGCACCTCTCCCAGTCTTTCTGACTCTATTTTGTCTTTATTTATTTATCTCTGTCTCTCTCTCTCCCACTTTTCTCTCTCTCTCTCTCTGCCACTTGCTCACAGAATCATAGAATGGTACAGCACAGAAGGTGGCCATTTGGCCCATCGTGTCCGTGCCGTCTCTTTGAAAGAGCTATCTAAATAGTCCTACACTTTAGCCAGTGCTCTGTAAAAATTTCCACTTCAACTAATTATCTAATTCCCTGTCCAAAGTTACTATTGAATCTGCTTGCACCACGTTCTCAGACGGTGCATTCCAGATCACAACAACTCACTGTGTAAAGAACATTCTCCTCACCTCTCTGGTTCTTTTGCCAATTAGCTTAAATCTTTGTCCTCTAGTTACCCAATATCCTGCCACTGCAAAAAGTGTCGAATAATTTACACTATCAAAACCCATCATAACTTT
The DNA here is from genome assembly GCA_030390025.1 of Squalus acanthias. Lineage (NCBI taxonomy): Eukaryota > Metazoa > Chordata > Chondrichthyes > Squaliformes > Squalidae > Squalus > Squalus acanthias. The sequence continues at coordinate 75,685 of JASTWF010000323.1, forward strand.
GAACATCTATATTAAATCTCCCCATATGGAAAATTACAAAGCTAGACCAGGTGTAAAAGTTCTCAATGGGAGAAAGGCCAATTTTACTATGCTGAGATGTGATTAGCAAAAGTGAACTGGAAACAGCTACTTGAAGGCACATCATTGTCAGAGCAGTTGGAGGCATTCAAGGAGGCGATAGTGAGGCTTCAGAGCAAATATGTTCCAACAAATAAATAGGATGGCACTGCCAAATGTAGAGCTCCCTGTATGTCAAGGAGCATGCAGAGTAGGATAAAGGAAAAAAGGGAAGCATTTTTCAGATACAGAGAGCTCAATACTACAAAAAGCCTAGAGGCGTATAGAAAGTGCAGGGGTTACATTGGATTACATGGGATATACAGCACAGAAACAGGCCATTCGTCCCAACCAGTCTTTGCTGGTGTTTATGCTCCACTCGAGCCTCCTCCTGTCTTTCCTCATCTAACTCTATCAGCATAACCCTCTATTCCCTTCTCCCTCATATGCTTATCTACCCCCTCCCTTAAATGCAACTATACTATTCGCTTCAACCACTCCCTGTGGTAGCGAGTTCCACACTCTCAAAACTCGCTGGAAAATAAGTTTCTTCTGAATTCCCAATTTCATTTCATGGTGACTGTCTTATGTTGATTGCCTCTGGTCATGCTCTTCCACACAAATGGAAAGACTCTCTCTGTATATAATCTATCAATTTTTTTCATGATTTAAAGACCTCCATTAGGTCACATCTCAGCCTTCTCTTTTCAAGAGTAAAGAGACACAGCCTGTTCATCCTTTCCTGATAGGTGTAACCTCGCATTTCTAATATCACCCTTGTTAATCTTCTCTGCTCCCTCTCCATTGCCTCTGTACAATTTTTCTTAATATGGCGACCAGAATTGAACACAGTACTCCAAGTGTGGTCTAACCAATGTTCGATACATGGTTTGCATAACTTCACTACTTTTCAATTCTCTCGCTCAAGAAAGAAACCCTAGTGCTTGGTTGGCTGTTTGTATGGCCTTGTTAACTTGTGTAGATATTTTTAGTAACTTGCATATTTGTACCCGCAAATCCCTTTGTTCCTCTACCCCATTTAGATTCTTATTTTCCAAGCAATTTGTGAACTCCCTATTTTTCTTAACAAAAAGGAATACTTTACCTTTATCTACGTTGAATTTCATTCAGCAATTTTATGCCCATTCTGCAAGTCTATTAATGTCTTCTTTTAATGTGTTGCAGTCCTCCTCAGTATTGGCTATTCCCCGCCCAGCCCCCCAAATTTGGTGTCGTCCACGAATTTAGAAATTGTGCTTTTGATTCTAAAGTCTAAATCGTTAAGATAAATTGTGAACAACAGTGGTCCCAGCACTGATCCTTGTGGAACACCACTTCCCACCTTCTGCCACTCTGAATAGCTATCCTTTACCCCTACTCTCTGCTTTCTGTCTTGAAGCCAGCTAGCTTTCCATTCTGCTACTGTCCCCTGACTCCGCATTCCCTGACCTTATTCATTTTTTTATTAGGCTGTATCTTATCGAAGACCTTTTGAAAATCTAGATAAATTACATCTACTGCATTACCCTTGTCTACTCTCTCTCTGTTATCGCTTCAAACAATTCAATAAGGTTGGCCAAGCAAGACCATCCCTTTCAAAATCCATGCTGACTCTTCATTATTATATTTTTCATTTCCAGAGGATCTTCTATTTTCTCCTTTAGTAGGGATGCCAATATTTTCCCTATGACCGATGTTAAGCATGTCTGGCCTAAATTTCTCTGGACATATTCTATATCCCATCTTAAATATAGATAGTACATTAGGTATCCACCGGTCCTATGGCACTACACCTTTTTCTAACGAATTGCTTATATGTGTAGTAATGCATCTGTTATTTCTTCCCAAGATTCTTTTAACATGCGCAGATGTAATCCATCTGGACCAGGGGTTTTATTCTCTTTGTGTTTGATTAGTTTATTCAGTAAATCTCCTCGTTTTATTTTGAATGCTATTAATTCAGTAGTAATCTCATCATCCAATGTCATCTCCACCTGTTCTATCTCCCTGGTAAATACTGCAGCAAAGTTATTATTTAATACCTCTGCCATGACTCTATTGCTGCCTGTGGTATTATCCACTCCATGTCTTCGTGGCCCTATACCCAACTCAACCTTCCTTTTTTTATTCATGTCCCTGTATAATATTTTACTTTTTTTTTATGTCCCTTGATAATTTAATTTAATTTCATAGTTCCTCTTTGCCTTCCTTATTTTTTTGAGTTAATTCCTAATCCCCTTCATATTATCCTTATCGTACACTCCTCTGCTGTCCATGTACTTAATGTTTGACTCTTTTCTTAACCACATTTTTTTCCTTATCGCTTTATTCATCCACAGTGTCTCATTGCTGTTTAACTTGTTCGTGTTTATTAGCAGAATATAATTTTACTGGACTCGGTTGAACACTGTCTTAAATGTTTACCATTGCTGTTGAACATCATTGGTTGTCAATATTTTTGCCCATTTTATTTTCCCAAGTGCTTTTCTTAGCCCCTGAAAATGAGCTTTTCTCCAATCTATTAACCTGATCTTTGTATTAGAATCATAGAATCATAGAAAGTTACAGCACGGAAGGAGGCCATTTTGGCCCATCGTGTCCGCACCGGCGAACAAAGAGCTATCCAGCCTAATCCCACTTCCCAACTCTTGGTCCGTAGCTCTGCATGTTAGAGCATCCCAAGTGCACATCCAAGTACTTTTTAAATGTGGTTAGGCTTCCTGCCTCTACCACACTTTCAGGCAGTGAGTTCCAGAATCCCACAACCCTTTGGGTGAAGAAATGTTCCCTTAAATTGACTATAAACCTTCCCCCAATTACTTTAAATCTGTGCCCCCATGTTTTTGACCCCATTCTGCTAAGGAAAATAGGTTTTTTCTAACCAGTATATCTATGCCCCTCATAATTTTATACACCTCAATAAGTTCTCCCCTCAGCCTTCTCTGTTCCAAGGAAAGCAGACCCAACCTATCAAGTGTTTCCTCATAGCTAAGATTCTCTACTCCAGGCAACATCCTTGTAAAACATGCTCTGTACCCTCTCTAGTGCAATCACATCTTCCCTGTAATGTGGTGACCAGAACTGCACGCAGTACTCTAGCTGAGCCCTAGCTAGTGTTTTATATAGTTGAAGCATAACCCCCCTGCTCTTGTATTCTATGACACGTCTAATGAAGGCAAGCATTCCGTATGCCTTCTTAACCAACTTATCTACTTGTCCTGCTACCTTCAGGGATCTGCGGACATGCACTCCAAGATCCCTTTGTTCCTCTACACTACTCGGTGTCCTAGCATGTAATGTGTATTCCCTTTCCTTGTTAGCCCTCCCCAAATGCATTACCTCAAACTTCTCCGGATTTAATTCAATTTGCCACTGTTCTGCCCACCTGACCAATTTATTGATATCTTCCTGCAGTCTACAGTTTCTTTTTCAGTATCAACCACACAGCCCATTTTAGTATCATCTGCAAACTTCTGAATCATACCCCCTATTTTCAAGTCAAGACCATTGATATATACCACAAAAAGCAAGGGACCTAGTACTGAGCCCTGCGGAAGCCCACGGGAAACAGCCTTCCAGTCACAAAAACACCCATCAACCATTACCTTTTGTTTCCTGTTTACGAGCCAGTTTTGAATGCAACTTGACACTTTACTCTGGATCCCATGGGCTTTTAACTTCGTGTCCAGTCTGCCATGTGGAACCTTATCAAAAGCCTTGCTAAAGTCCATATACATTACACCAAACGCACTACCCTCATGGACCCTCCTTGTTACCTCCTCAAAATATTCAATCAAGTTTGTCAGACACCACCTTCCCGTAACAAATCCGTGCTGACTATCCTTGATTAATCTGTGTATGTCTAAATGAAGATTTATCCTATCCTTCAGAATTCTTTCCAATAATTTTCCCACCACGGAGGTTAGGCATACTGGCCTGTAATTACTCGGTCTATCCTTTACTTCCTTTTTAAACAAGGTTAACACATTAGCAGTCCTCAAGTCATCCGGCACCACACCAGAAGCCAGAGAGAATTGAAAAATGATTGTCAGAGACTCTGCTATTTCCTCGTTTGCTTTGCTTAGCAGCCTGGGATACATTTCATCCAGGCCTGGGGAATTGTCCACATCTAAAGCTGCTAAACCCCTTAATACTTCCTCTCTCACTATGTTTATTTCATCTAATATTTCACACTTCTTCCCACCCCCCGACAGCAATTTCTGCTTCGACCCTCTCCTTTGTGAAAATAGACGCAAAGTATTAAATAAGAACCCTACCGACGTCTCCCGCCTCCACACACGGATAATACTCATGTTCTCTAATAGGCCCTACCCTTTCTTTAGTTTTCCTCTTACTCTTAATATATTTATACATTTTCTTTGTGTTTTCCTTGATTTTACTTGCCAAGAGTTTTTCATGCTCTCTCTTTGCTTTCCTAATATCATTTTTAAATGCACCCCTGCGCTTACTGTACTCCTCTAAAGATTCTGGAGTATTTAGCCCTCGGTATCAGTCATACACCTCCCATTTTTCTTTATCCTACCCTGCATGTCTCTAGGCATTCAGGGGGCTCTAATTTTGTTAGTCCCACCCTTTTTATCCATGGGCACATGTTTGGTCTGTATATCACAGAATCACAGAATCCCCACAATGCAGATAGAGGCCATTTCGTCCCATCGAGCCTGCACCGACACATATCCCACCCTATTCCCGTAACCCCACGTATTTAATCCCCCTAACAATAAGTGTCAATTTATCACAGCCAAATCAACCTAACCCGCACATCTTTGGACTGTGGGAGGAAACCGGAGCTCCCGGAGGAAACCCACGCAGACACGGAGAGAATGTGCAAACTCCACACAGACAGTCACCCGTGGCCGGAATCGAACCCGGGTCCCTGGTGCTGTGAGGCAACATTGCTAACCGCTATGCCACCGTGTTGCCCACACGGATCTAAAGCCCCCGGATCTCCTCCTTGAATGCCTCCCACTTCTCTGACACTGATTTCCCTTCAAGTAGCTGTTTCCATTCCACTATGTCTAAATCCCCTCTGAGCTTATCAAAATTTGCTTTTCCCCAATTCAGATATGTTTTTTTCCTTGTCTATCCTTGTCCTTTTCCATAACTACCTTAAATCTAACAGAATTATGGTCACTAGCACCAAATTGCTCCCCCACTGATAAGGCTTCTACCTGCCCAGCTTTATTCCCTAAAACTAAGTCCAGAAACTCCCCCTCCCTTGTTGGGCTTGCTACATACTGGCTAAAAAAGTTCTCCTGGATGCATTCTAGGTATTCGCCACCTTCGATACACTTCACACTAATTTTATCCCAGTTAACACTGGGGTAGTTGAAATCCCCCACTATTACTTATTACTGCCCTATAATTTTTGCACTTCTCAGAAATGTGTCTGCATATTTGTTCGTCTATCTCCCTCTCACTGTTTGGGGATCTGTAGTACAATCCCAGCAGTGTGGTCGCCCATTTTTGTTTTTCAATTCGACCCATATGGCCTCGTCTCATGATCCCTCCAGCATATCATCCCTCCTCACAGCTGTAATAATTTCTTTAATCAATTCCGCGACCCCGCCTCCCTTTTACCGCCCTCTCCATGCCGTCTGAAAATCCTGTAAACAGTAATGTTGAGCTGCCATTCCTGCCCCTCTTTCAGCCACGTGTCTGTAATAACTATAATATCATAGTCCCAAGTATCTACCTGTGCCCTCAGCTCATCTGCCTTGTTCGCTATACTCCTTGCATGGAAGTATATATCATTTAGTACAGGCAAACCTTCTTGTTGACTACTATCTAGCCCTTGATTCCTCTGTCCTTCTAATTTAGTTTCTACCTTTTTGTTTTCCAATTCCAGTTTGTCTTCCCTCTCTATTGACTCAATAGTTAGGTTCCCATTCACCTGCAAAGCTAATTTAAACCCTCCCCAACAGCACTAGCAAACCATCCCGCGAGGATATTGGTCCCGTTCCCGTTGAGGAGCAACCCGTCTGGCTTGTACAGGTTCCACATTCCCCATAAACGGTTCCAATTACACCGGAATCTAAAGCCCTCCTTCCTCCAACCTCTCTCCAGCCACGCATTCATCAGCTCTATTTTTCTATTTCTGAACTCAATAGCACGTGGCACTAGTAGTAATCCGGAGATTACTACCTTTGAGGTCCTGCTTTTTAACCTCTTTCCTAGCTCCCTTAACCCTGCCTGCAGGACCTCATCCCTCTTCCTACATATGTAATTAGTACCGATATGGACTACGACCTCTGGCTGTTCACCCTCCCCACTCAGAATGCCCTGCAGCTGCTCAGTGACATCCTTGACCCTGGAAACAGGGAGGCAACATAGCATCCTGGAGTCACGCCTGCGGCCGCAGAAACGCCTGTCTGCTCCCCTAACTATTGAATCCCCCATCACTATAGCTCTCCCTCTCCTCTTCCCCCCCCGCCTGTGCAGCTGAGCCTTCCATGGTGCTGTAGACTTGGCTCGGGCTGCACTCCCCGGAGGAACCATAGCCCTCACCAGTACTCAGCACCGAATACTGGTTGGTGAGCAAGATGGGCTCAGGGAACTCCTGCACTACCTGCCTGGTCCTCCTCTTCTGTCTGACGGTCACCTATTCTCTCTCTGCCTGCACACTCTTAAGCTGCGGGGTGACCAGCTCCCGAAACGTGCTATCGACGTAGCTCTCAGCCTCGCGGATGCACAGCAGTGACTGAAGCCGCCGCTCAAGCTCCGTAACCCGGTGCTCAAGCTGCTGCAGCTGGCGACACTTCCCGCACATGTGTTGGTCCAGACCACGGGAAGTGTCCAGGACTTCCCACATGGCAAAGGATGTGCTTTCCACGGGCGTGAGCTGCGCTGCCATACCTGTAATTAACCTCTAATTTAGTAAACTAGCTGGAATAAACATCAAAACTTTAAAAAAGCCAAGTATAAACCCTGACCAGATACTCACCATTCAGTTCCCTTCCCTTGTGTCGACGTCACTTTTGACTTTTGACGTCACTCTTTGAAAATTGTGCCGCAGACTCGCTGCTCCTCCCAGGTCCGCACTGCCGCTGCTGCTGCTGTTGTGCGGCCTTCCTCCGCCTGGGGCTCATTTATACCGCCGCTGCCGCCTCGCCGCTCCTCCTCGGTTCGCTCTGCCGCCACTGTTGCTGTTGCTGTGGAGCCTACCTGCGCCTGAGGCTCATTTTAAGCCGCTGCTGCCGCGTTGCCGCTCCTCCCAAGTCCGCACTGCCGCCGCTGCTACATATATCGTTCTTAATTAATATCTTAAAGCGTATTATATTATGGTCACTATTGCCTCGAAGTTCCCGCACTTTCACTTCTCTTATTTGATCTGGTTCATTCCCCGTTACTATATTCAATAGACAATCCTTCCTTGTTGGGTTTTTACATATTGATTTCTAAAGGAGTCCTGTGCGCATTTTAGGAAATCCATTCCCTTATGTCCTTTATCTACATCTTTTGTCAAGTTAATATGTGAGTAGCTGAAATGCCCCATGATTATTCTTCTATCTTTTTTACTCATTGCCCTAATTTGCCTGCATATTTCTTCCTCCACCACCCTTCCACTATTATGTGGTCTGTAGGCTACCCCTATTAGTGTGATTCATCCTATAGTATCGTTTATCTCTATCTACATGGATTCTATTTCGGTCTTGCTGATAGCTGCGTCAATTTTTTCCACTGATATTATGTTATCCCGAATAATTATAGCGACTCCACCTCCCCTTTTCCACTCTCTATCTTTTCTAAATATGTTATACCCTGCAATGTTTAATTCACAGTCCTAATTTTTCTGCAGCCATGTCTCAGTGAAATTTAAAAGGATTTTCGGAAAGCAAAGAGAGGGCTTGAAAAATACTGGCAAGTTAAAGATGTTTAATGAATACATAAAGAGCAAGAGGCTAACGAGGAAAAGAGTAGGGCCTATTAGATACCCAAAAGGTAAGCTGTGCGTGGAGGCAGATGACGGGAGTATGGTTCTTAAGGACTACTTTGCGACTGTCTTCACAGAAAAGAGGGACAATGCAGACATTGTACTTAAAGAGGAAGAGTGTGAAATAGTAAATGGAATAAACAAAGAGAAAGAGGAAGACTTAAGAGGTTTAGCATTTTTAAAGTAACTAATCGCCAGGCCCGGATAAAATGTATCCCAGGCTGTTAAGAAAGGCAACGGAATGTCGTGTCTGAGTAACTTGATTTAATTTTTTGAGGAGGTAACGAGGAGGGTCGATGAGGGTAGTGCATTTGATGTGGTCTACATAGATATTACAAGGCATTTGAAAAGATCCCAATTGAAAGTTTGGTCAAAAATGTAAAAGCCCATGGGAGCCAAGGGAAAGTGGAAAGTTGGATCCAAAATTGGCTCAGTGGCTGGAAGAAATGCGTAATGGTCGACAGATGTTTTTGTGACTGCAAGTTTGTTTCCAGTGGCGTTCTGCATGGCTCAGTATCAAGTCCCTTGCTTTTTGTGGTATACGTCAATGATTTAGACTTCAATGTAGGGTGCATGATTAAGAAGTTTGCAGATGATACAAACATTGGCCCTGTGGGTGATAGTGAGGAAGGTAGCTGTACGTTGCAGAAATATATTTATGGACTCGTCAGGTTGCCAGAAAAGTGGTAGATGCAATATAATCCATAGAATTGGGGTAGGCTAACAAGGCACGCGAATACACAAGAAATGGTAGGATACTGTGAAATATAGAGGAACATAGGGACCTTGACTTGCATGTACACAGATCCTTAAAGTAAGCAGGACAGGTAGATAAGGTGGTCAAGAAGGCATACGGGGTACTTTCCTTTATTAGCCGAGGCATAGAATATAAGAACAGGGACGTTATGCTAGAAATGTATAAAACACTAGTTAGGCCACAGCTAGAGTACTGCGTACAGTTCCGATCACAACTTTAAAGGAAAAATGTGATTGCACTAGAGAGGGCACAAAGGAAATTTACGAGGATGTTGCCAGGACAGGAGATTTGTTGCTGTGAGGAAAGATTGGACAGGTTGGTTTTATTGCCTTTGGAACAGAGGAGGCTGAGAGGAGATTTAACTGAGGTGTTTAAAATTATGAGGGGCCTAGATAGAGTGGAAAGGAAGGACCTATTTCTAGTAGCAGAGAGCTCAATAACCAGGGTGCATAGATTTAAAGTAATTGGTAGAAAGATTCGAGCGGAGTTGAGGAGAATTGTTTTAACCAGTGTTTGGAGGGGGTCTGGAAAGCACTGCCTGAAAGGATTTAAGAGGCAGAAACCCTCATCACATTAAGAAGTACTTGGATATGCACTTGATGTGTCACAACTTGCAAGGCTACGGACCAAGAGCTGTAAAGTGGGATTAGGCTGGATAGCTTTTTCTCGACCGGCGCAGACACAATAGGCCGAATGGCCTTTTTCTGTGCCGTAAATTTCTATGATTCTATAATTCTATGTTTCTTAACCTTCGCTGCTGATAGAGAACAATCCCAGCTTCCCCAGACTCTACACGTAACTGAAGTTCCAGATTCCTGTTACATTTCTGGTAAATCTCCTCTACACCTTCACTACTCCTTGACATGCTTTCCAATGTCTGGTTCTCAGAATAGGACACAATACACCAGCTGGGGCCTAGCTAATGTCTTAGAGAAGGTTAGCATTTCTTCCTGGAGGTTGCTACTCCTTGACTCTGTTTGTAAAGCCAAGGACTCTCTATGCTTTTTTAACAGGAGTCGCAACTTATCCTGCCACCTTCAAAGATGTGTATAAGTCCACCCCAGATCTCTCTGACCTTGCACCCGATTTAACGTTACACCATTCATTTTTTATTGCCTCTCCTCATACTTCCTACCAAAATGTATCACTTCATCATTCTCTTTGTTAAATTGTATCTGCCATGCGTCTTCCCATCTCACCAGTTTGTCTGTGTCCTCCCGAAGACTGTTACTACCCTGCTCATTGTTTATTAGCTTTTCCGAGCTTCCTGTCATCTGCAAACTTTCAAATTATGCGCTGTATACCCAAGTCTATCGCAGTAAAATACATGTAAAGGGCAATGGTCTCAATGCCGACCCGTGGGAAACAACACTGTATACTTCCCTCCAGTCTGAACAACAACCGTTTAGCACTGTTCTCTGCTTTCTGTCTTTCAGCCAATTTCCCAGCAATGTTACCACTGCCACTTTAATCCTATGGGCCTCAACTTTGGTATTATGTGTTACTTTATCAAACGCCTTTTGAAAGGATAGGGAAATTGGGAAAGTATGGGCAGTATCAATCATAGAATCAAAGAATTGGTAAACCATGTTGTGTTGACAATTTGTTTAGCGGAGCATGACGTCTGCATGGATCATCGGCCTCGCCTGGTTTCAATCAATGATTTAAAATTCATTGATTTTATTCCTATTTTAATATTTATATCTTTTTGTTCTTAGGATATGTGTGATGTTGTCCAGAATGGTATTAGTTCCCCATCCCTAGTTACCCATGAGAAAATGGTGGGCCTTCATCTTGAGTCGCTGCAGTCCGTGTAGTAAAGGTGCTCCCACAATACTGTTAAGGAAGGAATTTCAGGCTTTTGACCCAGTGACGATGAGGGAAGGGCGATATTTTTGAAGGGTTCGGTAGCATAGTTTTATGTTGCTGGATTGGTAAACCAGATGCTTGGACGAATGATCCAGGTAGTTCGAATCCCACCAGGTGTGGAATTTAAATGCAATTAATTCAACAAATGTGGAAAAGAAATCTAGTATCAGTAATGGTGACCATGAAACTACCGGATTGTCGTAAAAAGCCATTTGGTTCACTAACGTCCTTTAGGGAAGGAAATCTGACCTCCTTACCCATTATGGCCGAAATGTAACTCCAGACCCACAGCAATGTGGTTTACTCTTATCTGAAATGGCCGAGCAAGACACTCAGTTCTTTACGGCGGCTCGCCACCACCTTCTCCATGGCAATTAGGGATGGACAATAAATCCTGCCCTTGCCAGCGACGCCCAGATCCCAAGAATGAAGTTTTGAAAATGCACAAGTCTGGATGGTGTGTGACATGAAGGGGGAAATTAGAGGTTGATGGTGTTTTGTGCTACAGTCGGAGCCGAATCCTACCTCTCCGCTCTGCCTCGTCACCTTGATGGCAATTGTGGGTATCCAACTGCGGCCCTGGAGGTGAAAAGTACTTCCGGTAAAATACTAAACATAAACAAACTAACGTTTGGCATTTTCGGGATACAAATCATTTACTGCACACTTGGCAATGAGTTCGGGCTGAACACTAGGATGAGAATTTCAAATCGAGGCATTGCCGGACCGGGAGCCAATGTAGGTCAGCGTGCATAGGGGTGATGAATGAACGGCACCTGGTGCGAGTTAGGATACTAACAGCATAGCTTTGGCTGAGACAGAAATGCTTGTAATTAATTAATTTCAGATATAAGTCTTGTATCTCCCCACCCCTCGAGCAATCAGTCTTGGAAGATAACAAATTACTCTGAATGGGTCAAAGACGAGACTTTGAGAGGCAACCTTATAGTGGAATTCGTCAGCAAGCTGTGACATTTGATATCTGCCGAGATTTGCAGACAATGGCCAAGAAATTCGTCTCGGGCGGTGTCGTTAAACGGGCGGTATCGGATTGGGGGCCCATTACACGCAGCGCCTGAAATTCAGTTCCACTGCAGTTAATGACTGGTTTCTGGTACTAGTCTTCAATTATTAACATTACTTTTCCAGCAAAGGGTCAAGAGAAAATACACCCAGCCTGTTCATCCTTTCCTGATAGGTGTACCCTCGCATCATACCCTCGATTCATCAGCTGAGGGTGGGCGATAGGTGGTAATCAGCAGGAAGTTAGTTACCTTGACGATATCTAACTGAAAGCCATGAGACTTCATTATGTCCTTAGGCAAAGTTGAGAACTCGCAGGATCTCTCCCTGCTGACTGAAAACCACTGTGACACCACCACTGATGGGTTTGTCCTGCCGGTGGAAAAGCACATACTTTGGGATGTTGATGGAAGAGTCAGGAATGCTAGCTGATAGGTATGGTTCTGAGAGTATAGCTATACGCGTATTCAATGTTTCCAGAGCGTTTTATGGAGTATTGAGATTGATACAGGGGATTTATCTTATTGGTTAATATTTTAAACGCTTTCCTTTGATTGCATGGTATGAACAGTTTGTGGGTTTTATTTATTCTTCCCCTTTGAAAAGCACCATTACAATTTTGGCTGCGTGGGGGCAATCTTTACAAAGATCTTGTTGTACTTATTCGAAGTTCAGACAAACAGAATCGAGGCAAAACGAGGAATGTAATTCTTGGACTGAATCTCTCTTCATACGTCATTCCTGCCATCCCAGGTATCAGTCTGGTAAATCTTCGCTGCACTCCCTCCATGGCAAGAACATCCTTCCTCAGATAAGGCGACCAAAACTGCACACAATACTCAAGGTGTGGTCTCACCAAGGCCTTGTACAACTGCAGCAAGACGGCCTGGCTCCTGTATTCGAAACCTTTCGCTATGAAGGCCAACATACCATTCTCAGATCTCGTTGCAATTCCCTTTTTCCAATCTATTGCCGTTCAGATAATAATCTGTCTTCCTGCTTTTGCCACCAAAGTGGATAACCTCGCATTTATCCACATAATTGTGCATCGGCCATGCATCTGCCCAAACACCAACCTGTCCAAATCATACTGGAGTTTCTCTGCATCATCCTCACAGCACACACGCCCACCCAGCTATGTGTCGTCTGCAAACTTAGAGATATTACATCTAGTTCCCTCCTCTAGATCATTAATATATATTGTGAAAAGCTGGGGTCCTAGCACCGATCCCTGTGGTACCCCACTAGTCACTGCCTGCCACTCGGAAAAAGACCCGTTTATTCCAACTCTTTGCTTCCTGTCTGCCAACCAGTTCCCTATCCAAATCAGTACCTCACCCCAATCCCATGTGCTTTAACTTTGCACGCTAATCTCTTATGCGGGACCTTATCGAAAGCCTTCTCAAAGTCCAAATACACCACACGCACTGTTTCTCCCTTATCTATTCCACCAATTACATTCTCAAATAATTCCAGTAGATTAGTCAGGCATGATTTCCCTTTTGTAAATCCATGTTGACTTATCCGATCCTGTCACTGTTTTCCAAGTCCTCTGCTATTACATCTTTTATAATGGAATCTAGCATTTTTCCCACTACCAATGTCAGGCTTACCGGTCTATAATTCCCCGTTTTTTCTCTACCACCTTTTTCAAATAGTGGGGTTACATTAGCTACCCTCCAATCCATCGGAACTGTTCCACAATCAATAGAATTTTGAAAGATGACCAGCAATGCATCTACTATTTCTAGGGCCACTGCCTTAAGTATCCTAGGATATAGATTATCAGGCCCTGGGGATTTATCGGCCTTCAATCCCGTCTATTTCCCTAACACCATTTCCCCACAAATAGTGATTTCATTCCATTCCTCCCTCTCATTAGACCTTATGTTCCCCGACATCTCTGGGAATTTATTTGTGTCCTCCTTTGTGAAGACAGAACCAAAGTATGTATTTAATTGTTCCGCCATTTCTTTGTTCCCCATTATAAATTCCCCTGATTCTGAATGCAAGGGACCTACGCTTGACTTCAGAGAAACATATATAGAAAATAGGAGCAAGACCAGGCCATTCAGCCCCTCGAGCCTGCTCCGCCATTCAATGAGACCATGGCTGATCGTCCAAATTCAGTAGCCTGTCCCTGCCTTCTCCCCATATCCCTTGATCCCTTTAGCGTTAAGAAATATATATAACTCCTTCTTGAATATATTTAATGAATTCGCGTCTACTGCCATCTGTGGTAGACAATTCCACAGGTTCACCACTCTCTGGGTGAAGATATTCCTACTCATCTCAGTCCTAAATGGCTTACCCCTTATCCTTTGACTGTGACCCCTGGTTCTGGACTCCCCGTCCATCGGGAACATCCTTTCTGAATCTAGTCTGTCTAGTCCTGTTAGAATTTTATAAGTTTCAATGAGATCCCCTCTCATTCTTCTAAACTCCAGCGAGTATAAGCACCATTGACCCAATCTCTCCTCATACGTCATTCCTGCCACCGCAGGTATCAGCCTGGTGAATCTTCGCTGCTCTCCCTCCATGGCAAGAACATCCTTCCTCAGATAAGGCGACCAAAACTGCACACAATACTCAAGATGTGGTCTCACCAAGGCCCAGTACAACTGCAGAAAGACATCCTTGTTCCTGTACTCGAACCCTTTCGCTACGAAGGCCAACATACCATTTGCCTTCTTAACCGCCTGCTGCACCAGCATGCTTACCTTCAGCGACTGGTGCACAAGGACACCCAGGTCTCGTTGCACTTCCCCTTCTCCCAATCTATTGCCATTCAGATAATAATCAGCCTTCCTGTTTTTGACACCAAAGTGGATAACCTCGCATTTATCCACATTATACTGCATCTGCCATGCATCTGCCCCATCATCCAACCTGGGCAAATCATACTGCAGTTTCTCGGCATCCTCCTCACAGCACACAATCACACCCAGCTTTGTGTCGTCTGCAAACTTGGAGATATTACATCCAATTCCCTCGTCCAGATTATTAACATATATTGTGAATAGCTGGGATCCTAGGACCGATCCCTGCGGTACCCCACTAGTAACTGCCTGCCACTCGGATAAAGACCCGTTTATTCCAACTCTTTTCTTTCTGTCTGCCAATCAGTTCTCTATCCAAGTCAGTACCTTGCCCCCAATCCCTTGGTACTTTTCTTTACACGCTAATCTCTTATGCGGGATCTTATCGAAAGCCTTCTGAAAGTCCAAATACACCACTTCCTCTGGTTCTCCCTTATCTATTTTACCACTTTCATCCTCCAAAAATTCCAGTGGATTAGTCAAGCAAGATTTACCTTTTGTAAATCCATGTTGACTTTGTCCGATCCTGTCACTGTTTTCCAAGTGCTCTGCTATTACATCTTTTATAATGGACCCTAGCATTTTCCCCACTACCGATGTCAGGCTTACTGGTCTATAATTCACCGTTTTCTCTCTACCTCCTTTTTTGAATGGTGGGGTAACATTAGCTACCCTCCAATCCATGGGTACTGTTCCAGAGTCTATAGAATTTTGGAAGATGACCAGCAATGCATCTACTATTTCTAGTGCCACTTCCTGAAGTACCCTAGGATGTAGATTATCAGGCCCTGGGGATTTATCGGCCTTCAATCCCGTCAATTTCCCTAACACGATTTCCCTACAAATACTGATTTCATTCAGTTCTTCCCTCTCATTAGAACCTATGTTCCCCGACATCTCTGGGATGTTATTTGTGTCCTCCTTTGTGAAGACAGAACCAAAGTATGTATTTAATTGATTTGCCATTTCTTTGTTCCCCATTATAAATTCCCCTGATTCTGACTGCAAGGGACCTACGCTTGACATCACCAATCTTTTTCTCTTCACATATCTATAAAAGCAATAACAGTCAGTTTTTATGATCCCTGAAAGCTTACTCTCATACTCTATTTTCCCGCTCTTACTTAATCCCTTTGTCCTTCGTTGCTGAATCCTATACTGCTCCCAATCCTCAGGTTTTCTGTTTTTTCTGGCAAATGTATATGTCCTCTCCTTGGATCTTATGCTATCCCTAATTTCCTTTGGTAGCCACGGTCGAGTCACCTTTTTTGTTTTATTTTTATGACAAACTGGGATGAACAAATTCTGTTGTTCATTCTTGCGATCTTTGAATGTTTGCCATTGCCTATCCATCGTCAACCCTTTGAGTGACATTCCCCAGTCAATCCTACCCAACTCGCGCCTCATACCATCGTAGTTTCCTTTATTTAAATTCAGGACCCTTGTCTCCGAGTCCACTACTTCACTCTCCATCTTAATGAAGAGTTCTATTATATTATGATCGCTCCGACACAAGGGGCCTCGCACAACAAGATTGCTAATTAATCCTTTCTCATTGCATAATACCCAATCTAAAATGGCCTGATCTCTAGTTGGTTCCTCGACATATTGGTCCAGGAAACCATCCCGTAAACACTCCAGGAACTCCTCCTCCACAGTATTGTTACTAATTTGGTAAGCCCACTCTATATGTAGATTAAAGTCGCCCATGATAACTGCTGTGCTCTTATTGCACGCTTCTCTTATTTCCCTTTTAATGCCATCCCCAACCTCCGTATTACTGTTTGGGGGTCTATACACCACTCCCACTAGCGTTTTCTGCCCCTTGGTATTTCTCAGTTCTACGCATACAGATTCCACATCATCAGAGCTAATATCCTTCCTTACAATTGTGTTAATCCCCTCTTTAACCAGCAATGCTACCCCAGCTCATTTTCCTTTTTGCCTATCTTTCCTGAATATTGAATTGTTGAGTACCCAGCCTTTGTCACCGTGGAGCCATGTTTCCGTAATCCCAATCATATCATATTTGTTTACCTCTATTTGCGCAGTTAATTCATCCAGTTTATGACGAATGCTCCTCGCATTAAGACACAAAGCCTTCAGGATTGTTTTTTTAACGCTCTTAGACATTTTAGAATTATTATTCACTGTGGCCACGTTTGATTTAAGTCCTTGATTTCTCTGACTGACACCTTTGTTTTTCTCCTTCCTGACATTTGCTTCTATCCTTGTTTCCCTTTCCTCTGTCTCCCTTCTCAGGTTCCCAACCCCCTGCAGTTTAGTTTGAACACTCCCCCAGAGCACTAGCAAACAGTCCCCCTCGGACATCGGACCCCGGCCCTGCCCAGGTGCAAACCGTCCGGATTGTACTGATCCCACCTCCCCCAGAGCCGGTTCCAATGTCCCGGGAATTTGAATCACTCCCCCTTGCATCATTCCTCTAGCCACGTATTCATCTGAAATATCCTTCTATTTCTACTCTGACTAGCACGTGGCACTGGTAGGAATCCTGAGATTACTACCTTTGAGGTCCTTTTTTAAAATTTACCTCCTAACTCCCAATATTCAGCTTTTAGGACCTCATCCCTTTTTTTCCCTATATCGTTGGTACCTATATGCACCAGGACAACTGGCTGTTCACCCTCCCTTTCCAAAATGTTCTGCAGCATCTGTGAGACAACCTTGTCCCTTGCACCAGGAAGGCAACACACCATCCTGGAGTCTCGTTTGCCGCCGCAGAAACGCCTATCTATTCCCCTTACAATAGAATCCCCTATCACGATAGCTCGACACCTATTTTTCCTCCCGTCCTGTGCAGCAGAACCACCCCTGGTGCCAGGAAGTTGGCAGCTGCTGCCTTCCCCTGATAAGCCATCCCCCTCAACAGTATCCAAAGCAGTATATCTGTTTGAGATGGGAATGTCCACAGGGGACTCCTGCACTACCTGCCTGCGCCTACTACTCTGCCTGGTGGTCACCCATTCCCTTTCTGCCTGTGCAACCTTTACCTGTGGTGTGACCAACTGGCTAAACGTGCTATCCACGAGGTCCTCAGCATCGCGAATGCTCCCGTATGTATCCATTCGCAGCTCTAGCGACACAATGCGGTCTGCCAGTACCTGCAGCTGGATACACTTCCTGCACACATGGTCTTCAGGGACACAGGAAGTGTCCCCGATTTCCCACATAGCGCAGGAGGAGCATACCACGGTGACAGGCTGTGTTGCCATGACTGACCCTTTAATTAATTGAACTTAAATTAAATCAAATCTTTCCCACCAATTACCAACTTTCCCCGCTACACCACAGAGACCCTAGAAACTTTAAACCACAAAATTAAAGTTTGGAAAAAGGAGAAAAAGAGAAATACTGACCAACCAATCACTTACCTGCTTTCTGATGACGTCACACTTTGATTATTTTTTACTTCTCTCTCTCCCGCTCTCGGGGCTCAAATTGGTAAGCCTATTGGTCGCTGCCGCCTTTTATAGCCGCCGCCTCGCCGCTGTCGCTCCACCCATGTCCGCCGCCTCTGTGGGACTCGCTTGTCGCTGCTGCCTTTTATGGCCGCCGCCGCGCCGCTGTCGCTCCACTCAGGTCTTTTTCTCTTCACATATCTATAGAACATTTTACAGTCAGTTTTTATTTTCCCTGGAAGCTTACTCCCATATTCTATTTCCCCCCCTCTGAATTAATCCCTTTGAACTCCTTTGCTGAAACCTAAACTGCGCCCAATCCTCAGGTTTGCAGCTTTTTCTGCACAAGTTATATGTCCTCTCCTTGAATCTTATGCTATCCCTAATTTCCCTTGTTAGCAACGTTTGAGTCACATTTTTTGTTTTATTTTTATACCATAGAGGGATGAACAAATTCTGTAGTTCATCCATGAGATCTTTAAATGTTTGCCATTGCCTATCCACCGTCAACCCTTTAAGTAACGCTCCCCAATCCACCCAAGCCAACTCGCGCCTGATACCATCGTAGTTTCCTTTATTTAAATTCAGGACCCTAGACTCTGAGTCAACTGCTTAACTCTCTATCTTAATGAAGAATTCTATCATATTATGAACGTTCCTCCCCAAGGGGCCTCGTACAACAAGATTGCTAATTAATCCTTTCTCATTACATAATACCCAGTCTAAGATGGCCTGAAATCTAGTTGGTTTCTCAACATATTGGTCCAGGAAACCATCCCGTATGCACTCTAGGAATTACTCCTCCACAGTATTTTTACTAATTTGGTTAGCCCAATCTATATGTAGATTAAAGTCACCCATGATAACTGCTGTGCCCTTATTGCACGCATCTCTAATTTCCCATTTAATGACATCCCCAACCTCAGCATTACTGTTTGGGGGTATGTATACAACTCCCACTAACGTTTTCTGCCCCTTGGTATTTCTCAGCTCTACCCATACAGATTCCACATCATCAGAGCTAATATCCTTCTTACTATTGTGTTTATCTCCTCTTTAACCAGCAATGCTACCCCACCTCCTTTTCCTTTTTGTCTGTACTTCCTGAATATAGAATACCCCTGGATGTTGAATTCCCAGCATTGGTCACCCTGGAGCCATGTCTCCGTAATCGTAATTATATAATTTCCATTTATATCTATTTGCGCAGCTAATTGATCAATTTTATTACGAATGCTCCTCGCATTAAGACACAATGCGTTCAGGCTTGTTTTTTTTAACGCTCTTAGACCTTTTAGAATTATTAATTACTGTAGCCCTGTTTGATTTGCAACCTTGATTTCTCTGCGTTCCACTTTTGCTTTTCTCCTTCCTGTCTTTTGCTTCTATCCTTGCTTCCCTTTCCTCTGTTTCCCTGCACAGGTTCCCAACCCGCTGCCATTTTAGTTTAAACCCTCCCCAACAGCACTCGCAAACACTCCCCCAATGACATCGGTCCCGGCCCTGCCTAGGTGCAAACCGTCCAGTTTGTACTGGTGCCACCTCCCCCAAACCGGTTCCAATGTCCCAGGAATTTGAATCCCTCCCCTTTGCACCATTCCTCTAGCTACGTATTCATCTGAAATATCCTTCTATTTCTACTCTGACTAGCACGTGGCACCGGTAGCAACCCTGAGATTGCTACCTTTGAGGTCCTATTGCTTAATTTACCTCCTAACTCCCTATATTTAGTTTTTAGGACCTCATCCCGTTTTTTCCCTATATCGTTGGTACCTATATGCACCACGATAACAGGCTCTTCACTCTCCCCCTCCAGAATGCCCTCCAGCGGCTCCGAGACATCCTTGACCCTTGCTCCAGGGAGGCAACATACCATCCTGGAGTCTCGTTTGCGGCCGCAGAAACGCCTAGCTATTCCCCTTGCAATTTAATCCCCTATCACTATAGCTCTCCCACTCTTTCTCCTCCCGTCCCGTGAAGCAGAACCACAAATGGTGCCAGGAAGTTGGTTTCTGCTGCCTTCCCCCGATAAGCCATCTCCCTCAACAATATCCAAAGTGGTCATGAGCATGAAATTCCTGCACTAAGGCGGGAGCAGTGTAATCTAAGCCACCTTGTGAATTAAATTCCTGTTCTGAGGTGGTGCAGATTAAGCTAGACTGCGCAGGGAATGAAATTCCTGGATTGAAGTGGGAGCAGTGTAATCTAGGCAGCCTCGGTATAAGATTCCTGGACTGAGGGGAGAGCAGTGTAATCTAGGCGTGTCCTAGGAATGATATTCCAGTAGTGAGACGGAGGCATTGTAACGTATTCAGTGTTGGAAATTAAATTCCTGATCTGTGGCGGGAGCAGTGTAATCTAGGCGTGTCCTCGGAATGACATTTCTGTCGTGAGACTGGGGCAGTGTAACGTATTCAGTCTTGGGAATTAAATTCCTGGACTGTGGCGGGAGCAGTGTATTCGACGCAGCCCTGGGAATAAAATGCCTTGAATGAAGTGGGACCAGTGTAAACTAGGCTGCCCTGGGAATTATATTCCTCGACTGAGGCGGCAGCAGTTTAATCCTAGCGGTCCTGAGGAAATAAATCCTGGATTTAGCCGAGAGCAGTGTAATCCAGGCGGTCCTGAGAATGAAATTCCTGGACTGAGCCGGGAGCAGTATAATCTAGGCGATCCTGAGAATGAAAGTCATGGACTGAGGCGGGAGCAGCGTAATCTATGCGGATCTGGGAATGAAAGTCATGGACTGAGGTGGGAGCAGCGTCATCTATGCGGCCTCGGAATGCCATTCCTGGACTGTGGCGGGAGCCGTGTTATCTAATCGACCTGGGAATGAAATTCCTGGACTGAGGCAGGAGCAGTGTAATCCAGCCGGTCCTGGTAATGAATTTCCAGGACTGCGGTGGGAGCAGTGTAATCTAGGCGGATCTGGGAATGAAATTCCTTAACTGAGGAGGGAGCAGTGTAATCTAGGCCCCCCGGGAATGACATTTCTGGACTAAGGCGGGAGCCGTGTTCTCTAGTCCGATTGGGAATGAAATTTCTGCACTGACGCGGGAGCAGTGTAATCTAGGCGGCCGTGTGAATGCAATTCCTGGACTGAAGCGATAGCCGGGTAATCTAGGCCGCCCTGGGAATTAAATTCCTCAACTGAGGCGGGAGCAGTGCATTCTAGGCAGCCTGGGAATAAATTTCCAGGACTGAGGCAGAAGCACTCAAATCGAGGCGGCCTCGGAATGACATTTCTTGACTGAAGTGGGAGCCGTGCAAACTGGGCTGCCTGGGAATTATATTTCTGGACTGCGGCGGGCACAGTGTAATCTAGGTGGCCCTGGTAATCAAATTCCTCGACTCAGGCGGGAAAAGATTAAACTGGGCGACCTGGCAATTACATTCCTGAACTGAGACGGGAGCACCTTAATCGAGCCGGCGCATTGAATGACATTCCTGGACTAAGGTGGCAGTACTGAAACGAAGACGGTGCTGGGAATGAAATTCCTGGACTGAAACGGGAGCAGTGAAACTAAGCAGCCTGTGAATTAAACTCCTAGACAGAGGCAGGATTAGAGTAATCTAGGTGGCCCTACGAATAATATTCCTGTACTGAGGCGGGAAGAGAGTAATATAGGCGGCCCTGGGAAGGACATTTCAGTACTGAGGCAGGATCAGTGTAATTTAGGCGGCCTGGGAATTACATTCCTCAACTGAAGAGGGGGCAGTGTAATCTAGGCGGCCTGGGAATGAAATGCCTGTACTGAGGCTGGAGCAGTTTAGTATAGGCGGCCCTGGGAAATAAATTCCCGGAATGAGGCGGAAGCAGTGTCATCTAGGCAATCCGAGGAATGAAATCTCAACGACTGAGGCGGGTGCAATGTAAACTCGGCTGCCCTGGGAATGATATTCCTGTACTGAGGTGGGAGCCATGTAATCGAGGCGGTCCTGAGAATGAAATTCACGGAATTAACCGAGAGCAGTGTAATCCAGCCTGTCCTGAGAATGAAATTCCTGTGCTAAAGCTGGAGCTGTGTAACGTCGGCAGACTTGAAATCAAGTTCCTGGATTGAGGCGGAAGCAGTGTAATCTAGGCGGCCCTGGCAATGAAATTCCTGTCTTGAGGCGGGAGCAGTGTAATCCAGACGACCCTCTGAATTACATTTCGAGATTTCGGCAGGAGCAGCATAATCTAGGGTGTCCAGGGAATGAAATTCTCTAGATTGAGGCGGTCTCGGTGACATGTAGGCCTGTCACATCTTCCCATCACTGGGATTATCTCAAGTTCCTGCCATTTAGGAATATTTATCTTTTGTGAATATTTTTATCCTAATGGTCTGGGATGGAATGAACCATAGAACAAGATTGTGGCAATGCATCTTTTTTCTTATTGTATTCCTTCCTTTTTACAGTAACGATCTAGTCTTTTGTTAACACTTTTAGTTCAATGCAGGAAGATAAATTCCGTTCGCTCTGATCTGTCCACGGTATTTTAAGAGCATGTGAAATATCCGCTAATCATTCAGTTCCCTTCAGTATCTCCTTTCTCACCAACTTCACTTCTGCATTAGTGGCACTGCTTCTGATGGGATGAACAGGATAACAAGTATAATTCACATTCTCACAAAATATCTATTTAGCCTGAATTCAATGCATTTATTTCCAATCTTTGTTTTGAATTTACTATTGGATCCCATGCCACTGGCACAGTTTAGTGTATCTCTCATTGAGACCGAGAGTGATTCTCCACTGCCTCCTGCTGTACTTCAGGATAAACAATCCCAGCTGATTGCAATTGAAGTACTGAGGATAAGAAAATCCTTGCATATTTTCTCGTCTAATAATCTCTGCACACGTTGGAAACCAACAGGTGAAAAAGTACAAGGATAAATCTCTTCCATTTGTGTTCAGATACTTCAGAAAAGCATTCGACGGCACTTTGCCTGTGGAATAATTCGTCTGATTTCGATGCTAACAAATGCATTTAGTGGGACATTACCTGGTCAATAATTATTTTAATTTATTGTCTATTCTTTTCAATGTTATTTTGAAAATCCTCCTTTCAATGAGATAGAATTAGTGTATTTCAACAATAATGCAGAAAACTCAATCTTGAAAACACTCTTACAGCCCAGTTATCTTTATAACTGCAGAGCAATTTTACTTATTTTCTTAGCATTGTCATATTACATCCGTACATTTTAAATACAATTGCCTGTAATTATTGCACGCCAAGTTTGCAGTTTCTGTATTTTGCTGCTGCATTCATTTTCAGCTCTAAATAAAAATGAATATTCTAACCAGGAGCAGGAATCCAAGCGGGATTTCCCCCTCCCTACCACAGGGGCACAAAAGCGAATTACACCGCTCCAAATGCTCACTGATCCTGGGACATGAAGGCTTCCTGACAGGTCCTGCTCCTTTGTGTCACTGGTACCCCGGGAAGTGCTTTTGTCTGCTGGGCTAAACATAGATCGATCATTTAATCTCTCATTGATCAAACATCTATTACTTCCATGTTGTAATTATCCCCAATTCTTTTATTAATTCTATAATATATTCCCGATTATTCTTACAGTAAACCCGGTATTCATCTCCACAGGTAATATAATTAGATTATATCATTTAATGTCGCTAATGAGTTGCAGATTTCACCCCAAAATCCATCAAACTGCTGCTTTTGAACCCAGCCTGATGTATAATTTCGCTGTTTATTTCCCTTCTTTACAGTGAACTTAGTCACGATTGTGATAATGGCTCGGGGAAAGTGCGGTCTCTCCAAATGTGTCACTCGCTACCTAGTGGCAATGGCCTCGGCGGATCTACTGGTCGTTATCCTCGACCTGATATTGAGGCACATTCCGATTCTTTATGGGGAACTTTTTCATTTCGTGCAGTCCATCCCCGTGTGTAATATCCATGCCGTCCTGGTATATGCAGCCACAGACTGTTCTGTCTGGTTCACCATCAATTTCACCTTTGATCGATTTGTGGCAATTTGTTGCCAGAATCTGAAAACTAAATATTGCACCGAGAAAACGGCGACTGTGGTTCTGGGAACAGTGACCGTGCTGAGCTGCTTAAAGAACATTTACTGGTATTTTATGTTGACAGCTTGGTATAGCTTTAGGAACCTCCCCTGGTTTTGTGTTGTAACAGTCGATGTTCTGAATTCACGTGTCTGGGCAGCAATCGAGTTCCTTCATTATATTCTCAACCCGGGGGTCCCATTTGTTCTGATTCTGCTGCTCAATGCTGTCACCGTCAGACACATTTTAGTGGCCAGCAGAGCCCGCCGGAGACTCCGGGGTCCCTGCAGTGGGGAGAGTCCCAGAGACCCAGAGATGGAGAGTCGCATGAAATCTATCATTTTGCTGCTTGTTATCTCGGGCAATTTCATCCTGTTATGGGCAGTGTTTATGGTGAATTCTATATGGTGGCGGTTGGACTGGTTGGGGTATGAGTCTGTTCAGATACCTAGATATATAATGGAAATAGGATTGATGCTGCAGCTGCTGAGTTGCTGCACAAACACTGGGATTTATGCCGTGACCCAGACTAAGTTCAGAGAGCAGTTGAAGAATGTATGGAAATATCCCTTTAATCTTATTGTAAAATTCATTAAAGGATGAGAAGAAGCGGAGACTTTGCAGCCTGAGAGCTCCTTGGGCCTGATATTGTGATTGAACCGCTCTCCCCGGTCTGCCCGCGTTGCCGGTGATCTGGAACATTAACACGCTCACTCACACACTGTCTGCACTGGGCTCAATGTGAGGGGCACGGCCATCTGCCACGTCCCTCTGGAAAGGCACCAATGCCCTAGACAAAGTTGGCCGCCCCAAACGCGCCGCCTGAAGCAGCACAATACCCGCCCGCACTAAAATGGTGACCGCCACGCCTGATAGAAAGAAGGCAGCGACGGCTAATGAGCAAACAGTGGGACCCTGCCCTGCTCCACGCCCCGCACAAAGATGGCGGCATCCGCGCCCCGCACAAATATGGCGGCTCCTGTGCCTCGCACAAAGATGGCGGCTCTGGTGCCCCGCGCAAATTCGGCTCTCCACCCCATAAAGAGATTTAAAAATCTTTAAAAAACATTATAAAATTTTATGAATAATTAAATTATTTTATAACTTTTTATAAATCAGTATAACGCCTCATACATAAATATTACGCTTTATATATCATTATAAAACTTAATAAATCATTTTAACCCTTAAAAAATCATTATTAACCTATGAAAACATTACCACACTTTCTAAATCATTATAATCCATTATAAAACATTATGATCCTTTATAAATTATTAAGCCCTTTTATAAATCATTTTAACTCATAAAAAATCATTATAGGCATTTATAAATAATATCACACGTAATAAATCATTATAACCCCTTATACTTCTTTATAACCCTTTTCACACTTTACTAAACTTTACAGTGAACAAATCCCATTACAGTGTCCCATCAAACAGTCCCAGTGCGGGTACAGCTCTAGTTTATTATAGAGGAAAGCTCACTCTACACTGTCCAATCAAACACTCCCAAGACGGGTACTGCATGCATAAAATACATTGTTACCTTCCCCATAAAAATGCATATCAAGCACTCCCAGAACATCACCGGCTAGGTACAGAGTGAATCTCAATCTACACTGTCACATAAAACACTCCCAGGGTCAGCTAAAGCATGTGGTGAGACAGAGATTAAAGTAAACTCTATGATCTTATTGAATGACGGAGTGGGCTCGAGGGGCACAATGGCCTACTCCTGCTCTTATTTTTTATGTTCTTATGTTCTCTACACTGCCCCATCATACAATACCAAGAGAGGTAGAGCACTGGTTAGATGCAGAGTAAATCTCACTGTACACTGTCCAAACTAAAACATCCCATGCAGGCAGAGCTTGGGTTAGATACAGAGCAAAGCAGTGTATATACTGCCGCATCAGTTACACCCAGGGCAGGTACGGCAAGGTTTAGATACAGAGTAAAGCTGCCACTACAGTGTCCCTACAAACAATCACAGGAAATTTACAGCATGGGTTAGATAAAAGGTAAAACTCCCTCTACACTGCCCCATCAATCACTCCTGGGACAGACACAGCACGGCTGGATACAATGTAAAGCTCCCTCTGCACTATCCCATCAAACACCCCCAGGGCAGGTACAGCACGTGTTTGTATAGTGTAAAGCACCCTCTACACTGTCCCATCAAACATTCTGAGGGCAGGTTAAGCATGGGTACGATACCGAGTAAATCTCCCTCCACACTGTCTCATCAAACAATCCCAGGGCAGGAATAGCAAAGGTTAAATATAGAGTAAACACCCCTCTACAATGTCGGATCAAACACTCCCAGGGCAGGTACAGCTCGGTTTACAAAGAGTCTAAAGCTCACGCTACACATGTCCGATCCAACACTCCAAGTGAAGGTACAGCACGGATTAGATACAGAGTAAAGCCCCCTCTACAATTTCCCTTCAAATAGTCCCAGGGCAGGTGAAGCACAGGTTAAATACAGTGTAAAGCTCCCTCTACACTCTCCCATCAATAATTCCAGGGCAGGTGGAGCACTTGTTAGATATAGAGTAAATCTATCTCTAAATGTCACATCAAAAAATTGCAGGGCAGATAGAGCACGGGATAGATACAGAATAAAGCTCTCACTACACTGCCGCATCAAACACTCCCAGGGCAGTTGTAGCATGGGTTAGCTACAGCGTAAAGCTCCCTCTAAACTGTCAAAGGAAACGCTTCCAGGGCAGGTACAGCACGGATAGATACAGACCAAAGCTTCCTCTATACTGCCCAATCAAACAATCCCAGGGCAGGTGCAGCATAAGTTAGATACAGAGTAAAGCTCCAACAACACTGCACCATCAAAAACTCCCAGGGCAGTTGCAGTGGTTAGATTATCTAATGACCATCAATATAAGATAGTCACTAATAAATCCAATAAGGTATTCAGGAGAAACATCTTCATACAGAGACGGTGTAGAACGTGCAACTAGTTACTACATGGATTAGTTGAGGCGAAGAGCACAGATGCATTTTAGGGGAGGGTCGATAATTACAGGAGAGAGAAAGAAATAGAAGGAAGTTATAGAGCAAAGCTCACTCTACACTGTCCTAGCAAACACTCCCAGGGCAGGTATAACACGGGTGAGGTACAGAGTAAAGCACCCTCTACGCTGTCCCATTAAACATTCACAGAACAGGTACACCACGGATTAGATACAGAATAAAGCTCCCTCTACACTGTACAATCGAACACTCCCAGGGCATGTATAGCACGGGTTAGATACAGAATAAAGCTCCCTCTACACTGTCCCATCAATCACTCCCAGGGCTGGTTTAGAACAGGTTAAATGCAAAGTAAAGCCCCGTCTACACTGTTCCATCAAACACTCCCAGGACAGCTGCAGATGTTAGATTGTTGTATAATCATCAATATAAAATAGTCAGTAATAAATCCAAGAAGGAATTCAGGAGAAACATCGTCATCCAGAACCTTGGCAGAATATGGAACTAGTTACCACGTGGATTAGTTGAGGTGAATAACATAGATGGATTTTAGGGGAGCTCGATAATTACATGAGGGAGAGAGGATTAGAAGGAAGTTATAGAGGAAAGATCACTCTACACTGTCCCGTCAAATACGCCTGGAGCTGGTACCGCACAGGAGAGATATCGTGTAAAGCTCCCTCTACACTGCCCCATCAAACACTCCCAGGGCAGTAGAAGCATGGGTTAGCTACAAAGTAAAACACCCTCTACACTTTCCCATGAAACACTCCCAGGGCAGCTGCAGGGGGTAGATTGTTAAATGCTCATCGAAATAAGAAAATCACGAATAAATTCAGTAAGGAATTCAGGAGCAACATCTTCGTCAGATACTAGATAGAATGTGGAACTAGTTACTACATGGATTAGTTGAGGCAAAAAGCATAAATGCATTTTAGGGGATGGTTTCTGGGAGCAAACTGTTGTGGAACCAACCAGGGAGAAGAATATTTTACATCGTAGCATAGTAGAATTTCAAATTCAGTTTGAGGGTGAGAAAGCTAGGTCTCAAACTGGTGTCCTGATTTTAACAAAGGTAATTACAAAGGTATGAAGGCAGACTTGGTTAAAGTGGACTGGGAAAATATATAACAGGGTAAGACAGTCGAAAATCAGTGGCAAACATTTAAGGAAATATTTCATAACTATCAGCAAAGATATAGTCCAGTGAGAAAGAAAGACTCTAAGAGAAGGATAAACCATTCGTGGCTAACAGAAGGAAGTAAAGGATGAAATCAAATTGAAAACAAAAGCATTCAAGGTTGCGAAAAGGACTGGGAAATGTTTAAAATCCAACAAAGGACGACTAAAAAATTGATAAAGAGAGAGAATATAGCTTATGAGAGTAGGCTAGCAAGAAATATAAAAACAGACATTTAGAGATTCTACTGATATATAAAAAGGAAGAGAGTAGCTAAAGTAAACTTTGGTCCTGTAGAGGAATGGTCTGGGGAATTAATAATGGGAAACAGGAAATTGGCGGAGACTATGATCAAATATCAGCCATGATTTTATTGAATGGCAGAGCAGGCTCGAGGAGCCAAATTGCCTGGTCCTACTGCTACGTCTTATGTCCTCATGTTAATAGGGGAAGCTAGATAATTATCTGATGGTGAAACGAAAATAATGAAGTTATAGAATCAAGCTCCCTCTAAACTGTCCCCTACTGTTCCATGAAATATTCACATGGCATGTACAGCAAGGGTTAATACAGAGTAAAGTTCCCTCTAAACTACACCAACGAACACTCCAAGGGCAAGTGCAGCACGGGTTAAATTATTTAATGGCCATCAATATAAGATAGTCACTAATAAATCCAATAAGGATTTCAGGAGAAACATCTTCACCCAGAGACTGGGTAGAATGTTGAACTAGTGATCAAAAGCATTTAATTAGGGTAATAGCGTAGATGCAATTTAGGAGAAGATCGATAATCGCAAGAGTGAGAAAGAAATAGCAGGAATTAATTGAGTAAAGCGCTCTCTGCACAGTCCCATCAAACGCTCACAGGGCTGGAACAGCACTGGTTGGAGAGAGAGTAAATTTCACTCTGCACAGTCCCGTCAAATACTTCCGGAGCAGGTACAGCACGGGATAGATACAGAGTATAGCTCCCTCTAAACTGCCCCATCAAACAACCCAGGGCAGGTAAAGCACGGGTTCGATACAGAGTATAGCTGCCTCTAAACTGCCCCATCAAAAACTCCCAGGGCAGTTGCAGCATGGGTTAGCTACAGATTAAAGCTCCCTCTACAATGACCCATGAAACACTCCCAGGGCAGGAGCAGCATGGGTTAGATACTGATTAAAGCTCCCTCCAAACTGTCTCATCAAAAACTCCCAGGGCAGCTGCAGGGTTTAGATTGTTTAATGGTCATCAATTTAAGAAAAACACTAATTATCCAATCAGGAATTCATGAGAAACATCTTCATCCAGAGTCTGGTTAAAATGTGGTACTTGCTACAAACTGGATTAGGTGAGGCAAACAGCATAGATGCATTTTTGGAAAAGCTGACTAAGTATATGAGGGAGAAAAGAATAGAAGGAGGTTATAGAGTTAAGCACCCTCTAAACAGTTCCATACTCTCCCATGAAAAACTCCCAGGGCAGTTATAGCATGGTTTAATATTCAGCAAAACTCCCGCTACACTGTCCCAGTGAACATTCCGCGAGCAGGTGCAGCACCGGTTAGATACATAGTAAATCACCTTTTACACTTCCCCATCCAACAGGCCCATGGCAGGTTCAGCACGGGTTAGATACAGAGTAAAGCTCCCTCTACACTGCCCCATCAAACACTCCTAGGGCAGGTAGAGCACGGGTTAGATTATTTAATGACCATCTATATGATATAGTCACTAATGAATCCAAAAAGGAATTCAGAAGAAACATCTTCATCCAGAGACTGGTTAGAACGTGGAACAAGTTTCAACATGGATTAGTTTAGGCGAATAGCATTGATATTTAGCGTAAACTCGATAATTTCATGAGGGAGAAAGAAATATAAGGACGTTATAGAGTAAAGCTCTCTCTACGCTTTCACTTCAAACACTCCCAGTGCAGGTACCGCACAGGTTAGACACAGAGGGAAACGCACTCTACCCTGTCCCATGAAACAATCCCTTGGCAGGTACAGCACGGGCTAGATACAGAGTAAAGCACTCTCTACACTCTCCCATCTCATACTCCCAGGGCAGATACAGCACGGGTTAGGTACAGAGTAAAGCTCTCTCTACACTGTTCCATCAAAAAATCACAGGGCAGGTACAGCACGGATTAGATACAGAGTAAAACTCCCTCTACACTGGCACTTGAATCACTCCCAGGGCAGGTACAGCGCGGGCAAGGTACAGAGTAAAGCTCCATCTACAGTGTCCGACCAAACACTGCCAGGGCAGTTACTGAACGGATTAGATACAGAGTAAAACTCCCTCTACATTCTCCTATCAAACACTCTCAGCACAGGTACAGCGCGGGTAGTATACAGAATAAAGTTCCATCTATACTCTCCCATCAAATATTCCTACGACCCATACAGCACGGATTAGATACAGAGTAAAACTCCCCAGTCGGGGAAAACTTCATCCGTCAAGGACATTCAGCCTCCGATCTTCGGGTAAGCGTTCTCCAAGGCGGCCTTTGAGACACACGACAGCGCAAAATCGTCCAGCAGAAACTGATAGCCAAGTTCTGCAACACAGAAATTCGGTGCCAACCCATAAGGCCACTCAAAGTGCCGGTTTCCTGCATGTACTGCGCATGCGCTGGAAACCAGAACTTCCGGTCTCGTGAGGGAGGGGTTCAGAGGTGAACCGCGTGCGTGGTAGAGGCTGGACGCACGCAGCAAACTTAAGTTTTTATTCAGGTTTCTCCGGGAGGATAATTATTGAAAAAGCTGCGCTTTTAAAAAAGTGGCGCAAGACCAGTTTCTAGCAAGGTAAGTGGTTAATAAATTACAATTAAAATTTTTTTTCAACAGGTTTATCTTTTTTAGATAATTTAAAGAAAGGTAAATTTATTTGTAGCACCGTTAAAAAGTATTTTAATTTATTCAAAAAAGGACATTTTTGTTAATAGTAGTTAATTTATTTAACTTTTAGCTATTTTAAAAATTTAATTTTTTTTGCTTCATTTATTTGAAGTTTACGTGTTGTTTTGGTGCAAATTCAATTCATAGATTTGACAGGTCTTCCTGTCAAATCTATGAATGAAAATGCCCTGCTCGGATTGGCTGTCCATGGCCCACGTGATCCCAGGGGACGCCTCGAACTAACTGCGCCCCTGGGACAAGCAATCACTGCGCGCCGGCAGCTGGGAGAGGCCCAGGACCCGAAGTTCTCGTTGGCCCATAACACAACGGCAGGCGCGCTAGGTAAGTACGCGCGCGATGGTTGCCCCCGCGGGAAGCCGGAAAACCGAATTTCTGGCCCGCCCGGGCAGTTACAGCGCAGTTTAGATGCAGAGTAATGCTCCATCACACTCTCCCATCAAACACTCCCAGGGCCGGTACAGCACGGGGTAGATACAGAGTAAAGCTCCCTCTACACTGCCCCATCACACACTCCCAGGGCAGGTACAGCACGGGTTAGGTACAGAGTAAAGCTCCCTCTACACTGTCCCAAGAAACAATCAGAGGGCAGATACAGCACGGATTAGATACAGAGTAATGCTCCCTCTCCAGTGTCCGACCAAACAAAGCCAGGGCAGGTACAGAACGGATTAGATACAGAGTAAAGCTCCCTCTACATACTCCTATCAAACACACTCAGCACAGATACGGCGCGGGTAGTATACCGAATAAAGTTACATCTATACTCTCCCATCAAATACTCCTTCTACCTGTCCAGCACGGATTAGATACAGAGGAAATTTCCCACTATATTGTCCAATCAAACACTCGCAGGGCAGTTACAGCATAGGTTAGACACAGATTAAAGTTCTCTCTGCGCTGTCACAGCAAACACTCCCATGGCAGGTACAGCACAGGTTATATACAGAGGAAAGCTCCCTGTACACATACCCGTCAAACGCTCCACGGCAGGTACAGAACCGGTTACGTACATAGAAGCATAGAAGATAGGAGCAGGAGTAGGCCATTCGGCCCCTCGAGCCTGCTCCGCCATTAATTGAGATCAGGGCTGATCATCCAAATTCAGTACCCTGTCGCTGCTTTCTCCCCATATCCCTTGCTCCCTTTACCCTTAAGAAATCTATATATCTCCCTCTGGAATACATTTAATGAATTGGCCTAAACTGCCTTCTGTGGTAGAGAATTCCACAGGTTCACCTCTCTCTGGCTGAAGAAATTCCTCCTCACCTCAGTCCTAAATTGCTTACCCCTTATCCTTAGACTGTGACCTGTGCTCCTGGACTCCCCGCCATCGGGAACATACTTCCTGCATCTAGTCTGTCTAGTCCTGTTGCAATTGTATATGTTTCAATGAGATCCCCTCTCATTCTTCGAAACTCTAGCGAATATAAGCATAATCGAACCAATCTCTCTTCATATGTCAAATCTGTCATCCCAGGTTTCAGTCTGGTAAATCTTTGCTGCACTCCCTCCATGACAAGAACATCCTTCCTCCGATAAGGCGACCAAAACTGCACACAATACTCAAGGTGTGGTCTCACCAATGACTTGTACAACTGCAGCAAGACATCCTTGCTCCTGTACTCGAATCCTCTTGCTATGAAGGCCAACATAGCATTTGCCTTCTTAAGCGCCTTCTGCACCTGCATGCTTGCCTTCA
The DNA here is from genome assembly GCA_030390025.1 of Squalus acanthias. Taxonomy (NCBI): domain Eukaryota; kingdom Metazoa; phylum Chordata; class Chondrichthyes; order Squaliformes; family Squalidae; genus Squalus; species Squalus acanthias. The sequence goes on from JASTWF010000323.1 coordinate 108,389, forward strand.
GCGACTGGTGCACAAGGACTCCTAGATCACGTTGCACTTCCCCTTTTCCCAATCTATTGCCGTTCAGATAATAATCTGTCTTCCTATTTTTGCCAACAAAGTGGAGTTTATTTTTAGCACCGTTAAAAAGTATAATTAATTTTTTCAAAAGTTTAAATTTTTGTTTAAGGTAGTTAATTTATATAATTTGCAGTTATTTTAAAAATATGATTTTTTTTTCGATTTATTTGAAGTTTAGGTGTGGTTTTGGGTCCGATCTCTATTCATAGATCTGACAGGTCTTCCTCTCAAATCTATGAATGAAAATGCCCTGCTAGGATTGGCTCTCCATGGCCCACGTGAGACCAGGGGACGCGTCGAACTAACTGCGCCCCTGGGATACGCAAGCACAGCCCGGCGGCAGCTGAAGGAGGTCCAGGACCGGAAGTCCTCGTTGGTCCAAAGCACAACTGCAGACGTGGTAGTTAAGTACGCGCACGATGCTTGCACCCGCAGGAAACCGGAAAGCCGAATTTCTGGCCCAATTTGTGAATATCTGGGCTCCTCGCACCGATCCCTGCGGTGCCCCACTAGTCACTGACCGCCACTCGGAAAAAGAACCGTTTATTCCAACTTTTTGCTTCCTGTCTGCCAACCAGTTCTCTATCCAAGTCAGTACCTTACCCCCAATCCCATGTGCTTTAAATTTAACTTTGCACGCTAAGCTCTTATGTGGGACCTTATCAAAAGCCTTCTGAAAGTCCAAATACACCACATCCACTGGTTCTTCCTTATCTATTCTATCAGTCACATACACAAAAAATGCCAGTAGATTAGTCAGGCATGGTTTACCTTTTATAAATCCATGTTGACTTTGTCCGATCCTGTCACTGTTTTCCAAGTGCGCTGCTATCTTTTATAATGCACTCTAGCATTTTGCCCACTATCGATGTCAGGCTTACCGGTCTATAATTCTCCGTTTTTTCTCTACCACATTTTTTAAATAGTGGGGTTACATTAGCTTATCTCCAATCCATGAGAACTGTTCCATATTCTATAGAATTTTGAAAGGTGACGAGCAATGCATCTACTATTTCTAGGGCCACTTCCTTAAGTACCCTAGGATGTAGATTATCAGGCCCTGGGGATTTTTCGGACTTCAATCCCGTCAATTTCCCTCACACCATTTCCCTACAAATACTGATTTCATTCAATTCCTCCCTCTCATTAGACCCTATGTTTGGCAGGAAAAATCCTAGAGCAATTTATTATCTTAATGGCAAGAAACTGGAGAGTACTGAAGTGCAAAGGGATCTGGGGGTCCTGGTGCACGAAACTCAAAAGGTTAGTATGCAGGTGCAGCAAGTGATTAAGAAGGCAAATGGAATGTTGGCTTTCATTGCTAGGGGGATAGAATATAAAAATAGGGAGGTATTGCTTCAGTTGTACAAGGTATTGGTGAGACCGCACCTGGAATACTGCATACAGTTTTGGTGTCCTTACTTAAGGAAAGACATCCTTGCTCTCGAGGCAGTGCAAAAAAGGTTCACTCGGTTAATCCCGGGGATGAGGGGGTGGTCATATGAGGAGAGGTTGGGTAGATTGGGACTCTACTCATTGGAGTTCAGAAGAATGAGAGGCGATCTTATTGAAACATATAAGATTGTGAAGGGGTTGGATCGGGTGGATGCGGGGAGGATGTTCCCGATGACGGGTGAGACGAGAACTAGGGGACATAGTCTTAGAATAAGGGGCTGCTCTTTCAAAACTGAGATGAGGAGGAACTACTTCACTCAGAGGGTGGTAGGTCCATGGACTATGCTGCCACAAAAAGCTGTAGAAGCTACAACATTAATTAAATTTAAAACAGAAATAGACAGTTTCCTAGAAGTAAAGGGCATTAAGGGTTACGGGGAGCGGGCAGGAATTTGGACATGAGTCTAGGTTCGGATCGGTCATGGCCCTGTGGGTAGTGGAGTGGGCCCATGGACTGTGTAGCCTGATTCTGCTCCTATTTCGTGTGTGCAATTCTGTTAGATGCAGGAGATGGTTCTGTGATAGATAGTAGATTGGCGGTTAGGATCAGATCAGCCATGATCTTATTGAATGGCGGAGCAGGCTCGAGGGGCCGATTGGCCTACTCCTGCTCCTATTTCTTATGTTCTTATGTTCTTATGTTCCCCAACATCTCTGAGAGTTTATCTGTGTCCTGCTTTGTGAGACAGAACCAAAGTATGTATTTAATTGGACTGCAATTTCTTTGTTCCCCATTATAAATTTCCCTGATTCTCACTGCAAGGGACCTATATTTGACTTCACCAATCTTTTTCTCTTCACATATCGATAGAAGCGTTTACAGTCAGTTTTTATGTTCCTTTAAAGCTTACTCTCATATTCTATTTTCCCCCTCTTAATTAATCCATTTGTCCTCCTTTGCTGAATCCTAAACCTATTCCAATACTCAGGTTTGCTGCTTTTTCGGGCCAATGTAAATGTCCTCTCCTTGGATCTTATGCTATCCCTAATTTCCCTTGTTAGCCACGATTGAGTCACATTTTTTGTTTTATTTGTATGCCATACAGGGATGATCAAATTCTACAGTTCATCCATGCGATCTTTAAATGTTTGCCGTTGCCTATCTTTAACTCACATTCCCCAATACATCCTAGCCAACTCGCGCGTCGTACCATCGAAGTTTCCTTTAATTAAATTCAGGACTCTAGTCTCTGAGTCAACTACTTCACTCTCCATCTCCAAGAATTCTATCATATTATGATCGCTCCTCCCCAAGGGCCCTCGCACAACAAGATTGCTAATTACTCCTTTCTCATTACATAATACCCAGTCTAAGATGGGCTGATCTCCAGTTGGTTCCTCGACATATTGGTCCAGCAAACCATCCCGTATACACTCTAGGAATTCCTACTCCACAGTATTGTTACTAATTTGGTTAGTCCAATGTATATGTAGATTAAAGTCACCCACGATAACTGCAGTGCCCTTATTGAACGCGTCTCTAATTTCCCGTTTTATGCCATCCCCAAACTCAGCATTACTGTTTGGGGGTCTGTATGCAACTCCCACTAACGTTTTCTGCCCATTGGTATTTCTCAGCTCTAACCATACAGATGCCACATCATCAGAGCTAATATCGTTCCTTACTGTTGTGTTAATCTCCTCTTTAAACAGGAATGCTACCCCACCTCCTTTTCCTTTTTGTCTGTCCATCCAGAATATTGAATACCCTTGGACGTTGAATTTCCAGCCTTGGTCAAACTGTAGCCATGTCTCCGTAATCCCAATTATATGATATCTGTTTACATCTATTTGCGCAGCTAATTCATCCACCTTATTATGAATGTTCCTCGCATTAAGACACAAAGCCTTCAGGCTTTTTTTTAACACTCTTAGTCCTTTTAGAATTATTATTTACTGCAGCCCTGTTTGATTTATACCCTTGATTTCTCTGCCTTCCACTTTTGCTTTTCTCCTTCCTGTCTTTTGCTTCTATCCTTGCTTCCCTTTCCTCTGTTTCCCTGCACAGGTTCCCAACCCGCTGCCATTTTAGTTTAAACCCTCCCCAACAGCACTAGTAAACACACCCCCTAGGACATCGGTCCCGGTCCTGCCCACGTACAAGACGTCCAGTTTGTACTGTTCCCACCTCCCCCAGAACTGGTTCTAATGTCCCAGGAATTTGAAGCCCTCCCCCTTGCACCATTCCTCTAGCCACGTATTTATCTGAAATATCCTAATATTTCTACTCTCACTAGCACGTGGCACCGGTAGCAAACCTGAGATTACTTCCTTTGAGGTCCTGTTTTTTTAATTTAACCAGCCCTGGGAGTGTTTCATGGGACAGTGTACAGTGTAAATCTCCCTGTACATTGTCCCCTGAAATACTCCCATGGCTGGTACAGCACGGGTTAAAATAGATTAAAGCTCCCTCTACACTGTCCTATCAAACACTTCCATGGCAGGTAAAGCGCGGGTTAGATACAGAATAAACCACCCTCTGCAGTCTCCTATCAAACACTAGGAGGACTGTTACAGCCCGGGACCGATGCAGAATAAAGCTGCATCTTCAGTTCCCCATCAAACACTCCTAGGACCTGTACAGCACGGGTTAGATACAGAGTTAAGCTCCCTCTATACTGACCCGTCAAAATCTCCCCGGGCAGTTACAGTGCCGGTTAGATGCAGAGTAAAGCTCCATCTACACTGTCCCATCAAACACTCCCAGGGCAGTTGCAGCACGGGTTATGTACAGAGTAAAACGTCCAGTAATTTAGGTAGCGTAGTGGTAATTTCACTTGGCTAGTATTTCAGTTAAGCCTGGTCCAGAGAAATGAGTTCAAATGCCACCACGCCAGCTGGGGAATTTTAATGCAGTTAATTAAATAAATCTGGAATAAAGGGCTAGTATCAGTAATGGTAACTACGAATCTATCGGATTGTCATATAAAACCAATCTGGTTCATTAATATCCGTTAGGGAAAGAAATCTGCCGTGTTTACCCGTTCTGACCTATATGTGACTCCAGGCCATCAGCAATGTGGTTGATTCGAAACTGCCCTCTGAAATGGACGTGCATGTCACTCAGTTGTAACTAACAGCTACGACACAAAATAATAAGAATGAAATCGGCTGCAGACATGCCAACGGCACACCCAACCCAGTCGACAAAGCAAAGTCCTCCTCACCAACATCTGGGGAGAGCGGTCCCACAGAATAGTGAAACAAAAGCCTGACATAGTGATACTGACAGAATCATACCTTTCAGCAAATGCCCCAATATCCTACATCACCATCCCTGGGAATGTCCTGTCCCAGCAGCAGGACAAACCCAGTCGGTATACAGTCGGGAAGGAGTTACCCTGGGAGTCCTCAACATTGACTCCGGAATCCATGAAGTCTCATGGCTTCAGGTCAAGCATGGGTAAGGAAACCTCCTGCTGATTACCACCTACCACCCTCCCTCAGCTGGTGAATCAATACTCCTCCATGTTGAACAACACTTGGAAGAAGCACTGAGAGTAGCAAGGGCACAGAATGTACTTTGGGTGGGGGACTTCAATGTCCATCACCAAGCGTGGCTCGGTAGCAACACGAATGAATGAGTCCTGAAGGACTTAACTGCCAGTCTGGGCCTGCGGCAGGTGGTGAGTGAAAAACCTACCTGACCTCGTCCTCACCAATCTACCTGTCGCAGATTCATCGGTCCATGACAGCATTGGCAGCAATGACCACCGCACAGTCATTGTGCAGACGAAGACCCGTCTTCACACTGAAGAAACAACTCCATCGTGTTGTGTGGCATCACCACCGTGCTAAATGGGATAGATTCAGAACAGAGCTAGTAGCTCAAAACTGTGCATCCATGAGTCGTTGTCGACCATCAGCTGCAGCAGGATTGTATTCCACCACAATCTGTAACCTCATGACCTGGCATATCAATCACTCTACCATTACCACCTAGCCAGGGGACCAACCCTGGTTCAATAAGGAGTGTAGAAGAGCATGCCAGGAGCACGACGATGCACACCTAAAAATGAGGTGCCAAACTGGGGAAGCTGCAACACAGGACTCCATGCATGCTAAAAGTATCAAGCAACATGCTACATACAGACAGGGCTAAGCGATCCCACAATCAACGGATCAGATCAAAGCTCTGCAGTCCTGCCACATCCAGTAGTGAATGTTGGTGGACCATTAAACAACTAACGGGAGGAGGCGGCCCCAAGAATATCCCCATCCTGAATGATGGTGGAGCCCAGCACGTGAGTGCCGAAAGACAAGGCTGAAGCGTTTGCAACCAACTTCAGCCAGAAGTGCCGAGTGGATGATCCATATCTGCCTACTCCCGAGGTCTCCATCATCACAGAAGCCATCTTCAGCCATTTCGATTCACTACACGTGATATCAAGAAACGGCTGGGCGCATGGATGCAGCAAATGCTATGCGCCCCGAAAACATCCCGGCTATCGTGCTGACCACTTGTGCTTCAGAACTAGCCGCGCCTGTAGCCACGCTGTTCCAGTACAGCTATAACTCTGGCATCTATCCTACAATGTGGAAAACTGCCCATGTATGTCCTGACCAAAAAAGCAGGACAAATCCAACCCGGCCAATTGCCGCCCCATCAGACTATTCTCAATCATCAGCAAAGTGATGGAAGCTGTCGACAGTGCTAGCAAGCGGCACTTACTCACTGATGCCCAGTTTGGGGTCCCCCAAGAACACTCGGCTCCCGACCTCATTACAGCTTTGGTCCAAACATGGACAAAGGAGCTGAATTCCACAGGTGAGCTGAGAGTGACTGTCTTTGACATCAAGGAAACATTTGACCGAGTGTGGCATCAAGGAGAACTCGTAAAACTGAAGTCAATGGGAATCAGGGGTTAAACGCTCCGGTGGCTGGAGTCATACCTAGCACAAAGGAAGATGGTTGTGGTGGTTGAATGTCAATCATCACAGCCCTAGGACATCGATGCAGGAGTTCCACAGGGCAGTGCCTCGGCCCAGACATCTCCAGCGGCTTCATCACTGACCTTCCCTCCAACATAAGGTCAGAAATGGGGATGTTCGCTGCTAACTGCACAGTGTTCAGCTCCATTCACTGCTCCTCAGATAATGAAGCAGTCCATGCCCGAATGCAACAAGACCTGGACGACGTTCAGGCTTATAAGCGGCAGATAACTTTCGCGCCACAGAAGTGCCAGGCAATGACTATCTCCAACAAGTGAGATTCTAATAACCTCCCCTTGACATTCATTGGCAATACCATCGCCGAATACCCCACTATCAACAACTTGGGCGTCACCATTAACCAGCAACTATACTGGATCCGCCACATAAATACTGTGGCAACAAGAGCAGGTCAAAGGCTAGGTATTCTGCGGCGAGTGTCTCACCTCCTGACTCCCCAAAGTCTTTCCACCATCTACAAGGCACAAGTATGGAGTGTGATGGAATACTCTCCAATTGCCTGGATGAGTGCAACTCCAACAACACTAAAGATGCTCGTCACAATCAAGGACAAAGCAGCTCGTTTGAGTGGCACCCAATCCAGCACCTTTAACAGTCAATCCCTCCACCATCGGCGCACCGTCGCTGCAGTGTGTACCATCTACAAGATGCACTGCAGCAACTCGCCAAGGCCTGCTCTGCAGCACCTTCCAAACCCGCGATCTCTTCCACCTAGAAGGACAAGGGCAGCAGGCGAATAGGTACGCCGCCACCTCCAAGTTCCCCTGCAATCACATACCATCCTGACTTAGAAATATATCGCCGATGCTTCATCGTCGCTAAGTCAAAATCCTGGAACTCACTACCTAACAGCACTCTGGATTACTATCACCACACGGACTGCATCGGTTCAAAAAGGCCGCTCACCACCACCTTCTCAAGGGCAACTAGGGATGGGCAATAAATGCTGACATTGCCAGCGACGCCAAGATCACATAAACGAATAAAAAAACAAGAAAAACTCTGCACCATCAAACACTCCCAGCCCAGGTACAGCACGGCTTACATACAGAGTATACTCCCGCTACACTGTCCCATTAAACAATTCCAGAGCATGTACAGCACCGGTTAAAAACAGTGTAAAGCTCCCTCTCCACTGTCCCAGCAAACATTGCCAGCGTAGTTACATCACCGGTTAGATATATGATAAAGCTTCCTCCTCACTGTCGCATCACACTCCCAGGGCAGGTGCAGCACGAGTTAGCTACAGAGGAAATCTCCCTCTCCCCTGCCCCATAATGTCACATGAAACACTCCCAGGGCAGTTGCAGCACGGGCTGAAATAGAGTAATGTTCCCTCTGCATTGTCCAATCAAACACTCGCAGGGCAGGTACAGCACGGATTAGATGCAGAGTAACGCTCCCTATAAACTTTCCTATCAAAAACTCCCAGGACAGGTACAGCGCAGGTAAGATACAGAATAAAGCTCCCTATACACTGTCCCATCAAACACTCCCAGGGCAGGTACAGCACGGGTTAGGTACAGAGTAAAGCTGCCTCTACACTGTCCCATCAAACACTCCCAGGGCAGGTACAGCACAGGTTAGATACTGAGTAAAGCTCCCTCTACACTTTCCCATCAAACACTCCCAGGACAGGTACAGCATGGGTTAGATACAGATTAAAGCTCCCTCTACACTGTCCCATCAAACGATCCCAGGGCAGCTACAGCACGGTTTATATACAGAGTACATACGAACATACGAATTAGGAGCAGGAGTTGGCCACTCGGCACCTCGAGCCTGCTCCACCATTCAATAAGATCATGGCTGATCCGATTACTACACCTTCCCGCCTACCCCAGATAATTTTTCACCCCTTGCTTACCAAGAATTTATCTACCTCTGCCGTATAAATATTCAAAGACTCTGCTTCCACCGCCCTCTGAGGAAGAGAGTTCCAAAGACTCACGAGTCTCTGTGAGAAAAAAATTCTCCTCAACTCTGTCTTAAATGGGCGACCCTTATTTTTGAACAGTGACCCCTAGTTCTAGATTCTCCCACAAGAGGAAACATCCTCTCCACATCCACCCTGTCCAGACCCCTCAGGATCTTATATGTTTCAATCACGTCACCTCTTACTCTTCTAAACTCCAGCGGATACATGCCTAGCCTGTCCAAACTTTCCTCATAAGACAACCCGCCCATTCCAGGTATTAGTCTAGTATTGAAGCTCCTTCTACAATCTCCCAACAAACACTTCCAGGGCAGGTACAGCACGGGTTAGATAGAGAGTAAATCACCCTCTACACTCTCCCATCAAACACTCCCAGGGCAGCTAAAGAACGGGTAAGATACATAGTAAATCTGCCTCTACACTCTCCCATCAAACAGTCCCAGGGCAGGTACAGCACGTGTTAGATACAGAGTAAAGCTCTCTCTAAACTGTCCCATCACACAGTCCCAGGGCAGGTACAGCACGGGTTAGACACACAATAAATCTCCCTCTACACTGTCCCATCAAACATTCCCATGGCAGATACAGCACGGATTAGTTACAGAATAAATCTCCCACTACACTCTCCCATCAAACACTCATAGGAACGGTACACCATGGAGGTTCCCATTGTTCTTTCCTCTTTCCTCCATCCCCCTTTCCCTCCCTCTATAATTGCTTAAAAGCCATTACATCTCAAATATTTTCCAGTTCTGACGAAGTGCCAGCGACCTGAAAGGTTAACTCTGTTTCTCTCTCCAAAGATATTGCCTGACCTGCTGAGTATTTACAGCTGTTTCTGATTGAAATACAGTTTAAATACAGAGGATTTCGCCCTGCACGCATGCACATCAGGCACTCAAGGACAAGTACACCCCGGGTTAGATACAGAGTAAAGCTCTCCCTATACTGTCCCATCAAACACTCCCATGGCAGGAATTGCACGGGTTGGATACTGAATAAAGCTCGCTCTACAATCTCCCAACAATAAACCCTAGGGGAGTAACAGCTCGGGTTAGATACACTGTTCATGCCTCAGTCAAGGAAATTCATTCCCTGAGCCGGCTACATTGATCTGTTCCCACATCAATTCAGGAATTTCATTCCCAGGGTCGCCATGATTTCTCAGCTCCCGCTCACTTTCGCTAACATTGCGAGTGTAAATGAACTGCGATGGTCTCTGTATTTAAATTGAATGTCAAGCATTACCAAGGCAGGAACTTTAATGGGCACTGTGTGTTAGCGAGAGAATATTTACAGGTTGAATCCCTCCCGTATAAGTAATGTGTCAGTGTTGAGGTGATGCTGAGAGAGCAGATTTGGGTAATAGAAACAGGCAGAAGCAGAATGATCCAGAGAGGAAAATGGAAGGGGATCCATCTTTGTTTTCTTTACAAATCAGAGCATAAAACAACGTCATCTTGTAAAAAGTGGGAGTTTGTTAAGAGGTGATAAATTTTGTTAGGAAGAATGAGCAGAGGCAATGTGAACTAAATGGTACAATTTTAAAGTGTTTGCAGGAACAGAGAGACCTGGGGCTGTATGTACACAAATCTTGGAAGGACAATTTGGGAAGGCTGTGAACAAACCATTCGGGATCTTGAGATTTATTAATAGAGGCACAGAGTTCAAAAGCAAGGAAGTTATTGCTAAAACATTATAAACAATGGTTAGGCCCCAGCTGCAGTATTGTGTCCAATTCTGGGGAACACATTTTATGCACGTTGTGAAAGTCTGGGAGAGGGTGCGGAGGAGATTTAATAGAATGGTATCAGGAATGAGGGACTCCAGTTCTGTGTAGAGACTGGAGAGGCTCGGGTTTTTCTCCTTAGAGCAGAGAAGATTAAAAGGAAATTTGATTGTGGCGTTCAAAATCATGAATCGTATTGATAATGTAAATAAGGAAAAGTTGTTTCGAGTGGCAGAAGGGTCAGTAACCAGAGGACACGGATTTAAGGTGACTGGAAAAAGAATCAGAGGCGACAGGAGGAATTATTTTTTTTACACAGCGAGTTGATGTGATCTGGATTGCACTGCCTGAAAGGGCGCTGCAATCCGATTCGAAAGCAACTTCCAAAAGGGATTTGGATACATTTTTGATGGAATATGATTTACAGGTCGATGGGGAATCAGCAGTGGAGTGGGATTAATTGGACAGGTCTTTCAAAGTGCCGGTACAGGCAAGTTGGATCGAATGGTCTCGTCCTGTGCTGTACCATTCTATGATTCTATGATGTAATGTTTGTCAGATGATGCTGCAAGACTGAGAACAAGGGATTGTTCATATCAGAAGCACGGATAAGATCTTTCAAAGAGCACAGGAGATCATTTAGCAACATATGCATACTAGAGTGAGGAGAGAGCGCGAGCTGGGAGAATGTTTGTGTAACCAGGACACATAAAACTGTGAGTGCCCTGATCGAACATACGAACAAGGAGCAGGAGTAGGCCACTCGGCCCTTCGAGACTGCTCCGCCATTCAATAAGATCATGGCTGAGCTGATTACTCCACATTCCCGCCTACCCCCGATAACTTTTAACCCCCTTGCTAACCAAGAATCTATCCACCTCTGCCTTAAAAATATTCAAAGAATCTACTTCCCCCGCCCTCTGAGGAAGAGAGCTCCAAAGATTCACGACCCTATGTGAGATAAAATTTCTCCTCATCTCTGTATTAAATGGGCGACCCCTTATTTTTAAACAGCGACCCCTAGTTCTAGATTCTCCCACAAGAGTAAACATCCTCTCCAGATCAACTCTGTCCAGACCCCTCAGGATCTTATATGTTTCAATTAAGTCACCTCTTATTCGTCTAAACTCCAGCGGAAAACAGCCTGTCCAACCTGTCCTCATAAGACTATCTAACCATTCCAGGTATTAGTCTAGTAAACTTCTCTGAACTGCCTCCAACGGATTTACATCCTTCCTTAAATAAGGTTACCAATACTGTACACAGTACTCTAGATGTGGTCTCACCAATGCCCTGTACAACTGAAGTATAACCTCCCTACCTTTGTATTCAATTCCCCTCGCAATAAACGATAACATTCTATTAGCTTTCCATTTACTTGCTGTACCTGCATAGTAACCTTTTGTGATTCATGCACTAGGACACCCAGATCCCTCTGCATCTCAGAGCTCTGTAATCTCTCAGCATTTAGATTATATAATTCTTTTTTACTCGTCCTGCCAAATTGGACAACTTCACATTTCCGCACATTATACTCCATCTGACAGATCTTTGCGCACTCACTTAACTTATCTATATCCCTTTGTAGCCTCCATATGTCCTCTTAACAATTTACTTTCCTACCTATCTTTATGTCATCAACAAATTTAGCAACCGTACCTTTGGTCCCTTCATTCAAGTCATTTATATAAATTGTATAATTTTTCTCTCCTTATTAATCTTTTAGTCACTCTTTGCTGTTTTTTATATTCTGTGCAATCTTCTGACATGCCACCCATCTTTGTGCAATTATATGCTTTTTCTTTAAGTTTAATACTATCTTTAACTTTTTAAGTTAACCACGGATAGTGGTCCTCCCCTTGGAATTTTCCTTTCTTGTTGGAATGTATATATTCTGTGTATTTTGAAATATACCCTTAAATGTCTGCCACTGCAACTCTATTGACCTACCCCTTAACGTAATTTGCCAGTTCACATTAGCTAGCTCTGCTTTCATACCCTCCTAATTGCCCTTAATTAAGTTCAAAATACCAGTCTTGGAACCACTCTTCTCTCTCTCAAACTGAATATTAAATTCAATCATATTATGATCTCTGCTACCTCGGGGCGCCTTCACTATGAGGTCATTAATCCTATCTTGTTCCACAATACCAGGTCTAGTATAGCCTGCTCTCTGGTCGGCTCCAGAACGTGCTGTTGTAAAAAATTATCCCGAAAGCATTCCATGAATTCCTCATCTATGCTACCTTTGCCCAACTGATTTTTCCAGTCTATATGCAGATAAAATCCCCCCATGACTATTTCCGTACCATTCTGACAAGCACCCATTCTTTCTTCCTTTATACACCATCCTACCATGTGGTTACTGTTACGGGGCCTGTACGCAACTCCCACAAGTGACTCCTTGCCATTATTATTTCTCATCGCTACCCAAACCGCTTCTACATCCTGGTTTCCTGAACTTAGGTCATCCCTCTCTATTGTGCTAATACCATCATTAATTAACAGAGCCAACGCTCCACCTTTTCCCACCTTCCTGTCCTTCCTAAATTTCATGCACCCTTCAATATTCTGTTCCCAATCTATGTCATCCTGCAGTCATGTTTCTGTAATGGCGATCAGATCATATTTATGTATTTCTAAAGCACCCTCTACCCTGTCCCATCAAACACTCCCAGGGCAGGTTCACATAGGTGCAGATACAGAGTAAAGTTCCCAAAGCATTGTCCGAACAAACATTTCCAGGGCACGTACAGCACGGTATCGATACAGAGTAAAGCTTCCCTCTGCATTGTTCCAAAAAACACTCCCAGGGCAGGTAAAGCACTTTTCAGATACAGAGTAAAGCTCCCTCGACACTGTCCAAACAAACACTTCTAGGGCAGGTACAGCACTTTTCAGATACAGAGTAAAGCTCCCTCGACACTGTCCAAACAAACACTTCCAGGGCAGGTACAGCACGGGTTTGATGCAGAGTAAAGCTCCCTCCAAACTGTCCCAATAAACACCCCCAGGGTAGGTACAGCACGGGTTAGATACAGAGTAATGCTCCCTCTACACTGTCCCATCAAACACCCCCAATGCAGATACAGTACGGGTTAGATACAGAATAAAGCTCCTTCTACACTAACCCATCAAACACTCCCAGGGAATGTACAGCACGGGTTAGATATAGAGTAAAGCTCCCTCTATTTGTCCCATCAAACACTCCCTGGGCCAATACAGCACGGGTTAGATACAGAGTAAAGTTCCCTCTCCACTGTCCCAACAAACATTCCCAAGGCAGGTGCAGTACGCGTTAGATACAGAGTAACGCTCCCTCGACACTGTCCCATCAAACACTCCCTGGGCCAATACAGCACGGGTTAGATACAGAGTAAAGTTCCCTCTCCACTGTTCCAACAAACATTCCCAAGGCAGGTGCAGCACGGGTTAAATACAGAGCAAAGCTTCACTCTTCGTTGTCCCAAAAACACTCACAGGGCAGCTACAGAAGGGGTTTGATATAGTGTAAAGTCCCTTTAGACTGTCTGATCAAATACTCTCAGGGCAGGTACAGCAGGGGTTAGATAGAGAGTAAAACTCCCTCTACACTGTCCCATCAAACACTCCCAGGGCAGGTACAGCACGGGTAAGATACAGAGTAAAGCTGCCTCTACACTTTCCCATAAACACTCCCAGGGCAGGTACAGCACGGGTTAGATACAGAGTAAAGATCCGTCTTCACTGTCCCATTAAACACTCCCAGGACATGTACAGCACGGGTTAGATACAGAGTAAAGCTCCCTCTACAAAGACCCATATAGCTCTCCCAGGGCAGGTACAGCATGGGTTAGATACAGAGTAAACCTTCCTCTACAAAGACCCATAAAACACTCCCAGAGCAGGTACAGCATGGTTTAGATACAACGTAAAGCTTCCTGTACACTGTCGCTTCAAACAGTTCCAGCGCAAGTACAGCACGGTTTTGATACAGAGTAAAGCTCCCTCTACACTGTCCAATCAAACACTCCCATGGATTGTACAGCAAGGTTTACATATAGGGTAAATCTTCCTCTACACTGTCCCAACAAACACAAAATTGAGAGGTCGCACAACACCAGGTTATAGTCCAACAGTTTTATTTGAAATCACAAGCTTTCGGAGCTATCAAATAAAACTGTTGGACTATAACCTGGTGGTGTGCGACCTCTCAATTTTGTCCACCCCAGTCCAACACCGGCATCTCCGCATCATGACCAACAAACACACCCAGGGCAGGTACAGCAGGGGTTTAATACAGAGTAAAGCTCCCTCTTGACTGATCCATCTAACACTTCAGCCTACTTGAACCGCTGCAGTCTGTTTGGTGAAGGTACTCCCACAGTGCTGTTAGGGAAGGAGTTCCAGGATCTTGATCCAGCCACGATGAAGGATCGGCGATATACTTCTAAGTCAGGATGATGTGTGACTTGGAGGGGAACTTGTAGGTGGTGGTTTTCCCATGCACCTGCTGCCCTTGTCCTTCTGGGTGGAAGAGGTCGCGAGTTTGGGAGGTGCTGCCGAAGAAGCCTTGGCGAGTTGCTGCACAGCAACTTGTAGATGGTACATACTGCAGCCACGGTACACTGGTGTTGGAGGGAGTGAATGTTTATCTTGGTGGATGGTGTGCCAATTAAGTAGGCTACTTTGTCCTGGATGGTGTCAAGCTTCTTGTGTGTTGTTGGAGCTTCACTCATCCAGGCAATTGCAGTGTATTCCATCACACTCCTTACTTGTGCCTTGTCGATGGTGGAAAGGCTTTGGGAAGTCAGGAGGTGAGACACTCAACGCAGAATACCTAGCCTCTGACCTGCTCTTGTTGCCACAGTATTTATGTGGCTGGTCCAATTAATTTTCTGGTCAATGGTGACCCCCAGGATGTTGATGTTGGGGTTTCTGCGATGGTAATACCGTTGAATGTCAAGGGGCGGTGGTTCGAATCTCGCTTGTTGGAGATAGTCATTGCCTGGCACTTATGTGGAGCGAATGTTACCTGCCACCAATCAGCCCAAGCCTGAACGTCGTCCAGGTCTTGTTGCATATTTGCATGGACTGCTACATTATCTGAGGAGTTGTGAATGGTGCTGAACACTGTGCAGTCATCAGCAAACATTCCCATTTCTGACCATATGTTGGAGGGAAGGTCATTGATGAAGCAGCAGAAGATGTTTGGGCCTAGGTCACTGCCCTGAGGAACTCCTGCAGCGATGTCCTGGAGCTGTGATGTTTGACCTTCAACCACCACAACATCTTCCTTTGTGCTTAGAAATGACTCCAACCAGTGGATCGTTCCTCGCCCCCCCCCCCCCCTGCTTCCCATTAACTTCAGTTTTACTAGGGCTTCTTGATGTCACACTCGGTCAAATGCTGCCTTGATATCAAGGGCAGTCACTCTCACCTCACCTCCGGAATTCAGCTCCTTTGTTAATGTTTGGACGAAGGCTGTAATGAGGTCGGGAGCCGAGTGGTCTTAGCGGAACTCAAACTGCGCATCAGTGAGCAGGTTATTGGTGAGGAAGTGCCGCTCGACAGCACTGTGGATGACACCTTCCATCACTTTGCTGATGATTGAGAGAAGACTGCTGGGGCGGTAATTGGCCGGGTTGGATTTGTCCTGCTTTTTGTGGACAGGACATACCTGGGCATTTTTACACATTGTCGGATAGCTGCCAGTGTTGTAGCTGTACTGGAACAGCTTGGCTAGAGGTGCGGCTAGTTCTGGAGCACAAGACTTCAGCACGTTCTCCGGACTGTTGTCGAGGCCCAAATGCATTTGCTGTATCCAGTGCGCTCAGCCATTTCTTGATATCACCTGGAGTGACTCGAATTAGCTGAAGACTGGCTTATTTGATGGAGGGGACCTCAGGCGGAGGTTTGTTTACTTCATCAAAAGACATTTGTAATTTTGAACACCTCATCAAATCTCCACTTAATCTTCTCTACTGTAAGGAAAGCAGCCCAATCTTATTCAGTCTCTCCGTATAACTGAAGTCCCTCATCCCTGATATTACTCTAAGAATTATCTTCTGCACCCGCTCCAAGGCCTTGACATCCTTCCTAAATTGCGGTGCCCAGAATTGGACACAATACTCCAGCTGAGGCCTAACCAGTGGTTTATAACGGTCTAACGTAACTTCCTTGCTTTTGTACACTCGTCCTCTATTATTAAAGCCAAGGATCCCGTAAGTTTTTTTTGTAGCCTTCACAACTTGTCCTGCCCACTTCAAAGATTTGTGTCCATACACCCCATGTCTCTCTGTTCCTGCACCCCCTTTAAAATTGTACCATTTAGTTCTTATTGTCTCTCCTCATTGTTAATTCCAAAATTTATCAATTCACACTTCTCTGTGTTAAATTTCATCTGCTCTGTGCTTGACTATTTCAACAGTCAGTCTATCTCCTCCTGAAGTCTGTTACTATACTTCACATTGTTTACTACTTTTCCGAGTTTTGTGTCATCTGCAAACTTTGAACTCATGCCCTGTGACCCTGGCCCAGGTCATTAATATATATCAAAAAGAGCGGTGATCCCAACACCGGCCAATGGGGAACACCGCTGCACACTTCCCTCCAGTTCAAGAACAATCGTTCACCACTTCTCTCTGTTTTCTGTTCCTTAGAAAATGTTGTGTCAATGCTGCCTCTGTCCATTTAATCCCATGGGCTTTAATTTTTCTAACAAGTCTATTATGAGGTACATTACCAAATGTCTTTTGAAAGTCCATATACACAACCTCAACCGCACTACCCTCATCACCCCTCGCCTTCAATTCATCGAAGAACGCGATCAATTTATTCAAACACGATGTGCCTATAATAAATCCATGCAGACTTTCATTTGTTAGACCATACTTTTCCATGGGTAACTTAATTTTGTCCTGGAATAACGTCTCTAATAGTTTGCCCACCACCGATATTAGGCTGACTGGTCTGTAGTTGCCGGGTTTATCCCTCTCCAACTTTTTATGGAGGTGCAAAATTTGCATTCCATCAGTCCTCTGACACAACTGTCACAGGCTCAGTACGAGGTCCCTTGCTTTTTGTGGTATAAATCGATGATTTACACTTCAATGCAGGGGGCATGATTAAGAAGTTTGGAGCTGATTCAAAAATTGGCCGTGTGGTTGATAGTGAGGAAGAAAGCTGTGGACTGATCAGTTGGGCAGAAAAGTGGCAAATGAAGTTCAATCAGGAGAAGAGTGAGTTAATGCATTTGGGGAGAGCTAGCGAGGAAAGGGAATACACAATAAATTATCGGATATTAAGAAGCGTAGAGTAACAGAGGGACCTTGGAGTGCATGTTCATAGATCCCTGAAAGTTGCAGGACAGGTGGGTAAGCTGGTAAAGAAGGCATACGGGACAGTTTACTTTGTTAGCTGTGGCATAGAATATAAGAGCACGGAAGTTATGCTTGAACTGTATAAAACACTATTTAGTCCACAGTTAGAATAGTGCCTGCAGTTCCTGTCGCCACATTACCGGAAATATGTGATTGCACTGGGGAGGGTACAGAGGAGATTTACGAGGAATGTTGCCAGGACAGGAGAATGTCAGCTGTGAGGAAAGATTGTATAGGCTGGCGTTTTCCCAAAGCGCTTTACAGCCAATGAAGAGGCGAGAGCGCAACCACTTGAGATACTGCTGACATAAGGACTAAAAACAGTTCAAGGCGCTTTATAAAGTCAGGTTGTTGTTGTTGTTATTGTCATCCAGGGAGCTCGAGCTTTGGAGGCCCTTCCTTTCCCCCTCATGGGTATGTGTCTAGTCTGTACGCGAACCATCTCCTCTTTGAAGGTCTCCCGTTGTTCAATTACTGTTTGGCCGACCAACCTTCAAATCCAATGTACCTGGGCCAGATCCCTTTAAAACTCCATGAAAATACCCCTCCTCCATTTAATTATTATTACGTTTGATTGTTACCCGACCATTTCCATAAATATTCTAAACCTGATGATATTATGATCGCTGTTCTCCTAATCCACCCCCGCCACTGAAACATGCTTCACTTGCCCCACTTCATGCCCCAGAACTAGATCCAGCACTGATTCCTTCCTCTTTTATCTGGTCAGGAATGTCCCCTTGAACACATTCGAGGAAATCCTCCCCAACTTTGCCATTTACACTGTTACAATCCCAGTCTATATTAGGATAATTGAAGTCCCCCGTTATCACTACTCTGTAGTTCTTGCATCTTTCAGTAATTTGCCAGCAAATTTGCTCCTTTATCTCCTTCCCACTATTTGGCGGCCTATAGTGTGCATCGAGAAGTGTAATATCTCCTCTACTGTTCCTTAATTCTAAACAATTAGATTCTGTCTTTAGCCCCTCAACTACCTCATCCCTTTCCAATGAAGTAATAGTTATTTTCATCAATACTGCTACACACCGTCCTTTCTTTTCTTCCCCATCTTTCCTGAATACCTTGTAGCCAGGAATGTTATGTTCCGAATCCTTTTTTCTTTGATCCAGGTCTCTGTTATTGCCACTATATCAAAGTTGCATGTGGCGACTTGTGCCTGCAGCTCACCAACCTTATTTAACACACGCTGTGCATTTACGTGCATGCACTCCAAACCCGTCTTAGACTGCCTCGCATTTACTTTCAGTCTGATCCCTCCTATTTCTGAACTATTCTTTACTCTAGTGCTACTTGCCTCTCCCAGTCCTCTGTGCACCTTGTTTCTCATCTTCTAATGTTTAATCCTAGTGTCCATCTCCCAGCCAAATTAGTTTAAACCCTCCCAACAGCACAAGTTGGGAGAAGAAGGAATGACAGAGGGGAGACGAGGAAAATAAATGTGGGAAGGGGAAAGAAATGGGAGACGCGGGAAAGAAATGGGGGGAAGCCGGTGTTAGGATTTCCGGTCCGCGGAGTGCGCGGGGAATGTGGGCTCAGTGCGTCTCACAGGAAATGACTAATTCCTGCAGAGGTTATCGCCAACATGCCCCCGCCAGTACCACCTTCCTGACGACCATCTTGTCAATACCCACGGCATAGACCAATCAGTGTCAGAGTGAGAGAGAGAGGGACAGAGAAAGCCGAGTAAAGTGAGTGGGTCAGAGGGAGTGAGATGAAGAGAGGGAGAGAGATAGAGATGGCCCAAGTGGGAAACAGAGACATTTATAGAGAAAGATAAAGGGTGAGAGGGGAGAGAGGCACAGAGGGAGATGAAAGAGAAAGAGAGGCAGATAACTGGGAATGCTACATGCTGTTCCAGGAAAGAGAGACACGGCATGAAAGGGCGAACAGATACACCTTATCAGAATGTAAGAAATAGGAGCAGGAGAATGCCATTCGGCCCCTCCAGACTGCTCCACCATTATAGAAGTTCATGGCTGATCTTCAACCTCAACTCCACCATCTCGCACTATCCACATATCCCTTGATTCCCTTAGATTACAAAAATCTAGCTCAGCATTGAGTATAAGCAACGACTGAGCATCCACAGCCCTCTGGGCTACAGTATTCCAAAGATTCACAACCTTCGGAGTGAAAAAAATGCTCCTCATCTACGTCCTAAATGGCCGACCCCTTATGCTGAGACTATGCCCCCTAGTTCTCGGCTCACCAGCTAGGGAAACATCCTCTCAGCATCCAGCCTTTCAATCCCCCTGAAAATGTTAGATGTTTCAATGAGATTACCTCTCATTCTTCTAAACTCCAGAGAGTATAGGCCCATTCTACTCAATCTCTCCTCATAGGACAACCCTCTCATCGAAGGAATCAATCGAGTGAACCTTCGTTACAACTCCTCGAAGGCAAGTATTTAATTCCTTAGGTACGGGGACCAAAACTGTATACAGCACTCCAGGTGTGGTCTCACCAAAGCCTTGTACAATTGCAGCAAGACTTCCTTACTGTTGTGCTCCAAACCCCCTTGCAATAAATGGCACACAAATCCCGCTGAACACCAACATTTAAAAGTTTCCCAATATTTTAAAATATTCTGTTTTTCTATTCTTCCTACCAAAATGAATAACCTCACACTTCCCCACATCATACTCCAACTGCCACCTTCTTGCCCACTCATTTAACTTGTCTATATTCCTTTGCAGGCTCTTTGTATCCACCTCGCCGTTCATTTTCCCACCAAGCTTTGCATCATCAGCAAACTTCGATACATTGCACTCGCTCCTTCATCTAAGTCATTAATATAGATGGTAAATCGCTGAGGACCCAGCATTGATCCTTGCGGCATCCAACAAGTAACAGCCTGCCAACCTGAAAATGACCCGTTTATTCCTACTCCCTTTTTTCTATCCTTATAGAAACCACATGGACTTACCAACGTCTGCTGGTACAATTCTAGACTCCTCGGGGAACGTAGCTGAGCCAATGCAAATATGGAAGCAAGGAGAGGGGAACCAGGATTGGCGGCGATTTGGATCGTGCTGTGCCCCAGCCGAGCTCTGCAGGGAGCAGTTTTGTTTCCAGTTTTTCTTATTCAATCCCGAGATATGGGCGTCGCTGGCAAGGCTGTCATTTATTGCTCATCCCCAATTGCCCTTGAGAAGGAGGTGGTGAGCGGCTGCAGTCCACAGTGCTGTTATGGGTGGGGTGGTGGGGGAGAATTCCAGGATTTTGACCCGGAGATGATAAATAAACGGCGATATATTTCCAAGTCAGGGTTTGGGACTTGGAGGGGAGCTTGGAGGTGGTGGTGTTCCCATGTGCCTGCTGCCCTTGTCCTTCTAATTGGTATAGTTCGCGAGTTTTGGGAGGTCCTGCCGAAGAAGCCTTGGCTAGTTGCTGCAATTCATCTTGTAGATGGTACACACTGCAGCCATGGTGCGCCGGTGGTGGAGGAAATTATTGTTTAAGCTGGTGGATTGGGTGTCAATCAAGCAGGCTGCCTTGTCCTTGATGGAGTCAATCTTCTTGAATATTGTTAGAGCTGCACTCATCCAGGCAAGTGGAGCGTATTCCATCGCACTCCTGACTTTTGTCTTTTAATGGTGGAAAGGATTTGGTGAGTGAAGTGATGTCAGTCGTTGATGAATACCCAAATTCTGACCTGTTCTTGTAGCCACAGTATTTATGTGGCTGGTCCAGTTAAGTTTCTGGTAAATGTTAACCCCCAGGACGTTGATGGTGGGGGATTCAATGATAGTAAAGTCAATGAATGTCAAGGAGCGGTGAGTAGACATTCTCTTGTTACTCGCCACTTATCAGCTCCATCCTGAATATTGTCCAGGTCTTGCTGCATTTTGACACGGACTACTTAATTCTTTTGAGGAGTTGCGAATGGCACTGAACATGGTGCAGTCATCAGCAATCTTCCCCACTTCTGACCGTATGATGGAGGGAAGTTTATTTATGAAGCAGGTGAAGATGGTTGGGCCTAGGAAACTGCCCTGAGGAACTTCAGTAGCGATGTCCTGGACCTGAGATGATTGACCTCCAACAACCACAAACATCTTCCTTTCTGCTAGGTATGAGTCTAGTCATTTTACATGATTTGGAACCGAGGTGGAAAGAGGAGTGGGATTCACATTGACTGCTAACAGCAGCTTGGGTCGAGCTGGGTAATTGGGTGGAAGCCTGCAGGATGACAAAGCCGAGTGGGCTGTTGAAGGAACTCCAGGAACTTTATTCCCCATCTGAGCCAAACTGAGGCCATTGGCATCGCTGGAGGCACAAAGAACAAGGTCCATCTACATAAGAACATAAGAAAATAAGAAATAGGAGCAGGAGTAGGCCAATTGGCCCCTCGAGCCTGCTCCACCATTCAATAAGATCATGGCTGATCTGATCCTAACCGCCAATCTACTATCACAGAACCATCTCCTGAACATAACAGAATTGGACACACGAAATAGGAGCAGGATCAGGCTACACGGCCCCTGGGCCCGCAACGCTACCCACAGGGCCATGACCGATCCGAACCCAGAATCATGTCCAAGTTCCTTCCCGCTCCCCGTTACCCTTAATTCCCTTTACTTCTAGGAAAATCTCTATTTCTGTTTTAAATTTATGTAATGATGTAGCTTCTACAGCTTTTTGGGGCAGCATATTCCATGGACCTACCACCCTCTGATTGAAGTAGTTCCTTCTCATCTCAGTTTCGAAACAGCAGCCCCTTATTCTAAGACTACGCCCCCTAGTTCTAGTTTCACCTATCATAGGGAACATCCTCCCCGCATTCACCCGATCCAACCCCTTCACAATCTTATATGTTTCAATAAGATCGCCTCTCATTCTTCTGAACTCCAATGAGTAGAGTCCCAATCTGCCCAACCTCTCCTCATCTGTCCATCCCCTCATCCTCGGGATTAACCGAGTGAACCTTATTTGTACTGACTCGAGAGCAAGTATGTCTTTTCTTAAGTATGGACACCAAAACTGTATGCAGTATTCCAGGTGCGGTCTCACCAATACCCTGTACAACTGAAGCAATACCTCCCTATATTTATATTATATCCGCCTAGCAATGAAAGCCAACAATCCATTGGCCTTCTTAATCACTTGCTGCACCTGCATACTAAGCTTTTGAGTTTCGTGCACCAGGACCCGCAGATCCCTTTGTACTTCAGTACTTTCCAGTTTCTTGGCATTAAGATAATAGCTTATTCTACTACTTTTCCTACCAAAGTGCATAACCTCACACTTTCCAGTATTGTATTCCATCTGCCAAATCTCTACCCACTTACTTCGCCTGTCTATGTCCCCTTGCAGATTTTTTATGTCCTCCTGACTCACTACTTTCCCTCCCACATTAGTATCATCTGCAAACTTGGATATGTTACACTCGGTCCCCTCCTCCAAATCGTTAATATAGATTGTAAAGAGTTGGGGACCCAGCACTGACCCCTGTGCATCACCACTAGTTACTGATTGCCAGTCTGAGAATGAACCATTTGTCCCAACTCTCTGCCTTCTGTTAGATAGCCAATCCGCTGTCCATGCCAGAATATTAACCCAATTCCAGGTTGTTTAATCTTAAGCAACAATCTTTTGTGTGGCACCTTGTCAAATGCCTTTTGGAAGTCTAAATACTCCACATCCACTTGTTCTCCTTTATCCACCCTGTATTTTACTTCCTCAAAGAACTCCAGCAAATTTGTCAAACATTACTTCCCCTTCATAAAACCATGCTGACGTTGTCCTATTAAATTATGATTATCCAAATGTCCCGTTACTGTCTCCTTAATAATGGACTCCAAAATTTTACCTACCGCAGATGTTAGGCTATAGTTTCCAGCCTTCTGTCTACTGCCCTTTGTAAATAAGGGTGTTACATTTGCAGTTTTCCAGTCTGCCGGGATCTTTGGTGAGTCCAGGGAGTTTTGGAAAATTATTACCAATGCATCCACAATCCCTACCGCCACTTCCCTCAAGACCCTAGGATGTAAGCCTTCAGGTCCAGGTGATTTATCCGCCTTGAGTCCCATTATTTTACCGAGTACCACTTCCTTATTGATTTTGATCGTGTTTAGCTCCTCCCCCCCATAGCCCCCTGTTTGTCCAGTGTTGGGTTATTCTTAGTGTCCTCTACTGTAAAGACTGATACAAAATATTCATTCAGGGAATTTGCCATCTCCATATTTCCCACCATTATTTTCCCGGTCTCATCCTCTAAGGCAGCGGTTCCCAACCTTTTCCTTTATGCGGACCACTACATTGTCATCAAAAGCTTTTGCGGACCACTAGCCGTTTAAAACATTTTTAACATCGCCTATGGCTGACGGGAGTCAAACTTATATATCAACAGGTATTAAAAATGCAGCAGTTTCTAATCATTTATTATGCTCACTCACAAATACATTGCACTCGTCACAGCACTTTTACCTGCAGTAGGCCTACCAGTGGGGAAAAGATAACACTTACCTAATGAGAAGGCTGATGTTGTTTTGCAGATGTCAAAAGCTGGATATCAGGTTCCAGCGATGACAGTCTCAATCGGTGATCTGGTTCAACGTGAAGTTTATTCCGACATTTGGTCTTCAAAGCGACAAGCGCAGAAAATCCAGTTTCGCAAAGGTAGGTTGTGGGAAAGTGCTGGATATTCCGAAGCAGCTTTAAGCCAAAGGTCAGTCAGGTATTAACGAGAAAATTCCTGCTTTAAAGCACTGTCACAGGACAGTTCCACAACGCTGTCTTGCTTATTCGATGTCAGGCTTGCGAGAATGTCATCATCAATTCTCGCTAAGGGATTTCGTCTCCAGTTGAATTTTGTGTCGGGCACAGGGAAGTACTCACGTAGGTTTATTTTCAAACTTTGGAGCTGCTCTCTGGTGATATGGTCCACACTGTTTGGAAGCTGCATCTCTGCCGTGACCAAAAAATCAGACAGATTCGCAAACGAGTCGTTATTTGACTGCTCAAGTCGTTTGGCCCACATCTCTATTTTCTTGATCATCGCTTCTATTTTGTCCTGCACATGAAAGAATGTCACTGATTTTCCCTGAAGACGCAGATTGAGAACATTCAAGTGATCGAAAATATCTGCCATATAAGCCAATTTGGCAAGCCACTGAAAATCAACGAAGCGATGTGAAAGTTCAAACTTTGAGTCCAGTAAAAACATTCTCACCTCATCATGCAACTCTAAAAGACGAGTGAGTACCTTTACTCGGGACAGACAGCGGACCTCGGTGTGCAGAAGTAGTTGAAGGTGATCTCTGCCCATCTCGTCACAAATAGCTGCAAATATCTGCGAATTCAGTGGACGGGCCTTGATATAAGTAACAGTTTTAACGGCTTCCTCCAAAATGGTCTTGAGATCAGCAGGCATTTTCTTTGCAGGTAACACCTCCCTATGGATGCTGCAGCTGACCCACTGCTCTTGCAGGTGCAACAACCCCACTGTGTTGCCCTAACATCGCACGGGCCCCATCTGTGCCAAGACCGACACTTTTTGACCAATCAATCCCATTTTCAATAATGAAACTGTTCAACATTCCAAAAATAGCCTCTGCAGTTGAGCGTGTGGGCAACGATTTACAAAAGAGAAAGTCCTCATGTATCTCTTCATTGTGTTCATACCTTATATAGGTGATCCGGTTTGAAAGGTTTGCAATGTCCGTTGATTCATCCATGTGAAGTGCATAAACACGACTCGCTTGCATTCTCGCTATTAGCTGATCACACAAATCCTGAGCCATCTCATCAATTCTGCGTTGAACTGTGTTATCCAACAATGAAATCATGTTAATTTGCTTGCAGGCCCCCTCTCCCAGCATAATACCCACCATCTCCTTTGCCGCTGGCAATATCAACTCCTCCCCAATTGTGTGCGGCTTCCCTGTCTTTGCTTTGAGCCTAGCTACCCGGTATGAGGCCTCCACCGCCTTAGCAGTATCACTACCTTTAGATGTGCATTCCATAATTGTCTTGCTGTGTTGAAATTCTTTGAGCTGGTTGTAAATAAATCCAATTGGCTTGGATACGTATTCCCCATGCTTAGTCTCAAGATGACGGCGAAGATTAGCGGGCTTTAGGCTTTCATTCGACAGAACATCATAGCACATGACACATACTGGTAACGGTTCGTTCTCAGTTCCAGTGTAAGTAAATGCCAGTTCTAAGTATTCGCTGCTGTATTTTCTTCTCACTTTTCGCTTACTTTTTTTGTGCTCAGTTTCATTTGCTAATGTCTCACTGTCATTTTGACCATAGTAGAGAGTTCGCTTACACGTGCCAGATAAAAGCCACCGATCCATTTTTTGATTTCCACGCTCTAACCGTCGAATATTCTAGAATCTATGAGCGTCGATTCACATTGATGTCACGCAAAAGCGCCACACCCCCACACTATTAAAATTCAGAGAATCACAAGGATGCTTGTGAAGCATATTACATTGCTAATAATAACGTAATATCGCATATGATACATACGAGGTACACGTGATGATATTATTATTACAGTATCATAATTATTTTTTTCACGGACCACCTGCAGTACCCTCGCGGACCACTGGTTGGGAAACGCTGCTCGAAGGGACCAACATTTACTTAAACCACCCTTTTTCTTTTTATATAACTATAAAAACTCTTACTATCTGTTTTTATATTTTTTGCTAATTTACTTTCATAATCTATCTTCCCTTTTTTAATCAATCTTTTTGTTATTTTATGCTGTCTTTTAAAGTTTTCCCAATCCTCTATCCTCCCACTAGATTTGGTTACCTTATAACACTTGTTTTTAGTCGAATACTATCCTTAATTTCTTTACTTAGCCACGGATGACTGTCTTTTCTTTTACACCCTTTTCTTCTCAGTGGAATATATATTTTTTGGAAGTTGTACGATAACTCCTTAAATGTACACCACTGATCATGTATCATCTTACCCTTTAATCTATTTTCCCAATCCACTCTACTCAATTCCGCTCACATACTTTCATCGTCTCCTTTATTCAAGCTTAGCACGCTTGTTTGAGATCCAACCTTCTCACCCTCTAATTGAATATGGAATTCAACGTTGCAATTAATTGTAAAGCTGGACATATTAAACAATAGAGGGTAAACACAAACTACAGTTATTAAAATTTGATATGATCAATAATACACTAGTGCATAAAGATTGTTAAATGTTAAATTGGGCATGATAATCAATACACAGGGTAAAACTGTCACAGGTAATTGTTAAATTGGGTATGATAATCAATACACAGGGTAAAACTGTCACAGTTAATTGTTAAATTGTGTATGAGAACCAAAACACAGTGTAAAACTGTCACAGTCAATTGGTAAATTGGGTATGATAACTAATACACAGGGGAATAAAGTTAGTTAATTGTCGAATTGAACATAAAAATCACACAGCCAGGTAAAATTAGTTCATTGTTAAATTTGGCTTGTAACGAGCGCGCAGGGTACAAATCGGAGGAATAAATTGATCAATTGAGTAATTATTAAACTGTCTAATAAAATTAGTAAATTTTTAAATTGGTTGAGTTAACGTGTGCATGGAGTACAAAACTACAGTTAATTGTTAAATTGAAATGATAAAGAATTCACAAGGGAATACATTTACAATTAATTGTGAAATCGTGCTTGATAATCAATACACAGGATAATACTGTTGAATTTAATTTTTATATTGGACTTGATCAAAATACACAGGGGAATAAATTTACAGTTAATTTGTATCTTGGGCATGATAACAATAAACAGGGGAATAAAGGTTACTGTTAATTCTTAAATTGGACATAAGCAATACAAAACAACAACAACATGTATTAACATAGCGCCTTTAACGCAGTAAAACGTCACAAGGCGCTTCACAGGAGTGATTATCAATCAACATTTGACACCGAGAAACGTAAGGCGATATTAGGGCTGATAACCAAAAACTTGGTCAAATAGGTAGGTTTTCAGGAGCGTCTTGAGCGAGGGAGAGAGCTTTACAGACTGAATTCCAGAACATAGGTCCCAGGCAGCTGAAGGCACGGTCACCAATAGTGGAGCGATTAAAATCCGGGATACATAGAGAGGGAGATTGAGAGGGAGATTGAGCGAGCAAAGATGGAGAGAGGCAGTTAGAGACAAAGTGAGAGAAAGAGAAACAAAGAGAGTGGGCAGACCTAGAGATAGAAACAAAGAGACAGAAAGAGAGGGGGAGAGCCACAGAGAGAGACAGACAGACAGACAGACAGACAGACAGACAGAGGGGTGGAGAATAGAAGAGAGATACAGATGGAAGAGAAAGATAGGTATACATAGTGAGAGTTAGAACATAGGAAATTAGAAATAGGAGCAGGAGTGGTCCATTCGGCCCACCGAGCCTGATCTGCCATTCAATAAGATCATGGCTGAACTTCTACCTCAACTCCACTTTCGTGCACTATCCCCATATCCCTTGATTCCCTCAATATCCCAAAATCTATCAATCTCTGTCTTGAATATACTCAACGACTGAGCCTCCCCTGCCCGCTGGGGGAGAGAATTCCAAAGATCCCCCACCTCTGAGTGAAGACATTCCTCCTCATCTCAGTCCTAACTGGCCGACCCCTTATTCTGAGACTGTGATCCCTGGTTCTAGGCTCCCCAGCCAGATGAATCATACTCGCTGCATCTACCCTGTCAAACCCTGGAACAGTTTTGTATCTTTCAATGAGATCACCTCTCATTCTTCTAAACTCTAGAAAATATAGGCCTAGTCTACTCAATCTCTCCTCATAGGACAATCCCCCCATCCCAGGAACTAGTCTGGTGAACCTTCGTTGCATTCCCTCTGTGGCAAGTATATTGTTCCGTAGGTAAGGAAACCAAAACTGTACATAATACTTCAGGTGTAATCTCACCAGGGCCCTATATAATTGCAGTAAGACGTATTTACTCTTGTGCTCAAATCCTCTTGTAATAAAGGCCAACATACCATTTGGTTTCCTAATTTCTTGCAGTGCCTGCATGTTAACTTTCAGTGATGCATGTACAAGGAAACCCAGGTCCCTCTGAGCACCAACATTTCCCAATCTCTCACCATTTAAAAACTACCCTGCTTTACTATTTTTCATAACTTCACATTTCTCCATATTACATTCTATTTGACATGTTCTTGCCCAATCAGTTAGCCTGTCTATATCTCCTCCTTGCATCTTCCTCACAACTTACATTCCCACCGAGCTTTGTATCATCAGCAAACTTGAATATATTACATCTGGTCCCTCATCCAATTCATTGATACAGACTGTGAATAGCTGAGGCCCAAGCACTAATTCCTGTGGTACCCCACTGGTTACAGCCTGCCAAACCTAAAATCACCCATTTATTGCTACTCTCTTTTTTGTGTCCGTTAACCAATCCTCAACCCATGCTAATATATTACCCCCAATCCCATGAGCCCTAATTTTGTTTAATAACCTCTTGTATAGCACCTTATCGAATGCCTTCTGAAAATCCAAATCCGCCACCTCTACTGGCCCCCCCCTTATCTATTCTGCTAGTTACCATCTCAAAAAATTGTAACAGAATCGTCAAACACAATATCCTTTCCTAAATCCGTGTTGACTCTGCCCAATCCTATTATAATTTTCTAAGTGCCCTGTTACCACGTCCTTTATAATAGATTCCACCATTTTCCCTACTACTGATGTCAGGATAACTGGTCTGTAGTTCCCGGTTTTCTCTCTCCCTCCATTCTCAAATAGTGGGGTTACATTTGCTACATTCCAATCGGTGGGAACCGTTATAGAATCTATGACATTTATGGAAATGCATCTGCCATCAGTCTTGTTTTTTCTTTTTTATTCATTCATGGGATGTGGCATTTGTTGCCCATCCCTAGTTGCCCTTGAGAAGGAGGTGGTGAGCTGCCTTCTTGAACCGCTGCAGTCCGTGAGGTCCAGGTGCTCCCACAGTGCTGTTACGTAGCGAGTTGCTGGATTTTGACCCAGAGACAATGGGGGAAAGGCGATATACTTCCAAGTCAGGACGGTGTGTGACTTGGACGGCAAATTACAGGTGATGGTGTTTCCATGATCCTGCTGCCCTTGTCCTTCTAGATGGTAGAGGCTGCGGGTTTGGGAGGTGCTGCCAAAGAAAGTTTGGCAAGTTGCTGCAGTGCCTGTTGTAGTTGGTACACATTGCAGCCACGGTACGCCGGTTGGATGGACTGAATGTTTAAAGTGCTGGATAGGGTACCAATCCAGTGGGCTGCTTTGTCCTGGATGATGTCGAGCTTCTGAAGTGTTGTTGGAGCTGCACTCACCCGGACAAGTGAAGAGTATCCCATCACACTCCGGACTTGTGCCTTGTAGATTCTGGAAAGGCTTTGCGGAGTCAGGAGGTGACACACACGCTGCAGAATACACAGCCTTGAACTGCTCTTGTTGCCACAGTATTCATTTGGCTGGTCCAGTTAAGGTTCTGGTCAATGGTAACCCCCAGAATATTGATGGTGATGGATTTGGCGAAGGTAATCCCATTGAATGTCAAGGGAAAGTGGCTCTTGTTGGAGACAGTCATTGTCTGGCACTTGTGTGGTGTGATTAGTAATTGCCACTTTTCAGCCCAAGACTGAACGTCGTCCATGTCTTGCTGCATGTGGGCAAGGACTGCTTCATTATCTGAGGAGTTGCGAATAGAACTGAACACTGAGCAATAATCAGCAAACGTCCCCACTTCTGACCATATGATGGAGGGAGGGTCATTGATGAAGTAGCTGAAAATGGTTGGGCCGAGGGCACTGCACTGACGAACTCCTGCAGCGATGTCCTGGGGCTGTGATGATTGACCTCCAAAAACCACAACCATCTTCCTTTGTGCTAGGTATGACTCGAGCCAGTTGCTTCCCATTGACTTCAATTTTACTGGGGCTCCTTGATGCCATACTCATTCCAATGCTGCCTTGATGTCAAGGGCAGTCACTCTCACCTCACCTCTGGAATTCAGTTATTTTGTCCATGTTTGGACCAAGGCTGTAATGAGGTCTGGATCCAAGTGGTCCTGGCGGATCTCAAACTGAGCATTGGTGAGCAGGCTATTGGTGAGTAAGTGCAACTTAATAGAACTGTCGACGACACCTTTCATCACTTTGCTCATTTCACTTGTCTGTCTATGTCCTCCTGAAGCCTACCACTATCCCGTTCAGTGTTTACTACATTTCCGAGTTTTGTTTCATCTGCAAATTTTCAAATTATGCCCTTTATATATATGTCTGTATCATTAATATATATCAAAAGGAGCAGTGGTCCGAATAGCGACCCCTGGGGACACCACTGTACATCTCCCTCCAGTCTGAACAACAACCGTTCACCACTACGCTCTCTTTTCCGTCCCTTATCCAATGTCAGATCCCCACTGCCACTGTCCCTCCCTTTGGTCCTAACAAGTCTATTCAATTGCACTTTATCAAAAGCATTGTTAAAGTCCATATACACAACATCAACTGCACTACCCTCATCAACCCTCTCCGTTACTTCATCACAGAACTCAATCAAGTTTGTCAGACACACTTTGCCGGTAACATATCCGTGCTGGTTGTCATTTATTAATCCTTGTTTTTTCCAAAGAAAGATAATTTTCTCCGGGAATATGGCCTCTAGAAGTTTCCCCACCACTGACGTTAGGCTGACTGTCCTGCAGTTATAGGGTTTATCCCCCTCTCCTATTTTAAACAGCGTGCAACATTTTCAGCACTCCAGTCTTCTGGCAACACTCCCATATCCGAGGAGGATTGAAATATTCTGGCCAGATCGTGTGCTATTTCCACCATTTCTTCCCTCAGCAACCCTCATATATCCCATCCGGACAGGGTAAACATTCTACTTTCCTGTTGTACAAAAAGTGCTGGATTGAAAGGGGTTAACTGAATCTGTTTGTTCAGTGACTGTAATTAATGTCAGTCTCCACGGGTTAACTGAAGCTTTTTGTTTATTGACTTTAATTAATGTCAGTCTCCATGGATCCTAATTGCTTCAGGGCAGGGTTTCCCTCTTCTATTAATAAGGGACACCTTTCAATGGGTTATCCCATATGTTAGTGACAGCATCACCTCCGACACTAACAGGGATCAGCACGCTGCTCCACAGAGCGGGAGTCGGACTCTGAGAACAGTAGATTGGAATGTTGCAACAATGGATCAGAATCTGAGAACAGTTGATTGGAATGTTACACCAATGGGTCGGAATCTGAGAACAGTAGATTGGAATTTTACAACAATGGGCAGGAGTTTATCCTGGCAGTTTGACATTCTTTCAGAATATTATGATATAATATCATTAGGCTGGCGGATCTATTACGCACTTCAGATCATTCAATACATTTACTATCCGCTCCTTGCTGCTGTTGGAGTTCCAGGTAAGTCTCTCTCTCCAACTATTAATTCGATAAATCATGTTTTATTGAATTACTGTGCTTGTCATTTACTCTCCCCTCCTTTCTGTTGTTAGTGTTCCTGGTAAGTCTTTGTATCTAACTATTAGCTCTGCAAACCTTTGCTAACTGTGCTACTGTTCTCGTAAGTTACTCTCTCATCTTTGGAGCTGTTGTTGTCCGTGGTAATTCTCCATATCCATCAATTAGATCTGTAATCCTCTGATTCACCAGGCCTGCCGACCGCCATCGCCACAAAAACGCCCGTCTCCACCACGCCTCAGCCCTTCCACTGCATAAACCCTCATCGATGCCTTTGTTAAATCCAGACTCGACTCTTCCAATGCTCTCCTGGCCGGCCTCCCAGTTACAAGCCTCCATAAACTAGAGCTCATCTAAAACTCTGCTGCCATTATCCTAACATGCATCATGTCCCCATCACCCAACATCTCTCTGATCACTGACCTGCATTTGCTCCCATTTCGGCAACGCAATAACCTTAATATTCTAGTCCTTGTGTTCAAATCCCACCATGACCTCACCCCTCCAAATATTCCCATTCTCCTGCTCTTTTCCCATAGAGCTGCAAATTGTTCCCCTTCAAATATTTATCGAATTCCCCTTTTAAAGTTATTTTTTTCCCTATGTACCTCTACCAGTCTTTCGGTCTTTATTTTAATTTCTCTCTTTCTCTCTTTATCTCTCTCCCTCTTGACTCTTCTCTCTCCGTCCCTTGCTCATAGAGTCATAGAATAGTACAGCACAGAAGGCGGCATTCGGCCCATCATTTCCATTCCGTCTCTTTGAAAGTGCAATCTAATTAATCCAACTCTGTAGTCAGAGCCTTCTAAAAATGTCCCCTTCAACTAATTATCCCAGTCCCTTTCAAAAGTTACTAAAAGAGGAAATAGCGGAGGCTCAGACTATCATGTTTCAATCCTCTCTGGCTGCTGGTGTGGTGGCAGAGCACTCCTAACGTTGTGCCGTTGTTTAAAAAAGGAAAAAGGGTTAGACCGATCAATTACAGGCCCGTCAGCCTAACTTCGTTGATTGGAAAAAGTATTAGAAACGTTCTCAGGGATATTATAAATCGGCATTTAGAAAGACACGGATTAATCAAGGACAGTCAGCGTGGATTTATAAAGAGAAGGTCGTGTCTGACTAACTTGAATGAATTTTTTGAGGAGGTAACGAGGAGGGTCGATTAAGGTAGTGCATTTGATGTAGTCCACATAAATATTAGCAAGGCCTTTGACCAGGTCCCACATAAGAAGCTGGTCAAAAAGTAAAAGCCCATGGGATCCAAGCGAAAGTGACCAGTTGGATCCCAAATTGGCTCAGTTACGGAAGCAAAGAGTAATGGTCGACGGGTGTTTTTGTGAAATAAGGCTGTTTCCAGTTGGGTTCCCCTTGGCTCAGTACTAGTTCCCTTGATTTTTGTGGTATTTATCAATGATTTAGACTTCAATGTTGGGGACATGATTAAGAAGTTTGCTGATTATACAAAAATTGGCTGTGTGGTTGATAGTGTGGAAGATAGCTTTAGACTTCAGGAAGAAATGAATGGACTGGTCAGGTGGGCAGAAAATTGACAAATGGAAGTGTGAGATAATGCATTTTTGGAAGGCTAAAAAGGCAAGGGAATACACAATGAATGGCAGTGAAATGAGAAGTGTAGAGGAACAGAGGGACCTTGGAGTGCATGTCCATAGATCCCCGAAAGTAGAGGACATGTAGATAGGGGAGTTAAGAAGGCATACGGCATACTTTGCTTTATTAGCCGAGGCATAGAACATAAGAGCATACGAGTTAGGCGAAGCTTGAGTACTGCATACAGTTCTGGTCACCACATTACAGGAAAGATGTGATTGCCTGAGAGACGGAACAGAGGTGATTTACGCGGATGTTGCTGGGACTGGGGAGTTTTAGCTATAAGGAAAGATTGGATAGGCTGGGGTTGTTTACTTTGAAAAAAAGGAGGCTGAGGAGAGATTTAATTGAGTTGTATATAATTGTGAGGGGCCCAGATAGAGTCGTAACAAAGCAGCTATATCCCTTAGAAGCGAGGTGGATAACCAGGGGGCATAGATTTAAAGTAATTGGTAGAAGGACTAGAGGGTAGTTGAGGAGAAGCTTTTTCACCCAGTAGGCGGTGGGGGTTTGGAAAGGATGGTAGAGGCAGAGACCCTCATCACTTTTTTTAAAAGTACTTGGATATGCACCTGAAGTGCCGTAAAGTGCAAGGCTACGGGACAAGATCTGAAAAGTGCGATTCGGCTGGCTAGCTCCTTTTCGACAGGCGCAGACACGATGGGCTTTATGCCCTCCTTCTATGCCAATTTTTTTTTGATTCTATAATTTTATGATTCTTAACCTTCTATGCTCTAAAAAGAACAATCCCAGCTTTTCCAGTCTTTCCACGTAACAGAAGTTCCAGATGCCTGGTCCCATTCTAGTTAATCTCCTCTACACCTTCTCTAATCCGTGCCATGCTTTCCAAAGTGTGGTGCTCCGAATTGGACACAATACTCCAGCTGGGGCCTAACAATGATTTATAAAAGGTTTGCATAACTACTTGTATTTTGTTACTCTGTGTTTCTGTTTGTAAAGCTAAGGCCTCTGTTTGCTTTAACAGCCGTCGCTGCTTGTCCTGCCACCTTCAAAGGTTTGTATAAGTACACCCCAGGTCTGTCTGGTCGCGCACCCGCTTTGAAATTGTACCGTTTAGTTTATATTACCTCTGCTCATGCTTCCTACCAACATTTATCACTTCACCCTTCTCTGTGTTAAATAGTAGCTGCCATGTGCCTGCCCATTTCACTAACCTGTCTATGTCCTCCCGAGGTCTGTTAATATCCTTCACACTGTTTATGAACATTTCTGAGTTGCCTGTCATCTGTAAACTTTGAAATTATTTGCTTCGCACCCAAGTCCATGGCATTGATGTACATATAAACAGCAATTGTCCCAATGACGACTCCTGGGGAACACCAGTATATACTTCCCTCCAGTCTGAAAAACAAGCACAGCTCTCTGGTTTCTGGCTCTTAAGACATTTTTCGAGCCATGTTGCCACTGCCCCTTTAAACCCATGGGCTTTAATGTTGGTATTATGTGGTACTTCATCAAGCACCTTTTGAAAGGATAGGGACATTGGGAAAGAATGGGCAGTAACAATATATAGAATTATAGAATTGGTGATCCAAGTTGTGAGACAATTTCTTTGGCGGAGCATGACGCCACTCTCTGATCACAGACCTCGCCTGGGTTAAATCAATGAATTACAAAATCATTGAGTTTATTCCCATTTTATTATTTCTATGTATTTGTTCTCAGCATATGCGTAACGCTGTCAAGGCCAGTATTACTTGCCCATCTCTAGTTACGCATCAGAAAATGGTGGGCCTTCATCTTGAGCCGCTGCAGTCTGTGTGGTGAAGGTGCTCCCACAATACTGTTACGGAAGGAATTTCGGGCATTTGACTCAGTGACGATGAAGGGACGGCGATATATTTGAAGGGTACGGTAGCGCAGTGGTTATGTGTTGCTGGTCTAGTAAACCAGATGCCTGGACAAATGACCCAGAAGTTCAAATCCCACCAGCTGGGGAATTTAAATTCAATTAATTAAACATATCTGGAATAAAAAGTTGGTGTCAGTGATGGTGACCATGAAACTCCCGGCTTGTTGTAAAACCCCATCTGGTTCAGTAATGTCCTTCAGGGAAGGAAATCTGCCGTCCCTACCTGGTCAGACCGAAATGTGACTCCAGACCCACTGCAATGTGTTTGACTTTTAACTGCCTCTGAAATGGACCAGCAAGAAACTTAGTTGTATAAGGCGGCTCACCATCACCTTCTCCAGGGCAATTAGGGTCGGGCAATAAATGCTGGCCTTGCCAGAGATGCCCACATCCCATGAATGAATAAAAAATAATGTCCACGTCTAGATGATGTGTGATTTGACGGGGGAACTTGGAGATGATTCTGTTTTGTGCTACAGTCCGAGCCGAATTCTAGCCTCTACCCTGTGCCTCGTCCCCTTGATGCCAATTGTAGGAATTCAACTGCTGCCCTTGGGGTGAAAATTACTTACTACAAAATATAAAATACAAACAAAGTAACATTTGGCATTTTCGGGATGCAGATCCTTTACTCGACACTTGGTAATGAGATGGGGCTGAACACAAGAGATGAGCATGTTAAAATCGAGGCATTGTCGGACCGGGAGACAATGTAGGTCAGCGAGCACAGGGGTGATGGGTGAACAGGACTTGGTGCGAGTTAGGACACGGACAGCAGAGTTTTGGATGTGACAGAAATGCTCGTAATTAATTTTAGATAAAAGTCTTATATCTCCCCACGCCTCGAGCAATCTGTCTCGGATAACAAATGACTCTGAATGGGTTCAGGCCGAGCCTTTTGGAGGCAAAGTCTTAGTCCAATTCGTCAGCACGCTGTGACATTTGATATCTGCAGATGTCTGCAGACAAGGGCTGAGGAATTCGTCTTGGGCGGTGGCGCTAACCGGGCGGTATCGGATCGGCCGCCTGTTACTCACAGCGCCTGATATTCAGTTCCACTGCAGTCAATGACGGATTTCTATGCCTAGGTTTTCAATTCTTAACACTTCGTTTCCAGCAAAGGCTTCTCCGTAACGCAGTGAAGCCACTTCAGTGTCAAAGAACTAGTCTCTGTAATCCTGCACCATCGAAACCCCTGTGGATCCAAAACCGATGGTCCGCTGTTTAAAAACAAACTTTTCTTAATTGTATAACATGCAATGAACACCTAAACAAGAGTGCAGAGTCACAGTCAATGACACAGAAACATTGACATAAGCTGTTTAAAGAGACAGGACCAGTCACACAGGCTTTTTAAAGAGAAAGGACTATTCACACAGGCTTTTTAAAGAGACAGGACAAGTCCCACAGACTTATTAAACAGACAGGACCAGTCACACAATCTATTTAAAGAGACAGGACCAGTCACACAGGCTTTTTAAAGTGTCAGGACCAGTCACACAGGCTTTTTTAAGTGACAGGACCAGTCACACGGGCTTTTTAAAGAGACAGGACCAGTCAGAAAGGCTTTTTGAAGAAAGGACCAGTCACACAAGCTTTTTAAAGCGACAGGGACAGTCACAAATTATTTTTAAAGAGGGAAAAGGCTGCAAACAAAAAGCCCGAGAAATTGTTTTCGGGCGATGGCACAAAGCGGGCAGTATCGGTTCCGAAATTCTGATCGGAAATTCTCGGCCCTCATATCTGTCCTTACAGTTTATTAATCCATTAATGTTCTTTCACAGATTCTAATCTTGTACTGAAATAGGCCCCTTAGAAACTGCTTATTTTGCGGACATTTCGTTTTATTCTTTGTACGTGTCCTTAATATAGAGAAATGTGAAATATGTTATTAGAATTAGTAGGGTCTTGATCACATGGCATCCCTCTGTCAACAGACAGTATTCCATAACACTCTTGAATTGTGCCTTGTAGGTGTTGGAGATATTTTCTGGAGTCAGGAGGTGAGTTACTCACCGCAGAATACCCAGCATCTGACCTGCTGTCGTACCCACGACATTTATGAGGCTGGTCCAGTTGAGTTTCTGATCAATGGCGACCCCTAGGATTTTGAAGTTGGAGGATTCGGTGATGGAAATGTCGTTAGCTGTCAAGTGGAAGAGGTTAGACTTCCACTTGTTTGAGGTGGTCATCGTCTGCCACTTGTATGGTGAGAATTTACCATAATGACACCAGTGATGAGCGATTTCAGTTATGTGGTGAGACGAGTGAAGCTTGGATTGTTCTCCTTAGAGCAGAGAATGGTAGGGGGAGGTTGAATAGAAGTGTTCAATATGATAAGGGGTTTTGATACATTAAGTAAGGAGACAATGTTTCAACTACTTGTCTTGTCATTACCAAAATCACACAGATATAAAATAATTGGTTAAAAAAAGGGAGCAGATGTGAAGAGCGTTGGTCACGCAGTGAGTTTTTATAATCTGGAATGAACTCTGAAAGTCTGGTGGAAGCCCATCAGTAGGGTCAGTTCGTAGCACTCTCGGCTCTGAGTCAGCAGATTGTGGGTTCAAGTCCCACTCCAGCGACTTGAGTCCAAAAATCTAGGCTAACACTGCAGTGCAGTACTGAGGGATCGCTGCACTGTCAGAGGGGCAGTACTGAAGGAGCACTGCACTGTCAGAGGAGCAGTACTGAGGGAGCACCGCACTGTCAGAGGGGCAGTACTGAGGGATCGCTGCACTGTCAGAGGGGCAGTACTGAGGGAGCACTGCATTGTCAGAGGGGCAGTACTGAGGGAGCACAGCACTGTTAGAGGGGCAGTACTGAGGGATCGCTGAACTGTCAGAGGGGCAACACTGAGGGATCACTGCAGTGTCAGAGTGGCAGTACTGAGGGAGCACTGCCCCGTCAGAGGGGCAGTACTGAGGGATCGCTGCACTGTCAGAGGGTCAGTACTGAGGCAGTGCTGCACTGTCAGAGGTTTAGTACTGAGGGAGTGCTGCAGTGTTGGAGGGCTGTCTTTCAGATGAGTCGTTAGACCGAGGCCCCGTCTGTTCCCTAAGATGGAAATAAAAGATCCCATGGAACGAAATCGAAGAAGAGCAGCAGAGTTAACCCCGGTGTTCTGACCGATATTTATCTCAATCAACATCACTAAAGCAGATTATCTGGTCATTATCACATTGCTGTTTGTGGGAGCTTGCTGAGCACAAATTGACTGCCACGTTTCCGACAGTACAACAGTGACTACAGTTCAAAAGTACTTCATTTGCTGTAAAGCGCTTTGGGAAATCCCGAGATAGTTAAAAGCGCTATATCAATTCAATTATTTCTTTCTTAACTGTAACTTCCAAAAGATAATGGGTATATACTCGGAAAGAAGAAACATTCAGTGCTATGTGCAAATGATTCAGTCGTCATTCACCTTCATGACAGGATATGACAGCTTTGAGATAATTTGATTTGTTGGTTGTGAGATCGCTTGGCTCTGTCTAATTTCATTCCATTGATCACCATGGTAGTGGCACATGATATGATGGAGGGTGGCCTCAGGGTGAAGACGAGACTTATTCTCAGCAAATATTGTGCAGTTATCATTCCTACCAATAACGTAATGGACAGATGGTGAGGACGAAGTCAAGCAGGCTATTCGCTCATGTTGGTTTTCCCACCACCTGCCGCAATCCCAGTCTGGCAACTGCGTTTTTCAGGGCTCGGCTAATGATGGTACTTCCGAGGCACTCTTGGTGATGGACATTGAAGTTTCCCCCTCGACACCCAGAGTATAATTTGCGCCCTTTCTGCTCTCGGTGCTCCCATTAACTGGTGTTCAGCATGACGATATGCCGATTCATCAACTGAGGGATGCTGATAGGTGATAATCAGCAGGAAGTTACCTTGCCCATGTCTGACCGGAAAACATGAGACTTCATTATGACCTTAGAGAATGTTGAGGACTCACAGGGTCTCGCCAACGCGAATGTATACCCCTGTGCTACCTCCACTGGTTGGCCTGTGCAGACACTGGGATGGTGATGGAGGATTCTGGAATGTTGAATGATAGTTATGTTTCTGTGAGTATGACTATGCGAGAATTCAATGTTTCCAGAGCGTTTCATGAAGTGTTGAAATGCTGAACGGTAATTTATCTCATTGGTTAATATTTTAAGCGGTTTCCTTTGATTCTTTTTTATTAACCCTTTGCTCATTTTATTTATTCTTCCTCTCGCTAAAGCAACATGACATGTTTGTCTGGGTGAGGTCGCTCTTTAGAAATAGGTTGTTCTTGTTCTTGTTCTAGTTTCAGGCAATAGAAACATGAACTGGAATGAAATTCCTGGACTGAGGCGCTAGCAGTGTAAGGTAGGC
Organism: Squalus acanthias; assembly: GCA_030390025.1. NCBI lineage: Eukaryota > Metazoa > Chordata > Chondrichthyes > Squaliformes > Squalidae > Squalus > Squalus acanthias. The sequence goes on from JASTWF010000323.1 coordinate 148,194, forward strand.
AGCCCTGAGAATTAAATTCCTGGATTGAGGCGGGAGCAATGTATTCCATGCGGCCCTGGGAATCTAATTCCTGGACTGAGGCGGGAGCAGTGTAATCTAGGCGGCCCTGGGAATTAAATTCCTGGACTGAGGCGGGAGCAATGTAATCTAGGCGGCCCTGGGAATGAAATTCCTGGACTGAGGCGGGAGCAGTGTAATCTAGGCGTCCCTGGGATTTTAATTCCTGTACTGAGGAGGGAGCAGTGTAATCTAGGCGGCCCTGGGAATGAAATTCCTGGACTGAGGCGGGAGCACTGTAATCTAGGCGTCCCTGGGATTTTAATTCCTGTACTGAGGCGGGAGCAGTGTAATCTAGGCGGCACTGGGATTGAAATTCCTGGGCTGAGGCGGGAGCAGTGTAATCTAGGCGGCCCTGGGAATGAAATTCCTGGACTGAGGCGGGAGCACTGTAATCTAGGCGTCCCTGGGATTTTAATTCCTGTACTGAGGCGGGAGCACTGTAATCTAGGCGGCCCTGGGAATGAAATTCCAGTGCTGAGGCGGGAGGAGTCTAATCTAGGCAGCCCTGGGAATGACATTCCTGGACTGAGGCGGGAGCACTGTAATCTCGGCGAGTCCCATCGTTCCAACACTAGGATCATCTCTCAGATCCTGCCGTTTAGGAACATTTATTTATTGTTTTTTTATCATAATGGCCTAGTATGGAATAAATCAGAGAATAACAGTGGAAAAATCAGTTTTTCAGTTTTCGAAACAGAGTGCTCAGGTTGAGTTTTTGGAAAAGTAGGAATTAGTGGCAGAGGGGGAAGGAGGAGAGAGCGAGAGGAGCCGTCGGAGATAAAGGTCGGCCAGAGAACCCGGTCCCCGGAGGGAGCATAAGGTTTTCGAGGTAAGTGACGTCAGCACAAGGGAAGACGCTGCAAAGAAAATAAATGTTGAGTAGATGTTAATTTTAATTCTGTTAAGTTAGTAAATTGTCCATGAAATAGAGGCATGGCAGTGCACATCCGTCCCATGGAATGCACATCTTGTGCCATCTGGGAACTAGATTGATTCCTGGGATGGCCGGTCTGACATATCAAGAAAGATTGGGTCAACTGAACTTGTATCCTCTGGAGTTCAGAGGAATGAGGGGGGATCTTATAGAGACATTTAAAATCCTGACTGGTTTAGACAAATTAGATGCGGGCAGAATGTTCCCAATGTTAGGGAAAACTAGAACCAGGGGTCACAGTCTAAGGATTAAGGGGAAGCCATTTAAGACTGAGCTGAGGAGGAACTTATTCACCCAGAGAGTGGTGAATTTATGGAATTCTCTTCCACAGAAGGTTGTTGAGGCCAGTTCGATAAATATATTCAAAAGGGAGTTAGATATAACACTCACAACTCGGGGGATCAAGGGGTATGGCGAGAAAGCAGGAATGGGGTACTGAGGTAGCATGTTCAGCCATGAACGCATTGAATGGCGGTGCAGGCTCGAAGGACCGAATGGTCTACTCCTGTACCTATTTTCTATGTTTCTATGTTTCTATGATACAGCTCACGGGTTTCGGAGCTTGAGCAGCAGCTGGCATGACTGCGGTGCATACGTGAGGCTGAGAGCTCTGGGGATAGTACGTTTCAGGAGGTGGTCACAACGCAGCATAAGATTGTGCAGGCAGAGAGAGAATAAGTGATCGTCAAACAGACAAGGAGGACCAGGCAGGTAGTGCAGGAGTCCCCTGAGTGCATCTCATTCGATTGTTCCTCTGGAGAGTACAGCCAGAGCCAAGTCCACGGCACAACGGGTGGCTCAGCTGTATGTGGGGGGAGGAGAAAGATCGCGAAAGCAATAGTGATAGAAGATTGGATAGTTAGGGGAAGAGACAGGCCTTTCTCCGGCCGCAGACCTGACTGCAAATGATATGTTGCCTCCCTGGTGTCAGGGTCAAGGATGTCACTGAAATGCTGTAGAACATTCTGAGGGTGGAGTGTGAAAAGCCAGAGGTCGTGCTCCATATCAATAACAACGACATAGGTAGAAAGAGTGATGTGATCCTGCAGCCAGATAATAGGGAGCTAGAAAAGAGATTACAAAGCAGGACCTCGAAGGTAGTAATCTTCTGATTACTCCCAGTTCCACTAGATAGTGAGTATAGAAATAGGAGGAAAGAGCAGATGAAAGCGTGGCTGGAGACATGGTGCAGGAGGGAGGGCTTTAGATTCCTGGGACAATTGGGACCGGTTCTGGGGGAGGTGGGACATGTACAGATCAGACGGGTTGCATAGAATCATAGAAATTTACAGCACAGAAAGAGGCCATTCAGCCCATTTGTCCGTGCCGGCCGACAAAGAGCTATCCACCCTAATCCTACTTTCCAGCACTTGGTCCGTAGCTTTGCAGGTTACGGCACTTCAAGAGCATATCCAAGTACTTTTTAAATGTGATGAGAGTTTCTGCCTCGACCACACTTTCAGGCAGTGAGTTCCAGACCCCCACCACCCTCTGGATGAAAAGATTTCTCCTCAAATTCCCTATAAACCTCCGAGCAATTACTTTAAATCTATGCCCCTGGCTATTGACCCTTCTGCTAAGGGAAATAGCTCCTTCCTATCCACTCTATCTAGGCCCCTCATAATTTTATACTCCTCAATTAGATCTCCTCCTCAGCCTCCTATGTTCCAAAGAAAACAGCCCCAGCCTCTCCAATCTTTCCTCACAGCTAAAATTCTCCAGTCCATGAAACATCCTCGCAAATCTCCTCTGTATCCTCTCTAGCGCAATCACATCTTTCCTGTAATATGGTGACCAGAAATGCACGCAGTATTCTAGCTGAGGCCGAATATAGCGTTTTATACAGTTCAAGCATAACCTCCCTGCTCTTGGCCTCTGCTAATAAAGGCAAGTATCCCGTATGAACTTCCTAGCCACGTTATTTACCTGTCCTGCTACCTTCAGGGATCTGTGCACATGCACTCCATGAGCCCTCTCTTGCTCTGCACTTCTCAGTATCCTACCATTTATTGTTTATGCCCTTGCATTGTTAGCCCTCCCCAAATGCATTACGTCACACTGCTCCGGATTGAATTCCATTTGCCACTGTTCTGCCCACCTGACCAGTCCATTGATATCTTCCTGAAGTCTGCAGCTTTCTTCTTCATTATGCACTTTTTGTTTCATCTGCAAACTTCTTAATCGTATCCCGTACATTCAAGTCTAAATCATTGATATATATATCAAAAAGCAAGGCAACTCAACAGAGCTGGGATCACTGTTCTGGCAGGGAGGTGGGTGTGTTAGTGTTGTTGGGGAGGGTTTAAAATAATCTGCCAGGTGGGTGGGCACCAGGATGTGGCATTAGAAAGGAGAAACAAGGTGCACAAAGGATTGGGAGAGACAGATAGCAGTAGAGTATGAAATAGCACGGGATTAGGTGGGATCAGACGAAGAGAGAATCCAAGAAGGTCTAAGATAGAAATAAAAAATGTTGGAAACACTCAGCATGTCAGACAGCTTCCGTGGAGAGAGAAACAGAGTGAACCTTTCAGGTCTGTGACCCTTCGTCAGAACTGGAAAAAGTTAGAGATGTAACAGGTTTTAAGCAGATGCAGAGGCAGTGAAAGCGGGGAGGGAAGGAAATAAGGTAAGGGACGGTCTGAAATTCAGATAGGAAGTGAAAAAGGAAATAAGAGGGCCAAAGAGAGAGTATGAGAATAGATTGGCAGCTAACATTAAATGGAATCCAGAAGTCCTCTATCGGCATATAAATATTAAACGGGTATTAAGAGGAGGGCTGGGCCGATTAAGGACCTATGAATGGAGGCAGAAGGCATGGCTGAGATACTGAATGAATAATTTGCATCTATTTTTAGCAAGGAAGAAGATGCTGCCGAAGTCATAGTGAAAGTGAGGTAGTTGAGATACTGGGAGGTGTAAAAATTGATAAATTGGAGGTACTATAAAGGTATGTTTTACTTAAAGTGGATAAATCCCCAGGAGCGGATGGGATGCCTCCGCGGATGCTGTGGGAAGTAAGGGTGGACATTGTGGAGGTACTGGCCATAATCTTTCAATCCTCCTTAGATACGGTGTGGTGCCAGAGGACTGGAGAATTGTAAATGTTACACCCTTGTTCAAAAACGGGTGCAAGGGTAAACCCAGCAACTATGGAGCAGTCAGTTTAACATGGTGGTGGGGAAGATTTTAGAAACGGTCACTTGGAGAAGTGTGGATTAATTCAGCAAAACCAGCATGGATTTGTCAAAGGCAAATCATGTTTTAACTAACTTGACGTGTTTTTTGATGAGGTGACAGAGGGTTGATGAGCTCAATGCGGTTGATGTGGTGTACATGGACTTCAGAAAGACGTTTGATAAAGTGTCACATAATAGGCTCGCCAGCAAAGTTGATGCCCGCGGAATAAAAGGGACAGTTGCAGCATGGATACGAAATTGGCTGAGAGACAGGAAACAGATGGGCAGAACAGTGGCAAATGGAATTTAACTCTGAAAAGTATGAGGTGATGCATTTTGGGAGGACTAACAAGGCAAGGGAATACACAATGAATGGTAGGACCCTAGGAAGGACAGAGGATCAGAGGAAACTTGGTGTGCATGTACATAGATCCCTGAAGGCAGCAGGACGGGTAGCTAAGGTGATGAAAAAGGCAAATGGGATACTTGCCTTCATTAACCGAGGCATACAATTTTAGAGCAGGGAGGTTATGATGGAGCTGCACAAACCGCTAGTTAGACCACAGCTGAAATACTGTGTGCAGTTCCTCTCGCCACACTATAGGAAGGATGTGATTGCATTGGAGAGGGTGCAGAGGAGATTCACCAGGATGTTACCTGGGCTGGAGCGCTTCAGCTATGAAGAGAGACTGGGCAGGCTGGGGTTGTTTTCCTTAGATCAGAGAAGGCTGAGGGGGGACCTGATAGATGTGTGCAAAATTATGAGCGTCATAAATAGGGTAGATACAAAGGAACTTTTCCCCTTAGTAGAGGGGTCAATAACCAGGGGGCATAGTTTCAAGGTAAGGGGCAGGAGGTTTAGAGGGGTTTTGAGGAAAAACTTTTTCACCCAGAGGGTGGTTGGAATCTGGAACTCACTGCCTGAAAGGGTGGTAGATGCAGGAACACTCACAACATTCAAGAAGCATTTAGTTGAGCACTTGAAACGCCATAGCATACAAGGCTACGGACCTAGTGCTGGAAAATGGGATTAGAATAGACAGGGCTTGATGGCCGGCGCGGACACGAACGGCCGAAGAGCCTCTTTCTGTGCTGCAAAATTCTATGACTCTATGAATCTATGACATGATCTCATTCAATGAAATGCTCGAATTGCCGTGCGGCCTAAACCTGCTCCTAATTCTTATGTTCTTATGTTTAAGGGCGGGTGAAATATTGCGAATTCGCTCACTTTTAATTTGAAACTGTGCACAATAAGTTGAGCTAGATTGTGTTGCAGTAAAGTGTTGTGGTGATAATGGTTCAATGAGTTGGTTTGTTCTTTGACAAAAATCAATGCCAGATACAGAGAGACGTAATGATGTCACTCGGGGATTTCCCTCTGCTCTAAATAAGGAGCTCCCTTCACTGTTTCACCTCACACAGTCAGCGCACTGCCTACAGCACAAAAACCACCAGCCACTCTGAGAAGGGAAGACATGGATTGGAATGAAGTGTTTAGGATATTAGGAACAAGTTATGTTATGCAAAATATGTACTATCCCCTCCTCACTGCTGTTTATGTTCCGAGTATGGATCTATGTCCAGTTATTAATTCTAAGTAATGGAGAGGCCCTGAGAATGAGTTGGCACTTCAGCTACAAAGCATTGATGGCTCTGTTTGGCCCAGTGACCTCTGGGTTAGAGAGGAGGTGAATCATCCCAGGTTCCTGCTCCTGATCAGTGTCCAGTGACAGCTAGCTTAGAGGGAGATGTTGAATCAGCCCTGGTTCCTGCTCCTGATCCCAGTCTAATGACCACTGGGTTAGAGGGAAAGGGTGAATCAGCCCACACTCCTCCTCCTGATCGCTGTCCAGTGACCCCTCGGTAGGAGGGAGAGGGTGGGTCAGCCCGGGTTCCTGCTCCTGATCCATGTCCAGTGATCCCTGGGATAGGGATTCGGTGAATGAGCCCAGGATCCTAATTTAAGGAAAGATATAGTTGCATTAGAGGCAGTTCTGAGAATGCTCACTAGGTTGATTCCTAAGTTGAAGGCGTTGTCTTATGATGAAAGGTTAAGCAGGTTGGGCCTATACCCATGGGAGTGTAGAAGAATGAGAGGTGATCTTATTGAAACATATCGGATTCTGTGGGGGCTCCACAAGGTAGATGCAGGGAGCATGTTTCCCCTCGTGGGGGAATCTAGAACTTGGAGGCATAGTTTCAGAATTAGGGGTCGCCCATTTAAAACGCAGATGAGGAGGAATTTATTCTCTGAGGGTCGTGATTCGTTGGGATTCTCAACCCCAGAGAGCTGTGGAGGCTGAGTCATTAAATATATTCAAGGCGGAGATTGACAGATTTTTAATAGACAGGGGAATCAAGGGTTATGGGGAGTGGGAAGGAAAGTGGAGTTAAGGCCAAGATCAGATCAGCCATGATCTTATTGAATGACGGAGCAGGTTTGAGGAGCGGAATGGCCTATTCCTGCTCCTATTTATTATGTTCTTGTGTCCAGTGACCCCTTGGTCCGAGGGAAAGTGTGAATCAGCCCAGGTTCCTGTTCCTGATCACTGTCAAGTGACCCCTGGGTTAAGAAGAGAGTTAAGTAACCCAGGTTCCTGCTCCTGATCACGGTCCAGTGACCCCTGGGTTAGGGAGGTGGTAAATCAGCCCGGGTTCCTGCTCCTGATCCCTGTCAAGTGACCCCTGGGCTAGGGAGGGGGTGAATCACTCCACGTTCCTGCTCCTGATCCCTGTCCTGTGACACCTGGTTAAGGGAGAGGGTGAATCAGCCCGCGGTCCTGTTCCTGATCCCTGTGTAGTGACCCCTGGGTTAGAAATGCGGTGAATGAGCCCATGATCCTTATTTAAGGAAGGATATAGTTGCATTGGAGGCAGTTCTGAGAATGCTCAATAGGTTGATTCCTGAGTTGAATGGTTTGCCTTACACGGAAAGGTTGAGCAGGTTGGGCCTATACCCATTGGAGTTCAGAAGAAAGAGACGTGATCTTATTGAAACATATAATATTCTGAGGGGGCTCGACAAGGTAGCTGCAGGGAGAATGTTTCAACTCGTGGGGGTATCTAGAACTAGGGGACATAGTTTCAGAATAAGGGGTCGCCCATTTAAAACGGAGATGAAGAGAGTTTTCTTCTCAGAGGGTCGTGAATCTTTGGAATTCTCTACCCCAGAGAGCTGTGCAGGCTGAGTCATTGAATATGTTCAAGACGGAGATCGATAGATTTTGAAAAACAGGTGAATCAAGGGTTATGGGGACCGGGCAGGAAAGTGGAGTTGAGTCCAAGATCTGATCAGCCATGATCTTATTGAATGACAGAGCAGGCTTGAGGGGCGGAATGGCCTATTCCTGCTCCTATTTCTTATGTTCTTATGTCCAGTGACCCCTGGGTCCGAGGGAGAGGCTGAATCTGCCCAGGTTCCTGCACCTAATCCCTGATAAATGACGCCTGGGTTATGGAGGGGGCGAATCAGCCCAGGTCCCTGTACCTGTTCTCTGTCCAGTGACCCCTGGGTTAGGAAGGGGGCTGAATCAGCCCGGTCTCCTGCTCCTGATCCCAGTCTGATGACCCCTGGGTTAGAGGGAGAGGGAGAATCAGCCCAGGTCCCTGCTGCTGATCACTGTCGAGTAACTCCTGGCTAAGGGAGGGGTGAATCAGCCTGGGATTCCTGATCCTGATCCCTGTCCAGTGGCCCCTTGTTTAGGGAGGGGTTGAATCAGACCGGGTTCCTGCTCCGGATCCCTGTCCAGTGAACAATGGCTTAGGGAGGGGGCGCATCAGCCCGGATTCCAGCTCTTGATCCCTGTCCAGTGAGCCCTGGGTTAGGGATGGGGTGAATCAGCCCAGGTTCCTTAATTAAGGAAGGATATATTTGGGGAGAAAGCAGGGACAGAGTACTGAATTTGGAAGATCAGCCATGATCGTATCGAATGGCGGAGCAGGCTAGAGGGCCCGTATGGCCTATTCCTGCTCCTATCTTCTATGATTCTATGATTCTATGGTTTGCATTGGAGGCAGTTCAGAGAAGTTTCACTCGGTTGATTCCTGAGTTGAAGGGGTTGTCTAATGAGGAAAGTTTGAGAAGCTGGGACCTATACTCATTGAAGCTTAGAAGAATGAGAGGTGATCCTATTGCAACATATAAAATTCTGAGGGGGCTTGACAGGGTAGAAGAAGGGAGGATGTTTGCCCTCGTGCGGGAATCTAGAAGTAGGGGGCATTGTTTCAGAATAATGAGTCGCCCATTTACAACGGATATGAGGAGGAATTTCTTCTCTCAGAGGGTCGTCAATCTTTGGAATTCTCTACCCCAGAGAGATGTGGAGGCTGAGTCGCTGAATATATTCAAGGCGGAGATAGACAGATTTTTGAAAAACAGTGGAATCAAGGGTTATGAGGAGCGGGTAGGAAAGTGGAGTTGAGGCAAGGATCAGTTCAGCCATGAACTTATTGAATGACGGAGTAGGCTTGAGGGGAAGAATGGCCTATTCATGCTCCTATTTCTTACGTGTTATGTTTTTATATCCAGTGACCCCTGGGTTCGTGGGAGAGGGTGAATGAGCCCAGGTTCCTGCTCCTGATCACTGTCCAGTGACCCCTGGTTAGAGGGAGGGGGTGAGTCAGCCCGGGTTCCTGCTCCTGAGCCCTGTCCAAATACCCCTTTGTTAGGAAGGGGATGAAATAGTCCGGTTTCTTCCTCCTGATCACTGTCCAATGTCCCCTTTGTTATGCAGGGTGTGAATTAGCCCGGTTTCCTGCTCCTGATCCCTGTCCAGTGACCGCTGGGTTAGTGAGGGGATGAATCAGCCCTGGTTCATGAGGCTGATCCCTGTCCAGTGACCCCTGGGTTAGATTGAGTGTGAATCAGACCGGGTTGCTGCTCCTGATCACTTTACTGTGAAACCTGGGTGAGGGAGGGGGTGAATCAGCCCAGGTTCCAGCTCCTGATCACTGTCCAGTGAACCCGGCGTTAGGTTGAGGGTGAGTCAGGCCGGGTTCCTGCTCCTGATCCATTTCCAATGACCCCTTTGTTAGAGACGGGGTGAATTAGCCCGGTTTCTTACTCCTGATCGCTGTGCCGTGACCCCTGGGTTAAAGGGAGAGGTTGAATCAGCCCGGATTCCTGCTCCTGATCCCTGTCAAATGACCCTTGTGTTAGGGAGATGTTGAATCAGCCCAGTTTCATGATCTGATCCCTGTCCAGTGACTCCTGGGTTAGGGTGATGGTGAATCAGACCGGGATCCTGCTCCTGATCACTGCCCAGTGAACGCTGTGTAAGGAAGGAGGTGAATCAGCCCAGATTCCCCTTTCTGATCCCTGTCAAGTGACCCCTGGGTTAGATGGAGAGGTTGAATTAGTCCAGGTTCCTGCTCCTGATCCCTGCCCAGTGACCCCTGGATTAGGGATGGGGTGAATCAGACCAGCTTCCTCATTTAAGGAAGGATATACTTGGATTGGAGGCAGTTCTGAGAATGTTCACTAGATTGATTCCTGAGTTGATGGGTTGTCTTATGAAGAAAGGTTGAGCAGGTTGGGCCTAAACTCATTGGAGTTGAGAAGAATGAGAGGTGATCTTATTGAAACATTTAACATTCTGAGCGGGTTTGACAGGGTAGATGCAGGGGGGATGTTTCCACTCGTGGGGGAATCAAGAACTCGAGGGCATCATTTCAGAATAAGGGGCCGTCCATTTAAAACGGAGATGAGGAGGAATTTCTTCTCTCAGGGGGTCGTGAATCTTTGGAATTCTCTACCCCAGACAGCTGTGGAGGCTGAGTCGTTGAATATATTCAAGGCGGAGATAGACAGATTTTTGAAAAACAGGGGATTCAAGGGTTATGAGGAGAGGGCAGGAAAGTGGAGTTGAGGCCAAGATCAGATCAGCCATAAAATTATCGAATGACGGAGCAGGCTCGAGGGGCCGAATGGCCTATTCCTTCCCCTATGTCTTATGTTCTTATGTCCAGTGACCCCTGGGTTAAAGGCAGAGGGGGAAATGAGCCCAGGTTCCTGATCCTGATCATCTGTTCAGTGACCCCTCGGTTAGAGGGTGAGGGTGAATCAGCCCGGGTCCCTGCTCCTGATCCCTGTCACATGACCCTTGTGCTAGGGAGATGTTGAATCAGCCCAGGTTCATGATCTGATCCCTGTCCAGTGACTCCTTGTTTAGAGTGATGGTGAATCAGACCGGGTTCCTGATCCTGATCACTGCCCAGTGAACGCTGTGAAAGGAAGGAGGTGAATCAGGCCAGATTCCTCTTTCTGATCCCTGTCCTGTGACCTCTGTGTTAGAGGGAGATGTTGAATTAGCCCAGGTTCCTGCTCCTGATCCCTGCCCAGTGACCCCTGGTTTAGGGATGGGGGGAATCAGCCCAGGTTTCTGCTCATGATCCCTACCCAGTGATCCCTGGGTTAGGGATGTGGTGAATCAGACCAGCTTCCTTATTTAAGGAAGGATATACTTGGATTGGAGTAAGTTCTGAGAATGTTCACTGGGTTGATTCCTGAGTTGAAGGGGTTTTCTTATTAAGAAAGATTGAGCAGGTTGGGCCTATACTCATTGGAGTTGAGAAGAATGAGATGTGATCTTATTAAAACATATAGGGGTAAAAATTCACTTGGTTGCGCCTCCCGTTAGCGCCTTAAGAGGGCGCTAATGGGGCGTTAAGCCGCTAACGCCCGGGCGCAGCGCTGTTTGCGCCGCTCGAGAACTTAACTTGAGATTGTGCGGCGGCGCTAAAACTTACCGCTGCGACCACCTGCGCGCGCAGATTGTGACGTCATTCCATGGTGCAACGCCCTTGGGGCGCCCCGGAGCGGAAATTGAGTGGCGCCCCCTGCCTTACCGCCTGGCGCTTCCAACGACCGGAAGACTGGAACGTTATCAATCGGTGTGGGGCTGGGGGGGGGCGCTATTTAAAGGGGGCCTCTTCCTGTCTTTTTCTGTGGCCGACATTTAAGCACCACTCGTTCTGAGAGAGAGAGAGAGATTCAGAGAGAGAGAGAGAGAGACTTCTACATTGACTCAACGCTTTGTGAGGTAGTTTTGCCTAGTTCATCCTAACTTTGTTGCTACTTTAGTTGCTGTACCTCATACTTTTCTGGCAAAGAGAATATGGGGGCTGCAATGATTGGGGGCGTCGTCCTGCTCCAGCTGAATCGGAGGATACTGAGACGCAGACAGAGAGTGGCAATGATGGCCAGACGGAGTAGGGCCATCAGGCGCATGTACAGGAGAGCTTACCCTCCCAGGGTATATCGTGAACAGCTCTCCTACATCCATATGTCCGAGGAGCTGTGTTTGCGAAGGCTGCGATTCCGCAAGGAGGTGGTCACTGAGCTCTGCAACCTGCTGCAGCCAGATCTGCAGCCTCAGCTGAGGTCCAGGACGTCTCTGTCGGTGGCAGTGAAGGTCACAGTGGCTTTGAACTTCTACGCCACTGGCTCATTCCAAGCTGCTGTTGGGGACCTCGCCAATATCTCCCAGTTTGCGGTGCATTGCTGCATCCGGCAGGTCACCAATGCCCTCTTCAGAAGGAGACGAGACTTCATCTCTTTCCCTATGACCCCAGACAAGCAGCGTGACCGTGCTCTGGGCTTTGCGAGGGTAGCGGGCTTCCCCATGGTGCAGGGCGCCATTGACTGCACGCATGTGGCTTTGCATGCTCCGCGAGAGAATGCAGAGGAATTCAGGAACAGAAAGGGGTTCCATTCCTTGAATGTGCAGTTGGTCTGTGACCACAGACAGGTGATACTCGCTGTCAATGCCCACTATCCGGGCAGCTGCCACGATGCTTTCATCCTGCGCCAGACTACTGTGGCAGAAGTTTTCGAGGCACCGCATCAGCCAGTTGGTTGGCTTCTGGGGGACAAGGGGTACGCATTGAGCACCTGGCTGATGACACCGCTCCGTACGCCAAACACCCCTGCTGAGCTGCGGTACAATGAAAGCCATCAAGCAACCAGGAACATTATTGAGCGCACAATCGGCGTGCTGAAACAACGGTTCCGCTGTCTGGACCATTCCGGAGGAGCCCTGCAGTACTCGCCTGAGCAAGTTTCGAACTTCGTAGTCGTGTGCTGCATGTTGCACAACATGGCAATCCTCAGGACCCAGCCAATGCCACCAGGCCTTGTAGCACCACCAGAGGAGGAGGAGGAAGAGGAGGAACAGGACGAGGACGATGATCATCAGCAGCACCAAGGCAGGAGGGCGGCCCACAATGGTCAAACTGCAAGGGCCGTCCGTCAACGACTAATAGCAAGCCGCTTCTAGGGCCCCTGCCATTGCTACAAACACTAATCAACCCAGCACGCAACCCCTAAGCCGGCCAAGGCACCAATAATTCCAACCACCAGCCATGTATATTTTGAATACAGAAACTTATTTATTTTACAAACTCTGTGTGTGTCAATTCCTCATGACAAACTCATAGAAATAAACACAAAAAAACAGTCAATAACATAACTGGTTCTCACAACCTGGAGATAATGTCCAAAACACTAAACAAAAGTTGGACCATGAACCTCGGCCTTTAATAAAAAAATGACCAGCATTTTGGCACACCTCCTACTTTTTGCCCTTCGAGGGTGATCTCCTTCCCTTGCGCACTTCCCCCCTTCTAACCCTACTGCTCCTCCGTAATGGGACTTCAGTGGCTGCAGCAAGGCTGGTGGAAGGCTGCTGCTCGTCAGACCCTGACACTGCAGATGCCCCTGAAGGACGGCCTCGACCACTTCTGGGCCTGGAGGGCCCGGCTGCAGACTGCACCAACTCTGCATGGGCGGCAGCAGTCTGTCCTACAGGCGGTGGCAAGTGCAGTGGAGAAGTGACAGTGTTGGCAGCAGGAATGCTGTCATCGTGAGAGAGGCCAGCAACTCCCTGCTCGCCCGACACACTGGCACTCCCACGGGGCAGCTCTTCAGCATCCGGAGCAATTTGCCGGAGAACAGATTGCTGGCCTGCTGCGGCGCGGTGACAGCCCTGGGGACATGTGCACGAACCATCGAGGTTGGCAGCAGTCTGTGCTCGCGTGGCCTCCATCTGTGTCTGTATGAGAGCAGTCAGAGGTGGGATCACGGCAGCCAGTGACTGAATTGCAGCACTAAGCGTTAGTGTGGCATCCGCCTGTGCTACAGCGAAGTGCTCCACACTCCTTGCCAGTGACTCAATGCAATCGGGCACCCTTCCCACTGCACCCATGAGCTCAGTGTGCATGCCCACCGCCTGGGTGTTCATTTCTGCAATCAGCCGCTCCTCCTCTGCGTCCATTGCAGTAGGAGTGTCTGGCATACTCTCCCTCTGGGGAGAAGGCCCCCGTTCTTCCCTACCCCCCCCATGGCGTTGCTGCAGCCCGCTGGGTCCTGGAGCTTCACCATCATCAGCCCCTTCCCCCCTGCTCCCCTCCGGGGAAGGCGTGTTCCCAGTGTGGGCATGGGCTTCCTCGGGAGAGGGTGGCACTGATGCTCCGGCTTCCTCTTCCTCCTCAGCTGCAGCATCACTCCCAGTGGCAGCTTCAGGGCCCGTCTCCTCAGCTGGTGAATCACCATCTGAAAGCAGGGAGGTAAAGAGTGGCTTTAGCGTGAGGGCAGGGTGGCAGTAAGGGAGGAATAAGTGCAGCGAGTTAGCAAGTTGGATTGAAAGTGTCAAAGGCTCGTATTGTGAGGGACAAGTGGAAGGACAGAGGACAAAAAGGTGATGACCTTACCATTGCTGTCCAGAACGGGGTCGGCGTCTCCAGTGGCGACGGGACCGATCACCCGGCTGGCCACAATCCTGTGGACGCGCTCCTCAAGATCGCTGAGGGGTTGCAGCTGAGGCCGCCCTCCACCTGTCCGTTGCTGCTGTCTCGTACTATGCACCAGCTTGGCCTGCAAGAAAAAGGACAGCATCTGAGTAAATATACAGCCATGGTCTTGCCTGATGTGCCTCCCATAGGTGAATAGCCCTTACTGTATGCAAAGTGTGGAATGTGTGTGTGTGTTTGATGAAAGGGCCATAGGTGTTGGATGAGTGTTGTGCGTTGGGGTTTTAAGACCCTCTGGCCATAGAGTGAGGTTGAGATGGAGGGATGGAGAGGTATTGAGAAAAAGCCACTCACCCTGACGACCCGAGTGAGGTCGTTGAACTTTTTGCGGCGTTGAACATGGGTCCTGGGCACCATGCTCCTGGAGGAGACGCTCTGAGCCACCTCCCTCCACACTCTTCTGAACTCGCGTGGCAAAGGCCTCCTGCCACTCTCTGGGAACAGCATGCATCGTCTGCGCTCCACTGCGTCAACCAGAGCATCCAAGGCCCGCTCGGTGAAGCGATGAGCGCGTTCTCTCACCCTCTCCATGCTTGGCAGCAAAATGGATTACAGGTCTCTCCAGGCTGAGATTCAAGGCTGCAATGAGCAGGGTGTGGCTGGGGAGCAAGTGCCCCCCCCCCCCCCCCCCCGCTTTTAGAAGTGTCCGGCGCCAGTGTGTCTGTGTTCCCTCGCTAACTGGCAGCAGCTGCGCTGCGCTCGTGCGCTGAGTTAGGGCCTCACTCCTTGGCCTTTGCGGCTTAAGAGAGGTGTGCAGCGCCTACTTTAGCGCTCCACTCACCTCCCGGGGCGGTAAAAGTGAAGTTTCATGTCAGTGCCGATAATTAGCACCAGGCGCTAATATTTGCGTCCGGACGATATTTGCGCCCCAAATGGGGCGCGACCTAATTTCTACCCCATAGTGTTGGGAGGGGGGGGCGGTGGAGGATACAGGGGAACAGGAAAATGAAAAGTCAATGAGAAATGAGAAAGCAATGGACCAAGCTGGAGATGGGGGAAATAATAACCAGGATGTGAAAGGAAGGGAAAGAATGTTTAAAAATAAGAGTGTAACAGAAAAAAAGGCCAAAACAAGGGAAAATGGTAAAAACACAATGTTAAAGGCTCTATATCTGAATACACGCAGCATTCGTAACAAGATAAATGAGTTGACGGCACAAATAGATAGAAATGGGTATGATCTGATCGCCTTTACAGAGACGTGGTTGCAAGGCGACCAGGGCTGGGAAATGTATATTCCAGGGTATATGATAATTCGGAAGGAAAGAAAGAAAGAAAGGAAAGGGGAATGGGATGGCTTTGTTGGTAAATGATGGGATCAGTGCGGTGGTCAGAAGTGATATTGGTTCAGAAAATAAACATGTAGAATCGGTTTGGGTGGAGATAAAAAACAACAAGTGGAAAAAGACACTGATGGACGTAGTCTACAGGCCCCCGAACAGTAGCAATGCTGTTGGACAGAGTATAAATCAACAAATAATGGATGCCTGTAAAAAGGGTAAGGTAATAATCAAGGGTGATTTTAATCTCAATATTGATTGGACAAATCAAATTCACCATGGTGGCCTGCAGGAGGAGTTCAAATAGTGCATCAGGGATGTTTTCCTAGAACAGTAAATAGAAATGTTGCAGTGGTAGGGGATAGTGTTATTAGGGGGATAGATAGAGTTCTCTGCAGCCGAGAGCGAGTGTCCCGTGGGCTGTGTTGTCTGCCCGGTGCCAGGGTTAAGGACATCTCCAGTGGGCTGGAAAAAACTTGCAGTGGGAGTGGGTGGATCCAGTTGTCGTGGTCCATGTTGGTACAAACGACTTAGATAGGACACGGAAGCAGGTTCTTTTAAAGGAGTATGAGCAGCTCGGGTTCAAATTAAAAAACAGAACCTCAAGGATATTAATCTCTGGATTATTACCTGAGCCACGAGCGAATTTGGCTAGGACAAATAAAATTAGAGATTTAAATGAGTGGCTCAAAGACTGGTGTGGGAGAAATGGGTTTTGCTTCCTGAGACACTGGCACCAGTAATGGGGCAGGAGGGAGCTGCTCCGTTGGGACGGGTTTCACTTGGCCAGTGTTGGGACTAGAGTCCTGGCGGATCATATAACTAGGGCTGTAGAGAAGGCTTTAAACTAACTAGTGGGGGGGCGGGGGGGGGGAGATTCCGAGAGAGCAAATAATAAAACTGAGAACAGAGAAGGTCATAGACTTAGGTAGCAGTGGGGAAATTAAAAAAACAGAGTGTGTCAGGAAGGGGCAGAAGTTATGGAGTAAAAGGTAAAGTAATAAAAAGGGCAAAAGCAGGAACTAAGTGTCACAAAACATGTTTGAAAGTTCTCTATCTGAATGCACGTAGCATTCGTAACAAAGTAGATGAGTTAATGGCACAAATAACTACATATGGGTATGATCTTGTGGCCATTACAGAAACATGGCTGCAGGGCGACGATGCCTGGGAATTAAACATACCAGGTTATTTAACGATCAGGCAGGACAGGCAGGAAGGAAGGGGTGGTGTGGTGGCTATGTTAATAAAGGAAGGAATCACTGTAATACAGAGAAATGATATTGTGTCAAAAGATCAGGATAATGAAACAGTTTGGGTGGAGATAAGGAATAATAAGGGGGAAAAAAAACACTAGTGGGCATAGTCTATAGGCCTCCGAACAGTTGCAACTCTGTTGGACGGAGTATCAATCGGGAAATAGTTGAGGCTTGTAATAAGGGAACATCTTTAATTATGGGGGATTTTAACTATCATATTAATTGGACAATTCAAATTGTGCAGGGCTGCCTTGAAGATGCGTTCATTGAGTGTATTAGCGATGGGTTTCTTGAGCAGTATGTAACCGAACCGACCAGGGGGCAAGCAACCTTAGATCTAGTCCTGTGTAACGAGACAGGATTAATTAAAAATGTCCTAGCAAAGGATCCCCTTGGAATGAGTGACCATAACATGGTTGAATTCCATATTCAATTAGAGGGTGAGAAGGTTGGATCTCAAACAAGCGTGCTAAGCTTGAATAAAGGAGACTAAGAAGTTGTGCGAGCGGAATTGAGTAGAGTGGATTGGGAAAATAGATTACAGGGTAAGACGATACATGATCAGTGGTGTACATTTAAGGAGTTATTTTACAACTTCCAAAAAATATATATTCCACTGAGAAGAAAAGGGTGTAAAAGAAAAGACAGTCATTCGTGGCTAAGTAAAGCAATTAAGGATAATATCCGACTAAAAACAAGGGCTTATAAGGTAGCCAAATCTAATGGGAGTATAGAGGATTGGGAAAACTTTAAAATACAGCAAAAAATAACAAAAAGATTGATTAAGAAAGGGAAGATAGATTATGAAAGTAAATTAGCAAAATATATAAAAACAGATAGCAAGAGTTTTTAAAGTTATATAAAAAGAAAAAGGTTGTCTAAAGTAAATGTAGGTCCCTTGGAGGATGAGACCGGGAAATTAATGGATGGCAATATGGAGATGGCAAATACACTGAATGAATATTTTGTATCAGTCTTTACAGTAGAGGACACAAAGAATATCGCAACAGTGGACAAACAGGGGGCTATGTGGGGGGAGGCGCTAAACACCATCAAAATCACTAAGGAAGTGGTACTCGGTAAAATAATGGGGCTCAAGGCGGATAAATCACCTGGACCTGATGGCTTACATCCTAGGGTCTTGAGGGAAGTGGCGGTAGGGATTGAGGATGCTTTGGTAATCATTTTCCAAAACTCCCTGGACTCAGCAAAGATCCCGGCAGTAAAAAAGGCAGTAGACAGAAGGCTGGAAACTATAGACCGGTTAGCGTAACATCTTTGGTAGGTAAAATTTTGGAGTCCATTATTAAGGAGACAGTAACGGGACATTTGGATAATCATAATTTAATAGGACAAAGTCAGCATGGTTTTATGAAGGGGAAGTCATGTTTGACAAATTTGCTGGAGGTCTTTGAGGAAGTAACACACAGGGTGGATAAAGAGGAACCAGTGGATGTGGTGTATTTAGACTTCCAAAAGGCATTTGACAAGATGCCACACAAAAGATTATTGCTAAAGATAAAAAATCACGGGATTGGGGGTAATATTCTGGCATGGATAGAGGATTGGCTATCTAACAGAAGGCAGAGAGTTGGGATAAATGGTTCATTCACAGACTGGCAATCAGTAACTAGTGTTGTTCCGCAGGGGTCAGTGCTGGGTCCCCAACTCTTTACAATCTATATTAACGATTTGGAGGAGGGGACCGAGTGTAACATATCAAAGTTTGCAGATGACACTAAGATGGGAGGGAAAGTAATGAGTGAGGAGGACATAAAAAACTGCTAGGGGACATAGACAGGCTAAGTAAGTGGGCAGAGATTTGGCAGATGGAATACAATAATGGAAAGTGTGAGGTTATGCACTTTGGCAGGAAAAATAGCAGAGCAAGTTATTATCTAAATGGCAAGAAACTGGAAAGTACTGAAGTACAAAGGGATCTGGGGGTCCTGGTGCACGAAACTCAAAAGGTTAGTATGCAGGTGCAGCAGGTGATTAAGAAGGCCAATGGAATTTTGGCTTTCATTGCTAAGGGGATAGAATATAAATATAGGGAGGTATTGCTTCAGTTGTACAGGGTATTGGTGAGACCGCACCTGGAATACTGCATACAGTTTTGGTGTCCATACTTAAGAAAAGACATACTCGCTCTCGAGTCAGTACAAATAAGGTTCACTCCGTTAATCCCGGGGATGAGGGGATGGACATATGAGGAGAGGTTGGGTAGATTGGGACTCTACTCATTGGAGTTCAGAAGAATGAGAGGCGATCTTATTGAAACATATAAGATTGTGAAGGGGTTGGATCGGGTGGATGCGGGGAGGATGTTCCCGATGATGGGTGAAACTAGAACTAGGGGGCATAGTCTTAGAATAAGGGTCTGCTCTTTCAAAACTGAGATGAGAAGGAACTACTTCACTCAGAGGGCGATAGGTCCATGGAATATGCTGCCCCAAAAAGTTATAGAAGCTAAATCATTACATAAATTTAAAACAGAAATAGACAATTTCCTAGAAGTAAAGGGAATTAAGCGTTACGGGGTGCGGGCAGGAATTTGGACATGAGTCTAGGTTCGGATGGGTCATGGGCCTGTGGCTAACGTAGAGGGCCCAAGAGCCGTGTAGCCTGATTCTGCTCCTATTTCTTGTCTCCAATTCTGTTAGGTTCAGGAGATGGTTCTGTGATAGTAGATTGGCGGTTAGGATCAGATTAGCCATGATCTTATTGAATGGCGGAGCAGGCTCGCGGGGCCAGTTGGCCTACTCCTGCTCCTATTTCTTATGTTCTTATGTTCTTATGTAACACTATCTAATGGAACCAACTAGGGAGCAGGCTATCTTGCATCTGGTACTATGTAATGAGACAGAATTAATAAATGATCTCATAGTAAAGGATCCTCTCGGAAAGAGTGATCATAGCATGGTGGAATTTCAAATTTCTTGGTGGGTGAGAAAATTGTATCCCAAACCAGGGTCCTGATCTTAAACAAAGGCAATTATAATGGCATGAGGGCAGAACTGGCTAAAGTGGACTGGAAAAACAAATTAAGGGTAAGAATGTTGAAATGCAGTGGCGGACATTTAAGGAGATATTTGAAAGCTTTCAAGAAAAATATATTCCAGTGAGGAAGAACGATTTTAAGAGAAGGGAGCACCATCCGTGGCTAACTAAGGAAGTAAAGGATGGTATCAAATTGAAAACGAAGGCATACAATGTTGCCAAGATTGGTGGGAGACCAGAGAATTGAGAATTTTTTTAAAACGAGCAAAGCATGACAAAAAATGTAATAAAGAGAGAGAAGATGAATTATGAGAGTAAGCTGGCAAGAAACATTAAAACAGATAGCAAGAGCTTCTTCAGGTAAATAAAAAGGAAGAGGGTAGCTAAAGTAAACCTTGGTCCCTTAGAGGATGAGGCTGGGGAATTAATAATGGGGAACGGGGAAATGGCTGAGCCCCTAAACAAATATTTTGCATCTGTCTTCACTGTAGAAGACACAACATACCATAATGGATGATCAAGGGGCCACAGGGAGTGGGGAACTAAAGACAATCACTATCACTAATGAAATAGTACGCGGTAAAATAATGCGCCGAAAAGACGACCAGTCCCCTGGACCAGATGGCCTGCATCCCAGGGTCTTAAAAAAAGTGGCTGCTGAGATAGTGGATGCATTGGTTGCAATATACCAACATTCCAGGAATCTGGAGAGGTCCCAGCGGATTGGAAAACCGCTAATGTAGCACCCCTATTTAAGAAAGGAGGAAGACAGAAAGCAGGAAAATATACACCAGTTAGCCTAACATCTGTCGTTGGGAAAATGCTGGAGTCCTTCATTAAGGAAGCAATAGCAGGGCATTTAGAAAAAAAATACTGCAGTCAAACAGAGTCAGCATGTTTTTAGGAAAGGGAAATCATGTTTAACAAATTCTTGAGGATGGAACAAGTAGGGTGGACAAGGGTGAGCCAGTGGATGTGGTGTATTTAGATTTCCAGAAGGCATTAGATAAGGTGCCACATAAAAGGTTACTGCATAAGATATGCGCTCACGGAGTTGGGGTAATACATTAGCATGGATAGAAAATTGGCTAACTAACAGAAAGCAGAGAATCGGGATTAATGTGTAATTTTCTGGTTGGCAAACGGTAACGAGTGGGGTGCCAAAAGGATCGGTGCTGGGGCCCCAACTATTTTCAATCTATATTAATGACTTGGATGAAGGGATCGAGTGTAATGTAACCAAGTTTGCGGATGATTCAAAGATGGGTAGGAAAACAAGTTGTGCAGAAAACTCAAAGAATTTGCAAAGGGCTATAGGCAGGCTAGGTGAGTGGGCAAACATTTGGCAGATGGAGTATAATGTGGGATAGTGCGACGTTATCCACTTTGGCAGGAAAAATTAAAAAAAAGTATTATTTAAATGGAGAGAGATTGCAAAATGCTACAGTTAGAGAGATCTGGGCGTCCTTGTGCGCGAAACACAAAAAGTTAGCATGCAGGTACAGCAGGTAATCAAAAAAGCAAATGGAATGTTGGCCTTTATTTCAAGGGGGTTGGAGTATAAAAGCATGGAAGTCCTGCTAAAACTGTACAAGGTAAGGTGAGACCACACCTTGAGTACTGCGTACAGTTTTGGTCTCCTTATTTAAGGAAGGATATATTTGCATTGGAGGCAGTTCAGAGACGATTCACTAGGTTCATTCCAGAGATGAGGGGTTTGACTTATGAAGAAAGGTTAAGCAGGCTGGGACTATACTCTTTGGAATTTTGAAGAATGAGACGTGATCTTCTCTAAACGTATAAGCTACTGAGGGGGCTCGAAAGGTTAGATGCAGAGCAGATGTTTCCCCTCATGGGAAAATCTAGAACTCGGGGGCACAGTCTCAAAATAAAGGGTCGCCCTTTTACAACTGAGATGAGGAGGAACTTCTTCTCTCAGAGGGTCGTAAATTTGTGGAATTCTCTGCTCCAGAGAGCTGTGGAGGCTGTGTCATTAAATACATTTAATGTGGAGATAGGCAAGATTTTGCAAGATAAGGGAGTGAAGGATTATGGAGAGCGGGCTGGGAAGTGGCTTTGAGCCCTAGATCAGCCATGATCTTATTGAATGGCGGAGCAGGCTCGAGGGGCCAAGTGGCCTATTCCTGCTCCTATTTCTTATGTTCTTATGAGCTTAGAAGGGTGTGGAGGGAGGTGGGTCAGCACGTCTCGTCGAGGAACCTGGTTCCGAGGACCCACACCCAATGTCGGAAGAAGTTCAACGACCTCGCTCGGGTGGTCAGGGTGAGGACCTGCTTTACAATACCTCTATATCCCTCCATCTGAACTTCACTCTGTGCACAGAGGGTTTAAAAACCCAAATGCCCAACACTCATCCAAGACCTATGGTCATCTCATAAAACACACACGCACATCCCACACCTTGCACACATTAATGGCTATTCTACTAGGATAGGCACATCTGCCAAACACATGCCTGCACACTGTAACGGTTATTCAACTGTAGTAGGCACATCTGCCAAACATGCCTGCACACTCACTCACACGCTGTGTTTTTTCTTGCAGGCCAACCTCTCTTAGAACAGACGGGAGCAGCAACGCACGGGAGGAGGACCGGGAAAACTACACCCCCTGACTCAGTTGGAGTACAGAGTACACAGGATCGTTGCCAGCCATGTCATAGGTGCCATGGCCACTGGAGAGGTCGACCACCTTGGGTCAGCAATGGTATGTTCATCTGCTTTCTCACCTCACTCATATCACTTGCACCTCACAACACCAGCCTTTAACGCATTCAATCCAACTAACTGTCACCAGTCCTTGCTTCCTTCCTGCATCCATCGCCCGCACGCTAAAGCCACTCTTGTACATTCCTGCTTTCAGATAGTGAACCACCAGCTGACCAGTTTGTCCCTCAGACTGCCAGTGGCAGCGATGTGTCGGATGAGGAAGAAGAGGAAGCCGGAGCCTCACTGCCTGCGTCTCCCGAGGGTGACATATCAGACACTGGGGCCACGCCTTCCCTGGAGGGGAGCAGGGTGTTAGGGTCTGATGAAAGCGAAGTTCCTCGTCCGGCGGGCTGGATCAATTCCATGGGGGTAGGGAAGCTCGCGGACCAGCTCCCTTGAGGGTGAGTAGGCGCGCGAGTTCTGCTGAACAGGATTCGGCTGAGGTCCTCGACATCGCTGCCAAGAATACCCAGGTCTTGAGCAAGCAGACTGAACTGTTGGGTGCAATGGCAAGGGTGCCCGACAGCATGGATGGACTGGCTAGGAGCGTGGAGGAGTCCGCCACTAGCACAGCTATCATCTCTGCACAAACCCTTGAACACATCGCTGCCTCATTGCAGAGGATGGTTGAATTGCAGGGAAACTGTGATGAATCAGAGCCGCCTGTAATGGGTGAGCTGACACGATCCATTGCAGCACAGGCTGACGCAAAACAATGGCTTAGTGATGCAATTGGGTCATTGGCTTGTGCCATCCATTCTCAGGCTGCTCTCATCCAGTCTCAGATTGATGTCACACAAGCACTGACTGCTGCCAACCTCGCTGGGTCGCCCACAGTCCCCCTGGAATCTCACAGTACTGCCGTGGAACAGCAATCTGTGTTCGAGCAGATTGCTCAGGATGCTATGGTTCTGCTCCGAGAGAGTGGCAGTGTGTCGGTCGAGCAGGAAGGTGCTGTCCTCTCTCAGTTTGACAGCATTCCTGCTCCCACCACTACCAATTCCCCATTGCAATTGGCATGGCCTGCAACACAGCCAGCCCAGACGGCTGCAGCCCATGCAGAGTTGGTGCAGTCTGCAGCCGGGCCCTTCCGGCCCAGAGCTAGTCAAGGTTGTTCTTCAAGGCAATCTCTGGAACCAGCATTCAGCAGCCTTCCACCAGTTTGCTGCAGGCACTGGGGCCACATTATGGAGGAGCAGTAGGGTGGGAAGGGGTAAAGTGCACAGGGGATGGAGGTGACCCTCGAAGGCCCAACGGTGCAATCTGTAAATAAATCGGGGGAATGTTTGTGCGGAAGGTTCTATTTTGTTGTTATTATATTTGTTGACTGTTTTGCCGTTTATCTCCATGTTGTGAGAACGAGTTTCGTTAGTTCATGAATTAATGGGTTTGTTTCCAACTGTTTGTCCTGAATAAATGGGACAGATTTTGGAATATAATTTTTTTTTAAATTCCAGCTTTACATCTTTGGTCATTTGACTCATTGCAGCTTTGCCTTTCAATAGCGGGTGCGGGATGCTTTCAATGATGTGCTTCTACATCCCACAGCCATCTTCTCTGTAAGGGGTTAGAATAGGTGTCTTATGAACTTTTCACGGATGGCTCTTGCAGTGGGAACATTGTGCGCCTCCCTCCCAGGTTGGTGCTGCTGATCCTCCTCTTCATCCTCCACCTCCTCCTCCTCTCCCTCTTCCTTCACTTCCTCAGGTGGTGCACCAATCCCTGGTGGCAATGGCTGGATCGTCTTGATTGCAATGTTATGAAGCATGCAGCATACAACAATAAAGAGGGAGACTCACTCGGGGGAGTACTGCAGGGCTCCTCCTGAGTGGTCCAGACGTCGGGGCCGTTGTTTCAAGACGCGGATCGTATGCTCAATGAGGTTCCTGTTAAACTATGGCTCTCATTGTATTGCAGCTCAGCAGGGGTGTTGGGGTTACGGAGCGGTGTCATCAGCCAGGTGCAGAGTAAATAGCCCTTGTCCCCGAGGAGCCATCCACTAGGTTGATGAGCTGGTTGGAAGGATAAAAGTATCGTGGTTACTGCCAGGATAGCGGGAATTGACGGCGTGTTTGAGCTGTCTGTGGTCACAGACCACCTGGATATTCAGAGAGTGGAAGCCCTTGTGGTTTCTGAACACCTCTGCATTTTCATGAGGTGCCCACAATGCCACATGCAGGCAGTCAATGGAGCCCTGAACCATGGGGAAGCCCACTATCCTCGAAAAGCCACATGCGCATTCGCGTTGTTTGTCCCGGGTCATGAGGAGAGATGTACTGGCGTCTCCTCTTATACAAAGCCTCTGACACCTCTCGGATGCAACAATGAGCATGAACTGGGAGATATTCGGAACCGCTGACTTAGAAATTCAGAGCCACTGTCACCTTCACTGCCACCGACAGAGAAGTCCTGGTCCTGAGCTGAGGCTGGAGCTCTGGTTGAAGGATGTGCCAGAGCTCAGTGACCACCAGCTTGCTGAAGCGCAGCCATTGGAAACACTGCTACTCAGATAAATGGACATAGGAGGAAAATTGCTTCCTGAATACACTGGGAGGATAAGATCTCCTGTGCAGTGGCCTTTTGGCCCTCATCCTTCTGGCCACGTTTGCCACACTCTCTTCACCTCTGCTGCCTCTGAAGGTGAAGTTGGACGATGACGACGCCCCGAGTTTTTGCAGCCCCCATTGATATCGTTAGAAGGAAGGTGAAATAAAAATGAAGCTCCAAAGAGGTACTCAGGACCCAAAACTCCTTCGGTCAGCTCTCTCCCTCTCAACCTGCATGTCAAAAATAGCTTCAATACTTGAAAACGTTCCCCTCTACCTGTCGTTCCCAGCGGCAGGCGGAAAGGCAGGGGGCGTGAATCAATATCCGGTCTGGGGCGCTACCGGGGCGTTGCACGCTCGCATGACGTCATCATCTGCGGCCGCAGGAGATCGTGGCGGTAGTGATTAGCGCCAGCGCAAAACGACTGGTCAATTTCGCGAGCGGAGCTGAAACAGCGCCAAGGGGAGGCGCTAACCAACCGACTTTTCTCCCGCGTGTTTAACTGTGATTCTCTCTTTGTCGTTCCCCATCCCATCTGTGCTGCCGTCGGATATTCATTCTGAAGGTGATCTCGTGTTACCAAGATTCAACTCCAGCAATTTAATGAAGGTGACATTTTATTTAACGAATTTACAATCAACATTGGTAACAGATCAGAAGAATGCTGTCTTGTTTACGGAGACTTTTCACTTAATGGCGACAAGTCAACAACCTGTAACGTTAACTCTGGTTCTTTCTCTCTCCACAGATACTGCCTGACCCGCTGAGTATTTCCATATGTTTCTCTTTTCATTTCAGATTTGCAGTATCCGCAGTATTTTGCTTTTGGTTTCATCTAATGCTCGTAACGTTACTTACAGAGTAACAGGAACAAATCCTGGCAGATCACATCCACATCTTTAAATGCCTGAAATATCCACTAATCATTTAGTTCCAGTCAGTGTCTCCTTTCCCACCCTCTCCAGTTCTACATTAGTGGCACTGCTTCTGATGGTTAAAGTAGGAATACAAGGATAATTTACATTCTCAAAAAATGTTCATTCAGCCAGATTTCAATACATTTATTTCCAATCATTGCTTTGAATTTACAATTGGCTCCCATGCCCGTCTGTCAAAGTTCAGTGGATCTCTCAGTGAGACCCAGAGTGATTCTCTATTGCCTCCTGCTGTACTTCAGGATAAATAATCCCAGCTGATTGAAATTGAAGTAGTGAGGTTAAGATATTCCTTTTATATCTTCTCGTCTAATATTCTCTGCACAAGTTGGATCAACAGGTGAAAAAGAACAAGGATAAATATCTTCCATTTGTGTTCACAAACTTTACAACAGCATTCGGCGGCACTTTGCAAGTGTGATTTCGATCGTGATAAATGCATTTGGTGGGACATTACCTGGTTAATCATCACTATTTACTTTAATTCAGAGTCCATTATTTGCAAAGTTACTCCGCAAACCTTCCCTTGAATGAGCTACAATTTGTGTATTTCAACAAAAATGCAGAAAATTAATCTTCAAAACATATCTGATAGCCCAGTTATCTGAATAACTGCAGTGAACTTTTATTTATTATCAGAGCATTATCATATTACATCCGTACATTTTACATAAAATTGCCTGTAATTATTGCATGCCAATGTTTGCAGTTTCTCTATTTTGCCGTTGTATTCATTTCCAGTTCTAAATATAATGGATATTCTAACCAGAGGCAGGAATCCAATCGAGATTTCCCGTTCCCCATTCACAGGTGCACAGAAGCAAACTGCACCACTCCAAAATAAAAACAGAAAACGCTGGAAAAACTCAGCAGGCCAGGCAACATCCGTGGAGAGAGAAAGAGAGTTAACGTTTCAAGTCGGAACCCTTCGTTGACAGCTCCCGGGACACGAAGGCTTCATGAGAGGTTCTGGTCCTTTGTCATAGAGTCATACAGCATAGAAAGGCGCCCTTCGGCCCATCGTCTCCGCGCCGGCCAACAAGCCCTATCTATTCTAATCCCATTTTCTAGCACTTGGTCCCTAGCATTCTAAGCTATGACGTTTCAAGTGCTCATCTAAATGCGTCTTCAATGTTGTGATGATTCTTGCCTCTACCAACCTTTCAGGCACTGAGTTCCAGATTCCAACCACCCATTGTCAGAATTTTTTTTCCCTCAAATCCGCTCTAAACCTCCTGCCCCTTAACTTGAATCTATGCCCCCTGGCTTTTGACCCCTCTACTAAGGGGAAATGTTCCTCTCTATCTATCATATCAATGGCTCTCATGATTTTGTGCACGTCAATCTGGTCTCCCATCAGCCTTCTCTGCTCTAAGGAAAACAACCGCAGCCTGTCCAGTCTCTCTTCATAGCTAAGCGCTCCAGCCCCGTTAATATCCTGGTGAATCTCCTCTGCACCCTCTCCAATGCAATCACATCATTCCTATAGTGTGGCTAACAGAACTGCACACAGTATTCCAGCTGTGGTCTAACTAACGTTTTGTATAGCTCCATCATAACCTTCCTGCCCTTATATTCTCTGCCTTGGCTAATGAAGGCAAGTATCCCATATGCCTTTTTAACCACCTTATCTACCTGTCCTGCTGCCTTCAGGGATCTATGTACATGCACACCAAGGTCCCGCTGATCCTCTGTCCTTCCTAGGATCCTACCATGCATTGTGTATTCCCTTGCCTTGTAAGTCCACCCAAAATGCATCACATCACACTTTTCAGGGCTAAAATCCATTTGTCACTGTTCTGCCAATCTGACAAACCCGCCTATATCGTCCTGTAGCCTGGGGCTTCCGTCCTCGCTATTTACCACTCCACCAATTTTCGTGTCATCTGTGAACTTACTGATCATTCCTCATACATTCATATCTAAATCATTAATGTACACTACAAACAGCAAAGGACCGAGCCCAAATCCTTGCGGTATACCACTGCACACAGGCTTCCAGTCACAAAAACAATCTTCGACCATCACCCTCTGCCTCCTGCCACTAAGCCAATTTTGGAAACAATTAGCCAAATTGCCCTGGATCACATGGGCTCTTACCATCTTGACCAGTCTCCCATGTGGGACTTTGGCAAAAGCCTTACTGAAGTCCATGTAGACTACATCAACTGCACTACCCTCATCCAAACACCTAGTCACACCCTCGAAAAATTCAATCAAATTGTTTAGACATGATCTCCCCCTGTGAAAGGCATGCTGACTATCCTTGATTAATCCTTGAATAATAGTTCTATGTTACGTGTCCTCCAGTCCTCTGGCACCTTCCCTGTGTTCAAAGAGGTTCTGAAAATTTGTGTCAGAGCCCCTGCAATTTCCTCCCTTGCCTCATACAGCAGCTTGTGATACATCTCGTCTGGGCCTGGGGATTTATCCACATTTAAGCCCGCTAAAGCCGTAAGTACCTCCTTCCTCTCAATAATAATTTGTTCAAGTATATTACAATTCCCCTGCCTGATTTCTAAGGCTACATCGTCCTTCTCCATAGGGAACACAGATGCAAAATATTTATTTGAAACATCACTTACATCTTTCGGCTCTACACACAGATTGCCACTTTGGTCCCTAATGGGCCCTACTCTTTCCCTGTTTATCCTCTTGCCCTTAATATACTTATGAAACACCTTCGGATTTTCCTTTATTTTGCTCACCAGTGTTTTTGTCATGCCCCCTCTTCGCTCTCCGAAGTTCTTTCTTAAGTACCACCCTGCATTTTCTATACTCCTCCAGGGCTTCCACTGATTTAATCCTTTGTATCTGCCAAAAGCATCCCTTTTTTTCCTAATCCTGTATTGTATATCCCTTGACATCCAGGATTCCCTGGGCTTCTTGGTCCCACCCTTGACCTTTACAGGAACATGATGACGTTGTACTTTCTCTATTTGCTTTCTGAAAGTCTTCCACTGCTCTGATGTGGATTTTCCTGCATGTAGCTTATTCCAATCCACTTTGGCCAGGTCTTGCCTTATCATATTAAAATCGGCCTTCCCCCAATTTAGAACCTTTATTTCTGGTCCATCTTTTTTCCAATTCCTTGACGACCTTAAATGTCGCCGAATTGTGGTCACTGTCACCAAAATGCTCTCCTACTGACACTTCTACCACTTGCCCGGGTACATTCCCTAGAATTAGGTCCAGTAAGGCCCCTCTCTTGTAGGACTTTATACATGCTGGTTCAAAATAGTCTCCTGGATGCACTTTAATAATTCTGCACCCTCTAAGCCTTTCACATTCTGACTATACCCGTTAATATTGGGGAAGTTGAAATCCCCTACTATTAATACCCTATTATTTCTACACTTCTCTGAGTTTTGCCTACATATCTGTTCCTCTATCTCGCCCTGACTGTTTGGGGCCCTATAGTACACTCGCAGCAAATGGCTTGCCTCCTCTTTGTTTTTAAGTTCTACCCATATGGACTCATCAGAGGAACCTGCTAAGATATCATCCCTCCTTACAGCAGTAATTGACTCGTTAATTAATATTGCGACACTCCCACCTCTTTTACACCACTCTCTGTCTCGGCTGAAGATCCCATACCCCGGAATATTGGGCTGACAGTCCTGCCCCTCCCTCAACCATGTCTCTGTGATAGCAACAATATCATACTCCCATGAGTTCATCAACACCTACAATTCGTCTGCATTACTCGCAAGACTTCTTGCATTAAATAAATTCCATCCAGCCTTGCCATACTCCCTTGTGCCGTTACATATTTACTCTGCCTTCCAGGCTGACTTGTTTTTTCCTCTATATTTGGCTGTGCATCACCCACTACTATAGCTCCACACCGTATCCCATCACCCTGCCAAGTTAGCTTAACCCACCCCCGCCCGCCCCCACAGTACTACCAATCCTCCCCGCAAATTTGTTGGTCCCGCTCCGGTTCCAGTGCTACCTGTCCGACTTTTTCCTTCCCCAGGAGCAGACCCAGTGATCCAGGAAACTAAAGCCCTCCCTCCTGCACCAGCTCTATCCTTCTATTCCTATACTCACTAGAACGTGGCACCGGGAGTAATCCAGAGATTACAACCTTTGTGGTGCTGCTTTTTAATCTGCTACCTAGCTCCCTAAATTCGTGTTGCAGGACCTCATCACTCTTTCTACCTATGTCGTTGATACCAATGTGATCCACGACCTCTGACTGTTCACCCTCCCCATTCAGAAAGCCCTGCAGCCGTTAGTGACACACTTGACCCTGGCACCAGGGAGGCAACATACCATTCTGGAGTCATGTCTTCGGCCACAGAAACGTCTATCTGTTCCGCTTACGATAAAATCCCCTATCACTGTTACTCGAACACCCTTTTCCTCCCCTCATGTGCAGCTGAGCCACTCGTAGTGCCACGGATTTGTCTCTTGCTGCATTCCTCTGAGAAACCATCAACCACAGCAGTACCCAAAACGCAAAATCTGTTGTTGAGGGAGATGGACCCAGGGGACTCCTGCACTTCCTTCCTAGTTATTTTACTTTGGCTGGCGGTCAGCCATGCCCTTTCTGCCTGTGCACTCTTTACCTGCGGTGTGAGCACCTCTTTAAAGATGGTTTCCCCGAAGATCTCAGCTTCGCGGATGGTCCACAGTGTCTCCAGCCGCAGCTCCAACTCCGAAACGCGGATTTCGAGTTGCTGCATCTGGAGACACTTAGGGGTAGAAATTAGGTTGTGCCCCATTTGGGGCGCAAATATCGTCTGGACGCAAATATTAGCGCCTGGTGCTAATTACCGCCCCGGGAGGTGAGTGGAGAGCTAAAGCAGGCGCTGCACACCTGTCTTAAGGCGCAAAGGCCAAGGAGTGAGGCGCTAACTCAGCGCGCTGGCGAAGCTCATGTAATGACAGTCAGCAATGGAACACACACACAATGGCACGGGCCAGTTCTTAAAGGGGATGGTTAATCTTGCTTTCCATCCACATCCTGTTCATTGCAGCCTTCAATCTCGGCCTGGAGAGACTTGCACATCAAATGTGCTGGAAAGAACAATGGAGAGTACCAGGCAAAGAGCTCAGAGTGCAGCTCCCACAATCTCTGCTAAATCGATACAAGAAATGGCAAATCAAAATGAACCTGCAAAGTGCTGCTCAGTACCCAAAACTCCTTCACACAACGTTGAATCTCTCCAGAAGTCTCTCCCTCTCTCTCTCAGAATGCGTAGTTCAAAAATGCCACCAACAATAAAAGACAGGAAGAGGCCCCCTTTAAATAGCGCCCCCCCCCAGCCCCACAGCGATTGATAGCGTTCCAGTCTTCTGGTCGTTGGAAGCGCCAGGCGGTAAGGCAGGGGGCGCCACTCAATTTCCGCTACGGGGCGCCCCAAGGGCGTTGCACCATGGAATGACGTCACAATCTGCGTGCGCAGGTGGTCGCAGCGGTAAGTTTTAGCGCCGCCGCACAATCTCAAGTTAAGTTCTCGAGCGGCGCAAACATCGCTGCGCCCGGGCGTTAGCGGCTTTGCGCCCCATTAGCGCCCTCTTAAGGCGCTAACGGGTGGCGCAACCAAGTGAATTTTTACCCCATAGAAACATAGAAAATAGGTGCAGGACTAGACCATTTGGTCCTTCGAGCCTGCACCGCCATTTAATGCGTTCTTGGCTGAACATGCTACCTCAGTACCCCATTCCTGCTTTCTCACCATACCCCTTGATCCCCCCAGTTGTGAGTATTATATATAACTCCCTTTTGAATATATTTAGCGAACTGGCCTCAACAACCTTAAGCGGTAGAGAATTCCACAGATTCACCACTCTCTGGGTGACAAAGTTCCTCCTCATCTCAGTCTTTAATGGCTTCCCCTTTATCCTTAGACTGTGACCTCTGGTTTTAGTTTCCCGTAACATTGGAAACATTCTGCCCGCATCTAATTTGTCTAAACCAGTCAGGATTTTAAACGTCTCTATAAGATCCCCCCTCATTCTTCTGAACTCCAGAGGATACAAGTTCAGTTGATCCAGTCTTTCTTGATATGTCAGTCTGGCCATCCCAGGAATCAATCTAGTGAACCTTCGTTGCACTCCCTCAATAGCAAGAATGTCCTTCCTCAAGTTAGGAGACCAAAACTGCACACAATACTCCAGGTGTGGCCTCACCAAGGCCCTGTACAACTGTAGCATCACCTCCCTACTCCTGTACTCAAATCCCCTTGCTATGAAGGCCATCATGCCATTTGCTTTCTTGACTGCCTGCTGCACTTGCCTTCCCACCTTCAGTGACTGATGTACCATGACATCCAGGTCTCCTTGCACCTCCCCTTTCCCTAATCTGCCACAATTCAGGTAATAGTCTGCCTCCCTATTTTTAACACCAAAGTGGATAACCTCACATTTATCCACATTGTACTTCATCTGCCATACATTTGGCCATTCACCGAACGTGTCCAAGTCACTCTGTAGCCTCCTAGCATCCTCCTCATTGTTCGCACTGCCTCCCAATTTAGTTTCATCCGCAAATTTGGAGATATTACAATTAATCCCTTCGTCCAAATCATTAATATATAATGTAAACAGCTGGGGCCCCAGCACCGAACCCTGCGGTACCCCGCTGGTCACTGCCTGCCATTCTGAAAAGTACCCATTTACTCCTACTCTTTGTTTCCTATGTGCCAACCAGTTCTCAATCCACGTCAACACATTACCCCCAATCCCATATGCTTTAACTTTGCACACCAATCTCTTGTGTGGGACCTTGTCGAAGGCCTTCTGAAAGTCCAAATACACCAGATCTACTGGTTCCCCCCCCCCCCGTCCACCCTATTGGAAACATCCTCAAAAAATTCCAGAAGATTTGTGAAGCATGATTTCCCTATCACAAATCCATGCTGACTTGGACCTATCATGTCGCCACTTTCCAAATGGTCTGTTATGACATCTTTAATAATTGATTCCATCATTTTACCCACCACCGATGTCAGGCTGACCGGTCTATAATTCCCTGCTTTCTCCCTCCCTCCTTTTTTAAAAAGAGGGGTTACATTAGCCACCCTCCACTCCTTCGGAACTGATCCAGAGTCTAAGGAATGTTGGAAAATGATCGGCAATGCATCCACTATTTCCAAGGCCACCTCCTTAAGTACTCTGGGATGCAGACCATCAGGCCCTGGGGATTTATCAGCCTTCAGTCCCATCAATTTCCCCAACACCTCTTTCCGACTGATAAGGATTTCCCTCAGCTCCTCCCTCTTACCAGATCCTTTGATCTCTTTTATTTCCGGAAGGTTGTTTGTGTCCTCCACAGTAAACACCGAACCAAAGTACTTGTTCAATTGATCTGCCATTTCTTTGTTCCCCATTATGACTTCCCCTGTTTCTGACTGCATGGGACATAAGAACATAAGAACATAAGAAATAGGAGCAGGAGTAGGCCAATCGGCCCCTCGAGCCTGCTCCGCCATTCAATAAGATCATGGCTGAAATGATCCTAACCGCCAATCTACTATCTATCACAGAACCATCTCCTGCATCTAACAGAATTGCACACACGAAATAGGAGCAGAATCAGGCTACACGGTCCCTGGGCCCGCTCCACTACCCAAAGGGCCATGACCGATCCGAACCTAGACTCATGTCCAAATTCCTGCCCGCTCCCCGTAACCCTTAATGCCCTTTACTTCTAGGAAACTGTCTATTTCTGTTTTAAATTTATTTAATGATGTAGCTTCTACAGCTTTTTGTGGCAGCATATTCCATGGACCTACCACCCTCTGAGTGAAGTAGTTCCTCCTCATCTCAGTTTTGAAAGAGCAGCCCCTTATTCTAAGACTATGTCCCATAGTTCTAGTCTCACCCGTCATCGGGAACATCCTCCCCGCATCCACCCGATCCAACCCCTTCACAATCTTATATGTTTCAATAAGATCGCCTCTCATTCTTCTGAACTCCAATGAGTAGAGTCCCAATCTACCCAACCTCTCCTCATATGACCACCCCCTCATCCCCGGGATTAACCGAGTGAACCTTTTTTGCACTGCCTCGAGAGCAAGGATGTCTTTCCTTAAGTAAGGACACCAAAACTGTATGCAGTATTCCAGGTGCGGTCTCACCAATACCTTGTACAACTGAAGCAATACCTCCCTATTTTTATATTCTATCCCCCTAGCAATGAAAGCCAACATTCCATTTGCCTTCTTAATCACTTGCTGCACCTGCATACTAACCTTTTGAGTTTCGTGCACCAGGACCCCAAGATCCCTTTGCACTTCAGTACTCTCCAGTTTCTTGCCATTAAGATAATAAATTGCTCTAGGATTTTTCCTGCCAAAGTGCATCACCTCACACTTTCCAGTGTTGTATTCCATCTGCCAAATCTCTGCCCACTTACTTAGCCTGTCTATGTCCCCTTGCAGGTTTTTTATGTCCTCCTCACTCACTACTTTCCCTCCCATCTTTGTATCATCTGCAAATTTTGATATGTTACACTTGGTCCCTTCCTCCAAATCGTTAATATAGATTGTAAAGAGTTGGGGACCCAGCACTGACCCCTGTGGAACACCACTAGTTACTGATTGCCAGTCTGAGAATGAACCATTTATCCCAACTCTTTGCTTTCTGTTAGATAGCCAATCCTCTATCCATGCCAGAATATTACCCCCAATCCCGTGATTTTTTACCTTAAGCAATAATCTTTTGTGTGGCACCTTGTCAAATGCCTTTTGGAAGTCTAAATACACTACGTCCACTGGTTCTCCTTTATCCACTCTATATGTTACTTCCTCAAAGAACTCCAGCAAATTTGTCAAACATGACTTCCCCTTCGTAAAACCATGCTGACTTTGTCCTATTAAATTATGATTATCCAAATGTCCTGTTACTGTTTCCTTAATAATGGACTCCAAAATTTTACCTACCACAGATGTTAGGCTAACCGGTCTATAGTTACCAGCCTTCTGTCTACTGCCCTTTTTACTAACCTCTTTCTTTTTACATATTTATAGAAGCTTTTGCAGTCCGTTTTAATGTTCTCCGCAAGCTTCCTTTCATATTTTATTTCCCCTGCCCTAATCAAACTCTTCGTCCTCCTCTGCTGAGTTTTAAATTTCTCCCAGTACCCGGGTTTGCTGCTACTTCTGGCCAATTTGTATGCCACTTCCTTGCTTTTAATACTATCCCTGATTTCCCTTGTTAGCCATGGTTGAGCCACCTTCCCTTTTTTATTTTTACGCCAGACAGGGATGTACAATTGCTGTAGTTCATCCATGCGATCTCTAAATCTCTGCCATTGCCCTTCCACTGATAACCACTTAAATATCGCTTGCCAATCTAACCTCGCCAATTCACGCCTCATACCCTCAAATTTGCCCTTATTGAAGTTCTGGACCATGGTCTCTGAATTAACTGTTTCCTTCTCCATCCTAATGTAGAACTCCACCATACTATGGTCACTCTTCCCCAAGGGGCCTCGCACCACAAGATTGCTGATTAGTCCTTCCTCATTGCACAACACCCAGTCCAGGATGGCCTCCCCTCTAGTTGGTTCCTCAACATATTGGTTTAAGAAACCATCCCTTAAACACTCCAGGAAATCCTCCTCCACCGTATTGCTTCCAGTTTGAGTAGACCTATCTATATGCATATTAAAGTCACCCATGATAACTGCTGCGCCTTTTTTGCATGTACCTCTGATTTCCTGTTTCATATCCTCCCCCACCTCACTACTACTGTTTGGAGGTCTGTACACAACCCCCACTAAAGTTTTCTGCCCTTTGGTGTTCTGCAGCTCAACCCATATTGATTCCACATCCTCCAAGCTAATGTCCTTCCTAGCAATTGCATTAATCTCTTTTTTAACCAGCAATGCTACCCCACCCCCTTTTCCTTTTATTCTATCCTTCCTGAATGTTGAATACCCCTGGATATTCAGTTCCCAGCCTTGATTGTTCTGGAGCCACGTCTCTGTAATCCCAATCACATCATATCCATTAACATCAATTTGCACAGTCAATTCATCCACCTTATTACGGATACTCCTTGCATAAAGACACAGAGCCTTTAGGCTTGTTTTATTAACACCCTTTGTCCTTTTAGACTTATGATTTATTATGGCCCTTTGTGTTTCTTGCCTTTGTTTACTCGGATTTCCCTTATTGTTTCTCACCCTTCTAACATTTGTTTCTGACTGCATATTACTTCCCCCTGTTTCGCTACATAGGTTCCAATTCCCCTGCCATATTAGTTTAAATCCTCCCTAACTGCCTTAGCAAATATTACCCCGAGGACATCGGTTCCAGTCCTGCCCAAGTGCAGACCGTCCCTTTTGTACAGGTCCCACTTGCCCCAGAACTGTTTCCAATGCCTCAGGTATTTGAATCCCTCCCTCCTGCACCACTGCTCAAGCCACGTATTTAATCTCGCTATCCTGTTCATGCTACTCTGATTAGCACGTGGCACTGGTAGCAACCCAGAGATTAGCAACAGCTCCACCTATATACGGGTACCAATGAATTGGCCCCGCCCTCTGACTTTGACCCCCTGCTGATTGATTAGAAAACTGGTTTCCACTGCCTGCTCTGCCAATTTACTGCTACTGCAGTGTAACCTTGTTTTAGTCTTCTTAAAGCAACAGAATCCCAAATAGTTAACTTTTCCCCTTCACTTAAACTGCTTAAGTACTCTTATCAAGAATGAGTTAAAGAGAATTAACAATTAAAGAACTACTCCCAATTACCCAAACTCACAACAATCTCTGCTGACTTGCACTCAGTGCTGGCTCGCACTCACACTGGTCTCTTTATACGTTTTGTTTACAGCCAAATGAGTCACCCCTGCTGATTGATTAGAAAACTTCCTGCACATGTGTTCGCCCTGGACACCGAAAGATTCCCAGACTTCCGACATAGCACAGGAGGGGTACTCCACGCTGCCGATCTGCCCTGCCATGTCCTACCCTTAACTTACTCCCTTTACTTCCTTTAAATTAAAGAATATTAATACACTAGGGACCTTACTTCACTTTAAACAGTATTACTCTGAACTAAAGACGTTAATTTTACGTCAACGATTGGACTGCAGAAATACTCGCCAGGTCCTACTTACCAATCAGCTCTTTCCCTGGTTGTGACGTCACTTCAGCGGTTTCGCAGTTGTTGTTGTTTGACTGCTCCCGCTCTCGGACTCTTTGTTTCCCTGGTACCTCTGGCGGTGCATTTGTCTGCTGGGCTATATATAGATCGATCATTTCAAATCTCCTTGATTAAACATCTGTTACTTTCATATTCTAATTATTGCCATATCATTTAATGATTCCACAATGTATTCCGATTATTCTTGCAATATACCCTGTATTCAGCTCCACAGGTAATAGGATTAGATTATATGATTAAATGTCACTAATGAGTTGCAGATTTCTCCCTGAATTCCATCAAACTTCTGCTTTTGCTCCCAGCCTGATGTATAATTTCTCTGTTTATTTCCATTCCTCACAGTGAACTTAGTGACGATTGTGATCCTGTCTCGGGGAAAGTGCGGTCTCTCCAAATGTGTCACTCGCTACCTGGTGGCCATGGCAGTGGCGGATCTACTGGTCATTATTCTGGACCTGATATTGAGGCACATTCCGATTGTTTATATGGAACAGTTTCATTTCGTGCGGTCCATCCCAGTGTGTAATATCCACGCCGTCCTGCTGTTCGCAGCCACAGACTGTTCTGTCTGGTTCACCGTCACTTTCACTTTTGATCGATTTGTGGCCATTTGTTGCCAGGAGCTGAAAACTAAATATTGCTCCGAGAAAACTGCGGCTGCGGTTCTGGGAACAGTGACTGTGCTGAGCGGTTTAAAGAACATCACATGGTATTTTATGTTCAGAGGTCAGTATTGGCTTCAGAACCTCCCCTGGTTTTGTGATGTCATAGACGATGT
Source organism: Squalus acanthias (assembly GCA_030390025.1). Lineage (NCBI taxonomy): Eukaryota > Metazoa > Chordata > Chondrichthyes > Squaliformes > Squalidae > Squalus > Squalus acanthias. The sequence continues at coordinate 185,831 of JASTWF010000323.1, forward strand.
TCGGTATTCACGGGTCTGGGGAACAATTGAGTTCCTTCATTACATTCTCACCCCGGGGGTACCATTTATGGTGATTCTGCTGCTCAATGCTTTCACCGTCAGACACATTTTAGTTGCCAGCAGAGCCCGCAGGAGACTCCGGGGTCCCAGCAGTGGGGACAGTCCCAGAGACCCAGAGATGGAGAGCCGCAGGAAATCAATCATTTTACTGCTTGTTATCTCCGGCAATTTCATGCTGTTATGGGCAGTGTTTATGGTGTATTCTATATGGAGCCGGATGTGGTTTTTGGGGTATTATTCTGTAATTCTACATGAGTATGTTCTGGACCTGGGATTCATGTTGCAGCTGCTAAGTTGCTGCACAAACACTGGGATTTACGCCGTGACTCAGGCTAAGTTCAGAGAGCAGTTGAAAAATCTGGGGAAATATCCCTTTACTCTGATTGTAAAATTCATTAAAGGATGAGAATAATAGGAGACTTTGCAGCCTGAGAGTTTAGAGCTCCCTGGGACTGATATTATGGCGCACCGCACAAAGTGGCGGCTATGGAGGACCCGAAGAAAATGGCGGCTCTGTGGGCCGGGCACAAAGATGGCGGCTCAGGTTCACGTAAAAAGATGGCACTTCTGGTGAGCAGTACAAAGGTGTCAGCTCTGGGGCCCAGTACAAAGAAGGCGGCGCCCGCTCTCCGCACAAAGATGGCGGCGCTGGGGCCCCGCACAAAGAAGGCAGCTCAGTTGCCCCGCACAATTATGGAAGGTCTGGGAGATTCGCACAAAGATGGCGACTCCGGGGCTCCGCACAAATATGGCGGCACCCGCGAGCGGCAAAAAGATGACGGCTCTGGGCTCCAGCACAAAATGGCGCCAACCGGGCAAAGCATAAAAATGGCGGCACCCTCGCCCAGCACAAAGATGGCGGCTGTGTGGTCCCGCGCAATGATGGCGGCTCTGGGGACCTGCTTAAATATTGTGGCTCTGCGGCCCAGCACAATGACGGCGGCACTGGGGCCCAGCACAAAGCTGGCGTCTTCGGGGGCACGGGACAAAAATAGCATCTCTGGGCTCCTGCCTAATACAAAGATGGAGGCACTGGGCCCCACACATAGATGGCGGCTCTGGGGGCGCGGAATTTAAATAGCGGCTATTCTGCCAAGGACAATGATGGCGGCTCAGGGGCACAGCACAAAGATGGCGGCTCTGGGGCACAGCACAATGATGGCGGCTCTGGTGCCGCGCACAAAGATGGCGGGACTTGGGCCCAGCACAAATTTGGCGGCTGACCGGAAAAAGATGGCTGCTGCGGAGACCCGCTAAAAATGGCAGCTCTGGTGCCTTGCAGAAAGACGGTCGATCTGTGGGCCACGTGCAAAAATGTCGGATCCGGTGCCCCGCACAAAGATGGGGGTACTGGGGTGCAGTACAAAGATGGGGGTACTGGGGTCAAGCACGAAAATGGGGGCACCCGCGACCCGCACAAAAATGGCGTCTCTGGCCACCCCGCCCAGCTCAAATTTGGCGGCTGTGGGGCCCTGCACAAACATGGCAGCACCTCCGACCCACACAAAGATGGCGGGACTTTGTCCCAGCAAAAAGATGGCGGCTGACCGCACAAAGATGGCGGCAGCGGGGCCCCGAAACAAAATTGCAGCTCCGGTGCCCCACACAAAGATGGGGGCTCTGGGGCTGCGTACAATAATGGCGGCTGTGAGGACCCGCACAAAAATATCTGCTCTGGCGCCCAGCACAATAATGGCGGTTCTGGGGCCCAGCACAAAGCTGTCGGCTCTGGGGCCCCGCACGAAGAAGGCGTCTCTGCGGACTCCTCACAAAAATGGCGCCACCCGCGCCCCGAAAAGCTGGCGGCTCTGGGTCCCCGGACAGAGATGGCGGCTGTGGGGGCCCGCAGAAACATGGCGGCCCTGGGGCCCAGCACAATGATGGCGGCTTTCGCACCCCGCACATAGATGGCGGCGCCGAGGCCGCGGAAAAAATGGCGGCTCTGGGACCTAGCACAAAGATGGTGGCTCTGGGCATCGCACAAAGGTGGCGGCTCTGGGGGCCCCGCAAAAAGATGGCTGCTCTGGCGTCCTGCACAATGTTCCCGGCTCTTGGGGCCCTGCACAAAGTTGGCGGTTCTGCGGGCCGCGCACAATGAGGGCGGCTCTGGGGGCCCCGCACAATGAAGGCGGCTTTGGCACCCCGCACATCGATGACGGCGCCGAGGCCTCGGACAAAGATGGCGGCTCTGGGCTCTGCGCAAAGCTGGCGGCTCTGGGGGCCCGCACAATGTTAGCGGCTCTAGGGCCCCGCACAAAGATGGCGGTTTTGGGGCCCCGCACAAAAATGTGGCGCCGGGGCCTTGCTTAAACTTGGCGGCACTGGGGCCACCACAATGATGGCAGCTCTGGGTCGCAGCACAAAGATGGCTGCATCAAGGGCACGGGACAAAAATGGCATCTCTGGGCCCCTGCCCAGCACAAAGATGGCGGCACTTTGGCCCCGCACATTGATGGCGGCTCGCGAGCCCCGCACAGAATGGCGGCACGGGGGGCCCGGTACAAAAATGTTGGCTCTGTTGCTCAGCACAATGATGGCTGCTGTGTCGCCCCACACAATGATGGCGTCTGTGAAGCCCCACACAAAGATAGCGGCTCTGGGGACCCGCACAAAGATGGCGGCTCCGGGGCCCCACGCAATAATGGTTTTTCTGGTAGCCCACACAAAAATGGCGGGACTCGCGCCCCGCACAATGATGGCGGCTCTGGTGGCTCCGCATAAAAATGGCGGCTCTGGGGCACCGCACAAATTTGGCGGCTCCATGGCAAAGCACAAAGATGGCGTCTCTGGGGACCCACACAAAATGCCGGCAGCCGCACTCCGCACAAAGATGGAGGCACAGGCGCCCGGCGCTAATATGGTGGCACTGGGGCCTTGCACAAAGATCGCGGAACTCTCACTCCGGACAAAGATCGGTTCTGGGACCCCGCACAAAGATGGTTGCTCTGTGACCCCGCACAATGGTGGCGGCTCTGGGGTCCCGCAGAAAGGCTACGGCTCCCGCGTCCATAACAAAAATGACGGCTCTGGGGCGCAGGCACAAAGATGGCGGTTCTGGTGCCCAGCACAAAGATATCGGCAGCCACGATCAACACAAAGATGGCGACACCTGCGCCCAGTACAAATATGGCGGCTCTGGAGCACAACCGAAATCTGGCGGCACGTAGCCACGCGCAAATTTGGCGGCACAATCGCATAGTGCCAAGATGGTGGCTCGGTTCCTATCACAATGATGGCGGCATCAGCGCCAAGCGTAAATATGCCGACTCTGTGGCTCCGCACAAACCTGGCGGCAGCCACGCTCCGCACAAAGATGGCGGCTCTGGGGCCCCGCACAAAGATGGCAGCTCTGGGGACCGGCAAATATATGGTGCCTCTGGAGTTCCCGAATAAAGATGGCAGACCTGCAATCCCAGCACAATGATGGCGGCTTTGGGGCCTAGCACAATGATGGCGACTTCGCGGGCACGGGTCAAAAATGGCATCTCTGGGCCCCCGCCCAGCGCAAACATTGCGGCACATTGGCTCCACACAAAGATGTCGGCGCTGGCGTCCCGCACAATGATGGCGAATCTGGGGTCACCGCACAAAGATATCGGCTGTGGTGCATCGCTCAAAGATGGCGGCACCCGCTTCCGCACAAAATGGCGGCTCTGGGGCTCCGCACAATGGTGGCGGTTGTGGGGTCCCGCAGAAAGGCTACGGCTCCCGCGCCCATAACAAAAATGACGCTCTGGGGCGTAGCCACAAAGATGGCGGCTCTGGTGCCCAGCACAAATATATCTGCAGCCGCGCCCCCCACAAACATGGCGACACCTGCGCCCAGTACAAAGATGGCGGCTCTGGAGCCCAACCGAAATCTGGCGGCACCCAGCCCCGCGCAAATTTGGCGCCACCATCGCCCAGCACAAAGATGGCGGGTCGGGTTCCAGCACAATGAAGGCGGCATGAGCGCCACGCGAAATATGGCGACTCTGAGGCCCCGCACAAATCTAGCGGCAGCCACGCTCCGCACAAAGTTGGCGGCTCCGGGGCCCCGCACAATGATGGCGGCTCTGCGTACCGTCAACTATATGGTGGGTCTGGGGGTCCCGCATACAGATGGCAGACCTGCAATCCCAGCTCAATGATGGCGGCTTTGGGGCCTAGCACAATGATTGTGTCTTCGCGGGCACGGGACAAAAATGGCATCTCTGGGCCCCCGCCCAGCGCAAACATTGCGGCACTTTGACCCCACACAAAGATGTTGGCGCTGCCGTCCCGTACAATGATGGCGAATCTGGGGGTACGGCACAAAGATTGCGGTTCTGGGGCCCAGCACAAAGATGGCGGCTGTGGTGCATCGCACAAAGATGGCGGCACCCGCGACGCACACAAAATGGCGGCTCTGGGGCTTCGGAAAAAGAAGGCGGCTCTGGGGCCCCGCACAAAGATGGCGGTTTTGGCGCCCCACACAAAAATGGCGGCGCCGGGGCTCCGCACAATGATGGCGGTTGTGGGGCACCACAATATGGCGGCACTGTGGCCCAGCAAAATGACGGCGGCTTTGGCGCCCAGCACAAAGATGGTGCGCCGGGGCCCCGCACAAAAATGGCGGTACTGGGGCCACCACAGTGATGGCAGCTCTGGGTCGCAGCACAAAGATGGCTGCTTCGGAGGCACCGGACAAAAATGGCATCTCTGGGCCCCTGCCCAGCACAAAGATGGCGGCTTCGGTGCCCCACACAAAATGGCGGCACTGTGGGATCGGCACAAAAATGGTGGCTCGTTTGCCCAGCACAATTTTGGCTTCTGTGTCGCCCCGAACAATGATGGCGTCTGTGGAGCCCCACACAAAGATAGCGGCACCTTCACTCCGCACAAAGATCGTTTCGGGGACCCCGCACAAAGATGGATGGCTCTGTGACCCCACACAAAGGTGGCGGCTCTGGGGCCCCTTAGAAAGATGACGGCTCCGGCGCCCATTACAAAAATGACGGCTCTGGGCCCTCGGCACAAAAATGACGGCTCCGGTGCCCAGCACAAAGATATCGGTAGCCGTGCCATCCGCAAAGATGGCGGCACCCTCGCCTAGCACAAAGTTGTCGGATCGGGTACCTGCACAATGATGGCGGCATCAGCGACACGCACAAAGATTGCGACTCTGAGGCGCCGCACAAATATGTCGGGAGCCGCACCCCGCACCAATATGGCGGCTCAGGGGCCCCGCACAAAAATGGCGTATCTGGGGACCGTCAAATATATGCTCGCTCTGGGGGTCCCGCACAAAGATGGTGGAAATGCGTGCCTAGCACAAAGATGCCCGCTCTGGGGCCTAGAACAATGACGGCGGCTTCGCGGGCACGGGAGAAAAATGGCATCTCTGTGCCCCCGCCCAGCGCAAAGATTACGGCACTTTGGCCCTGGCCCCACACAAAGATGTCGCCGCTGGCGTCCCGCACAATGATGGCGAATCAGGAGACACGGCACAAAGATTGCGATTCTGGGATCCCCGCACAAAATGGCGGCTCTGGTGATCAGCAGAAAGATGGCGGCTCTGGGCCCCGCACAAAGATGGCGGCTCTGTGAGCTCGGCAAAAAGATGGCGGCTCTGGGGCGCAGCATAATGATGGCAGCTGTGTCGCCACGCACAAACATGGCGGCTCTGGGGCCCCGCACAAAGATGGCGGGTTTAGCGTCACGCACAAAGATGGCGGCGCCGGGGACCCGCACAATGATGGAGGTTCTGGGGCACGACAAAAATTGGCGGCTCTTGGGCCCAGCAAAATGATAGCAGGTTTGGCGCACAGCACAAAGATGGCGTCGCCGGGGCCCCGCACAAACATGGCGGCACCGGGGCCACAACAATAATGGCAGCTCTGGGTCGCAGCACAAAGATGGCTGCTTCGGAGGCAGGGGACAAAAATTACATCTCTTGGCCCATACCCAGCACAAAGATGGCGGCACTTTGGCTCCGCAAAAAGATGGTGGTTCCGGTGCACCGAACAAAATGCCGGCACTGGGGGCCCGGCTCAAAAATGGCGGCTCTGGGGCCCCGCACAAAGATGGCGGCTCTGGGGACCGCCAATTATATGGTCGCTCTGGGGGATCCGCCCAAAGATGGTGGACCATCGAACCTAGCACAAAGATGGCGGCTTTGGGGCCTAGCACAATGATGGCGGTTTCGCGGGCATGGGACAAAAATGGCATCTATGTGACCCGCAAAGCGCAAACATTGCGGCACTTTGGCCCCACACAAAGATGTCGGCACTGGAGTCCTGCACAATGATGGCGAACCTGGGGACAAGGCACAAAGATTGCGGTTCTAGGGCTCCGCAGAAAATTATGGCTCTGGGGTCCGCAAAACGATGGTGGCTCTGAGCCCCGCACAAAGATGGCGGCTCTGTGAGCTCAGCAGAAAGATGGCGGCTCTGGCCCGGCACAAAGCTGGCGGTTTTGGTGCACCGCACAAAGATGGCGGCGCCCGGGACCGGCACAATGATGGAGATTCTGGGGCACCACAAAAATTGGCGGCTCTGGGGCACAGCAAAATGATGGCGGGTTTGGCGCACAGCACAAAGATGGAGGCGCCGGAGCCCCGCACAAACATGTCGGCACTGGGGCCAGCACAAAACTGGCTGCTTCGGAGGCACGGGACAAAAATTGCGTTCTTGGCCCCTACCCAGCACAAAGATGGCGGCACTTTGGCCCCGCACAAAGATGGCGGTTCCGGTGCCCGGCACAAAATGGCGGAACTGGGGACCCGGCACAAAAATGGTGGATCTGGGGCGCAGAACAATGATGGCTGCTGTACCGCCCCGCAGAATAATGGCGTCTGTGGCGCCCCACACAAAAATAGCGGCTCTGGGAACCCGCAGAGAGATGGCGGCTACGGGGCCCCAATAAAAAGACTTTTCTGGATACCAACACAAAAATGGCGGCATCCGCGCCCCGCCAAAGATGACGGCTCTGGGGGCTCCGCATAAAAATGACGGCTCCGTGGCTCCGCACAGAGATGGCGGCGCCGGGGACCCGCACAATGATGGAGGTTCTGGGGCACCACAAAAATTGGCGGCTCTGGGGCCCAGCAAAATGATGGCGGGTTTGGCGCAAAGCACAAAGATGGCGGCGCCGGGGCCCCACACAAGCATGGCAGCTCCGGGGCCACCACAATAAAGGCAGCTCTGGGTCGCACCACAAAGATGGCTGCTTCGGAGGCACGGGACAAAAATTGCATCTCTTGGCCCTTACCCAGCACACAGATGGCGGCACTTTGGCCCCGGACAAAGATGGCGGTTCCGGTGCACCGAACAAAATGGCGGCACTGGGGGCCTGGCACAAAAATGGCGGCTCTGGGGCCCGCACAAAGATGGCGGCTCTGGGGTCCGCCAAATATATGGTCGCTCTGGGGGTCCTGCCCAAAGATGGTGGACCTTCGAGCCTAGCACAAAGATGGCAGCTTCGTGGGCACGGGACAAAAATGTCATCTATGCGCCCCCGCCAAGAGCAAAGATTGCGGCACAAAGATGTCGGCGCTGGCGTCCCGCACAATGATGGCGAATCTGGGGACAAGGCACAAAGATTGCGGTTCTAGGGCCCCGCACAAAATTATGGCTCTGGTGCCCGCAATACGATGGCGGCTCTGAGACGCGCACAAAGATGGCGGCTCTGTGAGCTCGGCAGAAAGATGGCGGCTTTGGAGCGCAGCTTAATGATGGCGGCTGTGGCGACACGCACAAAGATGGCGGCTCTTGGGCACCGCACAAAGATGGCGGTTTTGGTGCCCCGCACAAAGATGGCGGCGCCCGGGACCGGCACAATGATGGAGGTTCTGGGGCACCACAAAAATTGGCGGCTCTGGGGCACAGCAAAATAATGGCGGGTTTGGCGCACAGCCCCAATAAAAAAGACTTTTCTGGGTACCAACACAAAAATGGCGGCACCCGCGCCCCGCCAAAGATGACGGATCTGGGGGCTCCGCATAAAACTGACGGCTCCGTGGCTCCGCACAAAGATGACGGCTCCGGTGCCCCACACAAAGATGGCGTCTCTGGGGACCAGCAAAAAATGGCGGCAGCCGCGCTCCGCACAAATTTGGAGGCACAGACGCCCCGCGCTAATATGGCGGCACTGGGGCCATGCACAAAGATGGCGGCACTTTGGCCCCGCACAAAAATGGCAGCTCCGGTGCACCACACAAAATGGCGGCATTGGAAGCCCGGCACAAACATAGTGGCTCTGTTGCCCAGCACGATGATGGCGAATCTGGGGGCATGGCAAAAAGATTGCGGTTCTGGGGCCCAGCATAAATATGGCGTCTGTGGCGCCTCTCTCAAAGATGCCGGCACCCGCTCTCCGCACAAAATGTCGGCTCTGGGGCGCCGCAAAAAGATCGCGGCTCTGGGGCCCCGGACAAAGATGACGGCGCATGGGCCGCGCACAAAAATGGCTGCTCTGGCGTCCCGCACAAAGTTGACGGTTCTGGGACCCCGCACAAAGATGGTGGCTCTGTGACGCCGCACAATGGTGGCGGCTCTGGTGTCCCGCAGAAAGACTACGGCTCCCGCGCCCATAACAAAAATGACGGCTCTGGGGACCAGGCACAAAGATGGCGGCTCTGGTGCCCAGCACAAAGATATCGGGAGCCGCGCCCCGCACACAGATGGCGACACCTGCGCACAGTGCAAAGATGGCGGCTCTGGAGCCCAACCGAAATCTGGCGGCACCCAGCCCCGCGCAAATTTGGTACCATAATCGCCCAGCACAAAGATTACGACTCGGGTCCCAGCACAATGTAGGCGGCATCAGCGCCACGCGCAAATATGGCGACTCTGAGGCGCGCACAAATCTGGCGGCAGCCACGCTCCGCACAAAGATGGCAGCTCTGGTGACCGGCAAATATATGTTGGGACTTGGGGTCCCGCATAAAGATGGCAGAACAGCAATCCCAGCACAATGATGGCGGCTTTGGGGCCGAGCTCAATGTTGGCGGCTTCGCGGGCACGGGACAAAAATGGCATCTCTGTGACCCCGCCCAGCGCAAAGATTCCGGCACTTTGGTGACACACAAAGATGTCGGCGTTGGAGTCCCGCACAATGATGGCGAATCTGGGGGCACGACACAAAATTGGCGGGTCTGGGGGCTCCGCACAAACATGGTGGCCATGGGGCCAAGCAAAATGTTGGCAGCTTTAGCGCCCCGCACATAGATGGTGGCGCAGAGGCCTCGGACAAAATAGCGGCTCTGGGTTCCCGCACAAACATGGCGGCTCTGGGCCCCGCACAAACATGGCGGCTCTGTGTTCTCGGCACAAAGATGTCTGCTCTGGAGCCCGCACAATGATGCAGGTTATGGTGCACCACAAAAAAATGTGGTACTCACTCTATTTCTTTTAAAAATTCCCCATTTACTGGCTCCTCCCCCATCCCCCATTTACCCGTGCCCTTCCCAAACCTTCATTTACTGGTGCCTTACCCAATCCCCCATTAAATGGAGCCTTCCTGAATTCCCCATTTACTGGTGCCTTCCCAAACAGCCCATTTACTGGTGCCCTTCCCGAATCCACCATTTACTGGTGCCCTTCCCGAATCCCCCATTAACTGGTGCGCTCCCCAATCCCCCATTTGATGGTGCCTTCCACAATTCCCAATTTACAGGTGCCCTCCTCCCCACTACCCCATTTACAGGTGACTTCCGGATACCCCCATTCACTGGTGGGTCCCCAATCCCCAAATTGATTTTACCCTCCTCCCGCAATCCCCGAATTACTGGAGCCTTCCCCAATCCCCCATTTATTGGTGCTCTACTCCCACAATCTACCATTTACTGGAACCTTCCCCAATCCCCCATTTACTGGTGCCCTCCTCCCCGAATCTACCATTTACTAGTGCCCTGCCCAATCCCCCATTTAATGGTGCACTCCACTATCCCCAATTTACAGGTGCCCTCCTCCCCAAATACCCATTTAAAGTTGACTTCCGCATGCCCCCATTTTCTCGTGCCTTCCCCAATCCCCATTTACTTTTGCCTTTAACTATCCCCATTTACTGGTGCCTTCCCCAATCCCCCATTTACTGGTGCCTTCCCCAAACCCCATTTATTGGTGCCCTACCCTAATCCCCCACTTACTGGTGCCCTTCCCCAATCCCCCATTTACTGGTGCCCTCCTCCCCCAATCTACCATTTACTGGTGCCCTGCCCAATCCCCCATTTAATGGTGCACTCCACTATCCCCAATTTACAGGTGCCCTCCTCCCCAAATACCCATTTAAAGTTGACTTCCGCATGCCCCCATTTTCTCGTGCCTTCCCCAATCCCCATTTACTTTTGCCTTTCCCTATCCCCATTTACTGGTGTCTTCCCCAATCCCCCATTTACTGGTGCCTTCCCCAAACCCCATTTATTGGTGCCCTTCCCTATTCCCCCACTTACTGGTGCCCTTCCCCAATTTCCCATTTACTGGTGTCTTCCCCAAAACCCATTTATTGGTGCCCTTCCACAATCCCCCATTTATTGGTGCCTTCCCAAACTTCCCATTTACAGGTGCCTTTTCCCAATCCTCCATATACTGGAGCCTTCCCCAATCCTCCATTTACTGGCTCCTCCTCCAATCCCCCATTTACTGGTGCCTTCCCAAATTCTCAATTGACTGGCTCCTCCCCCAATCTCCCATTTACTAGTGCCTTCACCAATCCATAATTTACCGGTGCCCTCCCAATCCCACATTTAATGGTGCCTCACCCAATCCCACATTTACTGGTGGAAATCCACAATCCCCCATTTATTGGTGCCTTTCCAAATCCGTCATTTATTGGTGCCTTCCCCAACCCCCCATTTACTGGTGCATTCCCAAATCCCCCATTTACTGGTGCATTCCCAATCCCCCATTTACTGGTGCCTTCACCAATCACCCACTTACTGGTGCCCTTCCCCAATCCCGCATTTACTGGTGCCCTTCCCCAATCCCCCATTTACTGGTGCCCTTCCCCAATCTCCCATTTACTGGTGTCTTCCCCAATCCCCCATTTACTGGTGCCCTTCCCCAATCCCCCAGTTACTGGTGTCTTCCCCAATCCCTCATTCACTGGTGCCTTCCTCAATCCCCCATTTACTGGTACCTTCCCCAATCCCCCATTTACTGGTGCCTTCCTCAATCCCCCATTTACTGGTGCCTTCCCCAATTCCCCATTTACTGGTGCCTTCCCCAATCCCACATTTACTGGTGCCTTCCTCAATCCTCCATTTACTGGTGTCTTCCCCAATCCCCCATTTACTGGTGCCTTCCCCAATCCCCCATTTACTGGTGTCTTCCCCAATCCCCCATTGAAGGGTGCCTTCCCCAATCCCCCATTTACTGGTGTCTTCCCCTATCCACCATTTACTGGTGTCTTCCCCAATCCCCCATTTACTGCTGCCTTCCCCAATCCCCCATTTACTGGTGCCTTCCCCAATCCCCCATTTACTGGTGTCTTCCCCAATCCCCCATTTACTGGTGTCTTCCCCAATCTCCCATTTACTGGTGTCTCCCCCAATCCCCCATTTACTGGTGTCTCCCCAATCCCCCATTTACTGGTGTCTTCCCCAATCCCCCATTTACTGGTGCCTTCCCCAATCCCCCATTTACTGGTGTCTCCCCAATCCCCCATTTACTGGTGCCCTTCCCCAATCCCCCATTTACTGGTGTCTTCCCCAATCCCCCATTTACTGGTGTCTTCCCCAATCCCCCATTTACTGGTGTCTTCCTCAATCCCCCATTTACTGGTGTCTTCCCCAATCCCCCATTTACTGGTGTCTCCCCAATCCCCATTTACTGGTGTCTTCCCCAATCCCCCATTTACTGGTGTCTTCCCCAATCCCCCATTTACTGGTGTCTTCCCCAATCTCCCATTTACTGGTGTCTTCCCCAATCCCCCATTTACTGGTGCCCTTCTCCAATCCCCATTTACTGGTGTCTTCCCCAATCCCCCATTTACTGGTGCCCTTCTCCAATCCCCTATTTACTGGTGCCCTTCCCCAATCCCCCATTTACTGGTGTCTCCCCAATCCCCATTTACTGGTGTCTTCCCCAATCCCCCATTTACTGGTGTCTTCCCCAATCCCCCATTTACTGGTGTCTTCCCCAATCCCCCATTTACTGGTGTCTTCCCCAATCCCCCATTTACTGGTGTCTTCCCCAATCTCCCATTTACTGGTGCCCTTCCCCAATCCCCCATTTACTGGTGTCTTCCCCAATCCCCCATTTACTGGTGTCTCCCCCAATCCCCCATTTACTGGTGTCATCCCCAATCCCCCATTTACTGGTGTCTTCCCCAATCCACCATTTACTGGTGTCTTTCCCCAATCCCCCATTTACTGGTGTCTTCCCCAATCCCCCATTTACTGGTGTCTTTCCCCAATCCCCCATTTACTGGTGTCTTTCCCAATCCCCCATTTACTGGTGTCTTCCCCAATCCCCCATTTACTGGTGCCTTCCCCAATCTCCCATTTACTGGTGTCTTCCCCAATCCCCCATTTACTGGCGTCTTCCCCAATCCCCCATTTACTGGTGTCTTTCCCCAATCCCCCATTTACTGGTGTCTTCCCCAATCTCCCATTTACTGGTGTCTTCCCCAATCCCCCATTTACTGGTGTCTTCCCCAATCCCCCATTTACTGGTGTCTTCCCCAATCCCCCATTTACTGGTGTCCTTCCCCAATCCCCCATTTACTGGTGTCTTCCCCAATCCCCCATTTACTGGTGTCTTCCCCAATCCCCCATTTACTGGTGTCCTTCCCCAATCCCCCATTTACTGGAGCCTTCTCCAATCCCCCATTTACTGGTGCCTTCCCCAATCCCCCATTTACTGGTGTCTTCCCCAATCCCCCATTTACTGGTGTCTCCCCAATCCCCCATTTACTGGTGCCCTTCCCCAATCCCCCATTTACTGGTGTCCTTCCCCAATCCCCCATTTACTGGTGTCTTCCCCAATCCCCCATTTACTGGTGTCTTCCCCAATCCCCCATTTACTGGTGTCTTCCCCCAATCCCCCATTTACTGGTGCTTCCCCAATCCCCCATTTACTGGTGTCTTCCCCAATCCCCCATTTACTGGTGTCTCCCCAATCCCCCATTTACTGGTGTCTTCTCCAATCCCCCATTTACTGGTGTCTTCCCCAATCCCCCATTTACTGGTGTCTCCCCAATCCCCCATTTACTGGTGCCTTCTCCAATCCCCCATTTACTGGTGTCTCCCCAATCCCCCATTTACTGGTGTCTTCCCCAATCCCCCATTTACTGGTGTCTTCCCCAATCCCCCATTTACTGGTGTCTTCCCCAATCCCCCATTTACTGGTGCCTTCCCCAATCCCCCATTTACTGGTGTCTTCCCCCAATCCCCATTTACTGGTGCCCTTCCCCAATCCCCCATTTACTGGTGTCTTCCCCAATCCCCCATTTACTGGTCCTTTCCCAAATCACCCATTTACTGGTGTCTTCCCCAATCCCCCATTTACTGGTGTCTTCTCCAATCCCCATTTACTGGCACCCTTCCCCAATCCCCCATTTACTGGTGTCTCCCCCAATCCCCCATTTACTGGTGTCTTCCCCAATCCTCCATTTACTGGTGTCTCCCCCAATCCCCCATTTATTGGTGTCTTTCCCCAATCCACCATTTACTGGTGTCTTTCCCCAATCCCCCATTTACTGGTGTCTTCCCCAATCCCCCAGTTACTGGTGTCTTCCCCAATCTCCCATTTACTGGTGTCCTTCCCCAATCCCCCATTTACTGGTGTCTTCCCCAATCCCCCATTTACTGGTGTCTCCCCAATCCCCCATTTACTGGTGTCTCCCCCAATCCCCCATTTACTGGTTTCTTCCCCAATCCCCCATTTACTGGGGCCTTCCCCAATCCCCCATTTACTGGTGTCTTCCCCAATCCCCCATTTACTGGGGCCTTCCCCAATCCCCCATTTACTGGTGTCTTCCCCAATCCCCCATTTACTGGTGCCTTCCCCAATCCCCCATTTACTGCTGTCTTCCCCAATCCCCCATTTACTGGTGCCCTTCCCCAATCCCCCATTTACTGGTGTCTCCCCCAATCCCCCATTTACTGGTGTCTTCCCCAATCCCCCATTTACTGGTTTCTTCCCCAATCCCCCATTTACTGGTGTCTTCCCCAATCCCCCATTTACTGGTGTCTTCCCCAATCCCCCATTTACTGGTGTCTTCACCAATCCCCCATTTACTGGTGTCTTCCCCAATCCCCCATTTACTGGTGTCTTCCCCAATCCCCCAATTACTGGTGCGTTCCCCAATCCCCCATTTACTGGTGCCTTCCCCAATCCCCCATTTACTGGTGCCTCCCCCAATTCCCCATTTACTGGTTTCTTCCCCAATCCCCCATTTACTGGTGCCATTCCCCAATCCCACATTTACTGGTGCCATTCCCCAATCCTCCATTTACTGGTGCCATTCCCCAATCCCCCATTTACTGGTGCCATTCCCCAATCCCACATTTACTGGTGCCATTCCCCAATCCCCCATTTACTGGTGCCTTCCCCAATCCCCCATTTACTGGTGCCATTCCCCAATCCCCCATTTACTGGTGCCATTCCCCAATCCTCCATTTACTGGTGTCTTCCCCAATCTCCCATTTACTGGTGCCTTCCCCAATCCCCCATTTACTGGTGTCTCCCCCAATCCCCCATTTACTGGTGCCCTCCGCAATCCCCCATTTACTGGTGCCCTTCCCCAATCCCCCATTCACTGGTGTCTTCCCCAATCCCCCATTCACTGGTGTCTTCCCCAATCCCCCATTTACTGGTGTCTTCCCCAATCCTCCATTAACTGGTGTCTCCACCAATCCCCCATTTACTGGTGCCCTTCCCCAATCCCCCATTTACTGGTGCCCTTCCCCAATCCCCCATTCACTGGTGTCTTCCCCAATCCCCCATTTACTGGTGTCTTCCCCAATCTCCCATTTACTGGTGCCTTCCCCAATCCCCCATTTACTGGTGCCCTCCGCAATCCCCCATTTACTGGTGTCTGCCCCAATCCCCCATTTACTGGTGCCCTCCGCAATCCCCCATTTACTGGTGTCTCCCCCAATCCCCCATTTACTGGTGCCTTCCCCAATCCCCCATTTACTGGTACCTTCCCCAATCCCCCATTTACTGGTGTCTTCCCCAATCCCCCATTTACTGGTTTCTTCCCCAATCCCCCATTTACTGGTGCCTTCCCCAATCCCCCATTTACTGGTACCTTCCCCAATCTCCCATTGACTGGTGTCTCCCCCAATCCCCCATTTACTGGTGTCTTCCCCAATCCTCCATTTACTGGTGCCCTTCCCCAATCCCCCATTTACTGGTGTCTCCCCAATCCCCCATTTACTGGTGTCTTCCCCAATCCCCCATTTACTGGTGCCTTCCCCAATCCCCCATTTACTGGTACCTTCCCCAATCCCCCTTTGACTGGTGTCTCCCCCAATCCCCCATTTACTGGTGTCTTCCCCAATCCCCCATTTACTGGTGTCTTCCCCAATCCCCCATTTACTGGTGTCTCCCCCAATCCCCCATTTACTGGTGTCTTCCCCAATCCCCCATTTACTGGTGTCTTCCCCAATCCCCCATTTACTGGTGTCTTCCCCAATCCCCCATTTACTGGTGCCCTTCGACAATCCCCATTTACTGGTGTCTCCCCAATCCCCCATTTACTGGTGTCTTCCCCAATCCTCCATTTACTGGTGCCCTTCCCCAATCCCCCATTTACTGGTGTCTTCCCCAATCCCCCATTTACTGGTGTCTCCCCCAATCCCCCATTTACTGGTGTCTTCCCCAATCCCCCATTTACTGGTGCCCTTCGACAATCCCCCATTTACTGGTGCCTTCCCCAATCCCCCAGTTACTGGTGCCTTCCCCAATCCCCCATTTACTGGTGCCTTCCCCAATCCCCCATTTACTGGCGTCTTCCCCAATCCCCCATTTACTGGTGTCCTTCCCAATCACCCATTTACTGGCGCCCTACCCCAATCCCCCATTTACTGGTGTCTTCCCCAATCCCCCATTTAAAGGTGCCCTTCCCCAATCCCCCATTTACTGCTGTCTTCTCCAATCCCCCATTTACTGGTGCCCTTCCCCAATCCCCCATTTACTGGTGCCTTCCCCAATCCCCCATTTACTGGTGCCCTTCCCCAATCTCCCATTTACTGGAGCCCTTCCCCAATCTCCCATTTACTGGAGCCCTTCCCCAATCCCCCATTTACTGGTGTCTTCCCCAATCCCCCATTTACTGGTGCCCTTCCCCAATCCCCCATTTACTGGTGTCTTCCCCAATCTCCCATTTACTGGTGTCTTCACCAATCCCCCATTTACTGGTGTCTTCCCCAATCCCCCATTTACTGGTGTCTTCCCCAATCCCCCATTTACTGGTGCCTTCCCTAATCCCCCATTTACTGGTGTCTTCTCCAATCCCCCATTTACTGGTGTCCTTCCCCAATCCCCCATTTACTGGTGCCCTTCCCCAATCCCCCATTTACTGGTGCCTTCCCCAATCCCCCATTTACTGGTGTCTTCCCCAATCACCCATTTTCTGGTGCCATTCCCCAATCCTCCATTTACTGGTGCCCTTCCCCAATCCCCAATTTAATGGTGCCCTTCCCCAATCCTCCATTTACTGGTGCCTTCCCCAATCCCCCATTTACTGGTGCCTTCCCCAATCTCCCATTTACTTGTGCCTTCCCCAATCTCCAATTTACTGGTGCCTTCCCCAAACCCCATTTACTGGTGTCTTCCCCAATCCCCCATTTACATGGTACCGTCCCCAATACTCTCCTATACTGTTGCCATCCCCAATCCCTCATTTACTGTTGCCATTCCCCAATCCCCCATTTACTGGTGTCCTTCCCTAATCCCACATCTACTGGTGCCCTTCCCCAATCTCCCATTTACTGGTGTCGTTCCCTAATCCCCCACTTACTGGTGCCTTCCCCAAAACCACCGTTTACTGTTGCCTTCCACAATCTCCTATTTACTGTTGCTTTCCCCAATCTCCCATTTACTGTTGCCTTCCCCAATCCCCATTAACTGGTGCCCTTCCCCAATCCCCCTTTTACTGGTGCCTGCCCAGTCCCCCATTGACTGGCGAATTCCCCAATCCCCCATTGACAGGTGCCTTCCACATTTTCCCATTTACTGTTGCCTTCTCCAATCCCCCATTTAATGGTGCCCTTCCCCAATTCCCCATTTACTGTTGCCTTCCCCCATCCCCCATTTACTGGTGCCTGCCCCAATCCCTCTCACCCTTTATAATTCTCTCTCTGTATGTCTCTCTTTCTCACTTGATCTATTTCGCTCTCTCTCTCTCTTCATCTCTCTCCCACTGTCCCTCTATATTTACTCCTCTGTCTGTGTCTCTCTCTCTCACTCTGTCTCGTTCGCTCTCACTCTCACTCTCAATGCCCTATGCGGGGGTTATTGACTTGATGGCGGACAGGAACGTGGTGCCGGTGGGGGCCATGTTGGCGATCACCTCTGCGGGATGAGGTCACTTCCGGTGAGACGCACTGAGCTCACATTCACCGCACAATCGGCGGACCTGAAATTCTGACACAGGCTTCCCCACATTTCTTTCCACTTCGCCATATCATTCCCTCGTCTCCCATTTCTTCCCCTCGTCTCCTATTTTTTTCACCTTACCATATTTCTTCCCCTCCCACGCCCCCAGTCATTTCTACTTTTCCACACTTGTGCTGTTGGTCGGGTTTAAACTAATTTGGCTGGGGGATGGGCACTCGGATGAAATATTAGAGGAAGAGAAACAAGGTGCACAGAGAACTGGGAGAGGCGAGTAGCACCAGAGTAAAGTCTATTTCAGAAATAGGAGGGATCAGACTGGAGGTAAATGCGAGGCAGTCTAAGACGTTTTTGAGTGTATGTACATAAATGCACGGTGTGGTAAGATGGTGAGCTGCAGGCACAAGTCGCCACATGCGACTATGATATAATGGCAAGAACAGAGACCTGGATCAAAGAAGGGGAGGATTGGGAACTTAATATTTCTGGCTACAAGGTATTCAGGAAAGATAGGGAAGCAAAGAAAGGAGGGTGTGTAGCAGTATTGATAAAAGTAACTATTACAGCACTGGAAAGGGATGAGGTTGTTGAGGGGCCAAAGACAGAATCTATTTGGTTAGAATTAAGGAATAATAGAGGAGATATTACGATTCTCGGTGTACACTATAGACCACCAAATAATGGGAAGGAGATAAAGGAGCAAATTTGTAGGCACATTACCTAAATATGCAAGAACTACAGTGTAGTGATAAAGGGGGACTTCAGTTATCTCAATATAGACTGGAATTGTAACAGTGTAAAGGGCAAAGAGGGGGAGGAAGTCATCAAATGTGTACAAGTGAACTTTCCTGACCAGTCCAATGAGGAAGGAATCAGTGCTGGATCAAGTTCTGGGGCATGAAGTGGAGCAAGTGAAGCATGTATTTTTTTTGGGGGGGTGGTGGGGAATTAGAAGAAAAGTGGTCATAATATCATCAGGTTTAGAATAGTTATGGAAATGGACGGGGATCAATCAAGCGTAAAAGTAATTAACTGGAGCTGGGCTAATATCAGGGAGAATAAAGGGAACTGGCCCAGGTGCTTTGGAATCGAAGGTTGGTCGGCAAAACAATAATTGAATAATGGTAGGCCTTCAAAGAGGAGATGGTTCCGGTACAGAAAGACGCATTCCCATGAGGGGGGAAGGAATGGCCTCCAAAGCTAGAGCTCCCTAGGTGACAACAACAACAAAAACTTGCGTTTATATAGCGCCTTTAACTTTTTATGTACTTATGTCAGCTGTAACTCAGTGGGTAACACTCCCGCCTCTTCACTGGCTGCAAAGCGCTTTGGGACGTCGTGAGGTCGTGAAAAGCACAATATAAATGCAAGTCTTTCTTTCTTTCTTTAAATGTGCCTCTACCACCCTCTCAGGCAGTGAGTTCCAGATCACGTCACCATCTGGCGAAAACATTTCTCCTCAAATTCCCTCTAATCCTTCTACCAATTACTTTAACTCTATGCCCTTTGGTTATTCATATCTCTGCTAGGGGAAATAGGTCGTTCCTATCCTCTCTATCGAGGCCCCTAATAATGTTATACACCTCAATTAAATCTCCCCTCTCCCTTCTCTGCTCCATGGAAAGCAACCCCAGTCTATCCGATCTTTCCTCTTAGCTAAAATTCTTCCTTCCGAGCAGTATCCTCGTGAATGTCCTCTGTACCCTCTCCAGTGCAATCACATCTTTCTTGTAATATGGTGAACAGCACTGTACGCAGTGCTCAAGCTGTGGCCTAACAAGTGTTTTATAAAGTTCGAGCATAACCTCCCTGCTCTTATATTCTATGACTCGGCTAACAAAGGAAAGTATCCTGTATGCCTTCTTAACTAACATACCTACCTGCCCTGATACCTTCAGGGATATGTGGACACACACTCCAAGGTCCCTCTGTTCCTCTGCACTTCGCAGTATCCTACCATTTTGTGTGTATTCCATTACCTCGTTAGCATTACTTCACACTTCTCTGGATTTAATTCCATTTGCCGCCTTGCTGCCCACCTGACCAGTCCATTGATATTTTCCTGGAATCTACAGCTTTCTTCCTCACTATCAACCACACCGTCATTTTTTGCATGATCTGCAAACTTCTTAATCATGCCCCCTAAGTTGAAGTCTAAATCATTGATGTATACCACAAAAAGCAAGGGACCTCGTAATGAGCCCTTTGGAAGTAGTGCCAGAGGACGGGCGGATTACAAATGTTACACCTCTGTATAAACAGGGGGCGGGGGATAAACCCGGCAACTGCAGGCCAGTCAGCCTAATGCCGGTGGTGGGGAAACCTTTAGAGACATTAATCCAGAACAAAATTAAGTTGCACTTGGAAATTTTTGGGTTAATAAATGAAAGTCAGAAAAGATTTATTAAAGGCACATCGTGTTTGAAAAACTTGATCGCGTTCTTTGATGAAGTGATGTAGAGTGTTGATGAGGGTAGTGCGGTTGATGTTGTGTATATGGACTTTCAAAAGACATTTGGTAAAGTACAACATAATAGACGTGTTAGAAAAATTAAAGCCCATGGGATTAAATGGACAGCGGCAGCATGGATACAACATTTTCTAAGGGACAGAAAACAGAGAGAAGTGGTGAACGACTGTTCTTGAACTGGAGAGAAGTGTGCAGTGTTGCTCCCCAGGTGCTGGTGATTTGAATCATTGCTTTTTTTGATATATATTAATGAGCTGGGCTTGGGTATACCGGGCATGAGTTTAAGTTTGCAGTTGATACAAAACTCGGAAAAGTAGGAAACAATGTGATGACAGCAAAATACTTCAGGAGGACATTGAGAAACTGGTGAAATGGGCAGACACAGGGCAGATGAAATTTAACACAAAGAACTGTGAAACTGTGAAAAGTGATACATTTTGGTCGGAACAATGAGGAGAGACAATAGGAACTAAATGGTACAATTTTAAAGGGGGTGCAGGAACAGAGAGACATGGGGTGTATGAACACAAATCTTTGAAGTGGAGGAAAAGTTGTGAAGGCTAATAAAACATCATATGGGAACTTGGCTTTAATAATAGAGGAATAGAGTACAAACGCAAGGAAGTTACGCTAAATTTTATGAAATACTGGTTAGGCCTAAGCTGGCGTATTGCGTTTAATTCTGGGCACCACACTTTAGGAAGGATGTCAAGGCCTTGCGGAGGCTCTGTAAGAGATTTCTCAGAGTAGTTCCAGGGTGGAGGGAATTCAGTTATGTGTAGAAACTGGAGAAGCTGCGATTGTTCTCCTTAGGGCAGAGAAGGTTAAGAGGAGATTTAATAGCGGTATTCAAAATTCTGAAGGGTTTTTGATGGAGTAAACAAGGAGAAAATGTTTCCAGTGCCAGAATGGTCAGTAAGCAGAAGACACAGATTTAAGGTGATTGGCAAAAAACCAGAGGCGATTTGCGGAAAAAAATACACAGCGAGATGATGTGATCTGGAATGCACTGCCTGAAAGGGTGTTGGAAGCAGATTCAATAGTAACTTTCAAAAGGGAATTGAATAAATACTTTAAGGGACAACGTTTTCAGTTCTATGGTGTAAGAACATGGGATTGGGATTAAGTGGGTAACTCTACCAAAGAGCCGGCACAGGCAAGATGGGCCGAATGGGATCCTTTTGTGCTTTGATACTATTTTTTCCACTTTCCCTATTTACTTCCCCTTCTCCGAATTCGTTCCCCCTTTTCCCTACATTTTTCTCCCTTCATCTCCCCTCGGTCTCTTCCTCCCTCATTCACTGAGTTTCCTCAGTTTGTTTCCAGCTTTAATTAACATCAGTGAAAAACATTTGCATAACCATAATTCAGCGAGGTCGGCTTGGCTTTAAGCAGCGCTTATTCCCCTCTGGTTTCTCATTGGTTCCAGCGCCCCCCAGCGCCTCACTCGAGCGTCTGTCAAAGAGAAATGACGCAATGACGCTGGTCGGGCAATGACTTTCTAACGTTTGTCGGGGAATGACGCAATAAGGCCAGACAGGAATTGAACAGCAAGGTGGCGCTCCGATTGGTCAAAGCGCGGCAGCGCCCCTCAGCCATTGTTTGACTCCGCTGACCATCACAGTGCCGGCGGGTGGCGGGATCTCAGTGGAGCAGAGACGCGCTGACATTGGTCATGAATAGCAGCACCCATTTCCTTGTTTCGCTCACCTGTCCATCACGGTTCGGGTGCGCGGATGCCCCATTGGAACGTTGGCTCAGGGAGGCGCTTCACTCTGGGATAGCGGGTCACCCGAGCCCGTGACCGTGGAGAGGGGGCGGGGCCAGTGGAGCCATTCGGGGCGGCCATGTTGCCGGAGAAGTCTACGCGGTGAGGTCACGACCGGGGATGGGGAGGGGGAGGGGAGAAGGAGGGATGGAAGTGGGGGTGAGCGGGTCGCTGACGGGGTGTGGTGTGGGGCGGGAGGGTGTCGGTGAGATGAAGGGGTTTGGGCTGGAGAAGTAGAGCGGTGAGTGGGTGGGATGCGGGGCGGTGAGTTTGTGGGTTGTGGGGCGGTAATGGGTGAGTGCGGCGGTGACGTTGCGGAGTGGGGCGGTGTGGGGGAGGAGATTGGGGGAGAGGAGTGGGGCGCTGAGGGTGAGGGGAGGCTCGTGAGTGAGGCGGTTGGGAATGGCGTGGTGAGGGATTTGGGATTGTGGCGGTGAGGGGAGAGATCGTGATGGTGAGATGGTGGGGAGTGGGGCGGTGAGGGGGTGGAGGTGGTGGGGAGAGAAATGGCGAGGGATAGGGGAGTGGGGCGGTGTGGTGGAGGGGAGAGGGGCGGCGTGGGGTAGGGGAGAGAGGCGGTCTGGGGAGGGGAGTTGGGCGTTGAGGGGGAGGGGAGAGGGGCAGTGAGAGGAAGGGGTGCTGTTGGGAGGGGGATGGTGAAGGGAGGGGAGTGGAGTAGAGGGGAGGAGGGGAGTGGGGTGGTGATTGTGAGTCGAGTGGGGCGCTAAGTTGGAGGGGAGTTGGGCAGTGAGTGGGAGGGGAGTGGGGCGCTGAGGGGGAGGGGAGTGGTGTACTGAAGGGGAGGGGAGTGGCCCAGTGATGGGGAGTAGTGGGGCCGGTCAAGGGGATGGAATTTGGCGATGAGCGGGATGGGAGTTGGGTGGAGAGGTTGTTGTTACTGGGGTAGAGAGGGGGAGGGGAGTGGGGTGTTGAGGAGGAGAATGGGTTGGTGAGGAGTGGGAGGGGATTGTGGCGGTGACGTGAGGAGTGGCACAGTGAGAGGAAGTGGAGTGGGGCGGTGAGGGTAAGAGGAATGTGACGGTTGCTGGGAAGGGCAGTGGGGTGGTAATGTTTTGGGGGAGCGGAGTGGGGCAGTGCTGGGAAGGGGAGTGGGGTGGTGAGGGTGTGTGGGAGCGGAGTGGGCAGTGCTGGGAAGGGGAGTGGGGTGGTGGACAGGAGGTGAGTGCTGCGGTTTCCAGAGAGGGAAGTGGGGGAGGATGGTGACCTTGAGGGGAGTGGAGTGCGGAGGGGAGGGGGCGTGAGGAGTGTGGCGCTGAGGGTGAGGGAAGTGTGGCATTGAGGGTTAGGGGAGTTGAGCTTTCAGGGGGAGGGAAGTGAGGCTGTGAGTGGGGGTGGGGAGTGGGGCCATGAGGCGGAGGGGAAGGGAAGTCAGGCGGTGAGGGAAAGGGGAGTGGGGCGATGAGGAGGAGAGGAGGGGTGCGGTGAGGGGGAGGTCAGTGGGGCCGTGAGATGGAGGGGAGTGTGACGGTGAGGGGAGTGGTGCGGTGAGGGGGTGGGGAGTGGGGTGGTGAGTTGGTGTGGCGTGGAGTGGTGAGGGGGACGGAAAGGCGGTGAGTGGGACCGGATTGGTGCACTCGAGGAGCGGAGAGGGGCGGTGAATGGGAGGGGATTGGGGCGATGAGAGGGAGGGGAGTGGAGCGGTGAGGTGGAGGGGAGTGCGGTGTTGAGGGGGAGGGGAGTTAGGCTGTGAGGGGCAGGGACAGGGTTTGTGAGGGGGAGTGGAGTGGGACGGTGAATGTTAGGGGAGTGGGGTGGATGTGGGGGAGCTTAGAGGGGCGGTGATTGGGAGGGGATTTGTGTGGTGAGAGGGAGGGGTATGGGGTGGTGAGGGGTAATGGAGAGGGGCGGTGATTGGAAGGGGATTGGGGAGATGACAGGGTGGGGCGTGGGGTGGTGAGGGTGAGGTGTGTGGGGCAGTGAGGGGGAGGGGAGTGGATTGGAGTTGTGAGGGGGTGGGAAGTTGGGCGGTGAGTTGGGTTGTGAGGGGGAGGGGAGTGGGGATAGTCAGATCGGGTACCAAGGTACTGGAGTGATGTGTAGGCGCAGAGTGGGTACTGAGGGAGTGGATTCGTGTGTAGGCCCACACCGGTTAATGTGGGACTGGAGTCAGGGTAACCACAGACTTGGTAGTGAGGGATTGCAGTGAGGTGTAATCCCGACCGGGTAGTGAGAATCTGGAGTCTCGTGTAGATCCAGACCGGGCAGTGAGGGACTGGATTCCGGTGTAGGCGCAGACTGGGTTGTGCGGGACTGGAGTCTAGTGTCGACCCAGATCAGGTTGTGAGGGACTGGAGTCAGGTGTAAGTCCAGACCATGTAGAGAACGCCTGGAGTCAGTTGTAGGCCCTTGACCGGGTAGAGAGAGCCTGGAGTGAGGTATCGGGCCAGATCAGGCACTGAGGGATTGGAGTCCGGTGTAGGTCCAGATCGGGTTGTGAGGGACTTGAGTCAAGTGTAGGCCCAGATTGGATACTGAATGACTGGAGTGAGGTGTTGGCTTGTGTTAGCGAATGGGTAATTGCGTGTGTGCTTACTTATAATTCACTCCTTTAATCAATAGGATTAACAACGTTTAATGTCAGATGTCACACATTTATTAAACATAAAATAATTATACACAACAGCCACAGCTTCCGACAAAACCTTGCGTGTTTTAGACTGAGAATGAAACGTGTTACAATCCCGAGCTCGCTATACAGATTGATCAGATCTTAACCGAATCCAAGGTAACAGTTCCAGCACCCACGTTTTATCCCTTCTCCTTCCTCCTTTTACATGACAATTGGCCTGTTTCAAAGTTACATCAAGAGGTGTCCTGGATAATGTTTCAGTGAACACTGATTTAAATTCTGTCCTTGTACCTACAGATCCCTCACTCCCTTTACTTGACTCACCCTCCCTAATTGCCCGGTTCCAGGCTCTGGTGTTTCTCAGGCAGGTTCTTATCTGATCTACATTGGCTCCCGGTCCAGCAACGGCAGGATTAAAAAAAAAATCTCATCCTTGCTTGAAAATCTCTCCATGCCGTCGACCCCTCCCTATCTCTGTAACTTCTTCCAGCCCCTCCGAATCGCTGCATTCTTCCATTTCTGTCACCTTGCGCACCCCCCGATTTTAACCACTCCACCATTGGCGGCCGTGCCCTCAGCTGCCTCGGCCCTAAGCTCCGCAATTCCCTCCCTAAACTTCTTCACCTCTCCTCCTGTAAGATGTTCGGTAAAACCTGTCCTAATATCTCCTTATGTGGCTCGGTATCAAATTGTGTTTGATTTCGGCTCCTATGGAGCACCTTGCGAAGTTTTGCTACGTTAAAGACGCTGTATAAATGCAAGTTGTTGTTGTAAGCCTTCAAGACCTCCGTTCTGATGAGTGGGATCTTGCTCTCGCCTCTTATCTGGTCACTTACACATCGCTGTTTGTGGGAGCTTGCTGTGCGCAAATTGGTTGGTGTGTTTCCTACATTACAGCTGTGACTACACTTCAAAAAGTAATTCATTGGCTGTAAAGCGCTTTGGACATCCTGAGGCACGATATAGATACAAGTCTTTCTTTCTATCTTTCTGTGTCTCCGATTAACTTCTCTCATCAAACAGGTGATTACAACCTTAGAATTGCCGTTTGTTCCTCACAGTGTGACGATATTCCCACTGAAGAATCTTACTTCCCTTCTCAACAAATAAAGGCTCAAGCTGACATTACTACAATACAAAGAAACCCCATCACCAGTATTAAATTAAAATCCCTCAGGGCAATCTGATTAACCCGTTCCTTACAAAACACTTTCAAAACCCAGTTTACAGAATTTTTTAAACCTTTTAAAAAATATTAAATCCCTAAAAATCATTTTGAACGCATTTAAATTCTACGTTAAACAGCTTTGAAACAACTGTAAACACATTATTAAACTCCATTTTAAACATCTTCTAAACTCCTTATTAAACTCCTTTTTAAAAACATTTCAAATCGCTTCTTAAATTCCTTTTAAATCCTACATTAAACTCATTTCAATCACCTTTAACCCCATTATTAAACAACTTTTCAAGTCCTTAATAAACTCCTTTTAAAAACCGTTTAAACTCCTTTTTAAACTCATTTTCAACAGCTTCTAAACCGCTTATTAAACACCATTTAAACACCTTTTAAACACCTTATTAAACTTATTTTAGACACCCTTTCCACCATTTTAAATCCCTTTTAAACACCACACCCCACTGCTCCTGGACACTGTCCATTGGGAACAATTCAATGAGATAAACACCACACCACACACCCCACTCTATCCCCTCCCCCTCACCCGCTGACAATCCCGGATCTCCCGGTTTATTTCCCTTTCTTGTTTTCAGCTCATCCGCTTCTTCACCGTGAATTTGCAGCGCGAGTTTCTTGCACGGGAGGTAGTCTTTCAGCATGTCTTGTACCTGGGAACGGACGAGAATCGCAGGGTGAGGTACGATGGAGAGGGATCGCAGTTAAACCGCACCTTAATAGGGGCTCTCAGGAAACATCACCGAGTCCCTAACACGTGGGGAATATCCTACCCTTAAGACCAGGGTAACCCCTCCCACTTCACACCAGGCGACTCCCCTCCCTTGAACATCAGGTGAAGCCCCTCCCTTTTACACCAGGGGAATCACCTCCCCTTAACTCCAGGGACATCCCCTCCACTTAACACCAGGGGAATCCCCTCCCCTTAACACCAGGGAACTACCCTCCCCTTAACACCAGGGGAATCCCCTCCCCTTAACACCACGGAACTCCCCTCCCCTTAACAACAGGAAATTCCCTCCCCTTAACACCAGGGAACTACCCTCCCCTTAACACCAGGGGAATCCCCTCCCCTTAACACCGCGGAAACTCCGCTCCCCTTAACAACAGGAAATCCCCTTATCTTAACACCAGGGGACTACTCTCCACTTAACACTAGGGGACTCCCTCCCCCTTTAAGAACATAGGAAATCCGCTTCCCTTAACACCAGTCCAACTGGAAATGATCAATCAATGCCAACTGGGGATGATTAATCAATTCCAACTGGTGTTGGTCAATCAATGTCAACTGGTGTTTGTCTATCACTGGCAACTGGGAATGATCAAGCAATTCCAACTGGTGTTCGTCAATCAATGTCAACTGGTGTTTGTCTATCACTGGCAACTGGGAATGATCAAGCAATTCCAACTGGTGTTGGTCTATCAATGACAACTGGTGCTGGTCAACAATGCCAACTAGGGATTGTCAATCAAGGCCAACTGGATTTGTTTAATCAATAAGAACTGGTGTTGTTCAATCAGTGCCAACTGGGGATTGTCAATCAAGGGCAACTGGTGTTGATCAATCAATGCCAACAGGTGTTGTTCAATCAATGCCAACTGGTGTTGATCAATCAATGCCAACTGGTGTTGATCAATCAATGCCAACTGGTGTTCTTCAATCAATGCCAACTGGTGTTGGTCAATCAGTGCCGGCACACCCCGAAAATGAATGAAGAATAAATCCCTCACCTGCCGGAGATAGGCTTCCTTTTCCGCGGGGGTGTCCAGTTTGTTTTTGCCGATGTACATCACTTGGACCTCGGCACTGACCTTCTCACACTCCTCATCCGACAATTTCAGCACCCCTGGAACATTGAGAGGACAAGTCTTCAGCCGCAACGCCCAAACCACTCCCCCCCCTTCCGTGTAACGTTAGAGCCACAAATACCAACCGGGTACAGGCATGGGGCAGAGAGGGGAGCAATCCAGGAGCGCCGGTCCAACCGAGGACATTCTGTTCTGGGAGCAGAACTAGGTAATGTGGGTCTGTGCGGACAATTCCAGGTTCAGTCGCTGCTTTCACAAAACCCCCTGACCCGACCACCACAATTACCCGCAGCAGCTCGAGAAGGCAACTCCACATTCACAGGGCACTGGGGAGGGGCAATGAATGGGGCCCCCACCCCTGCTCCTGACTCCTGAGAGCCAATAGATACACAGTATAGGGGAGGGGGAGGGGTTTCAAAGAAAGAATGAACAGGGTGCGGCCCTTATAAAGCTCTGATGGAGGGCTTTAAAATTCTGAAGCGGGTTCGATACGGTAGATGTAGAGAAGATGTTTCCATTTGTGCGACCGTCCAAAATTAGGGGCCATAAATATAAGATAGTCACTAATAAATCCAAAAGGGAATTCAGGAGAAACTTCTTTTTCCAGAGAATGGTGAGAATGTGGAACTTGCTACGAAAGGGAGTGTTTGAGTTGAATTGCATAGATGCATTTAAGGGAAGCTAGATAAATACATGAGGGAGATAGGAATAGAAGGATATGTTGATGGGTTTAGATGATTAGAGGTGGGAGGATTCTCGTGTGGAGTATAAACACTGGCATGGACCAGTTGGGACGAATGGTCTGTTCTATTCTATGTATTTAATATTGGGAGAGACTTTTCCTGATAACTGGGACTGAGCAGTCAGATTATAAAGCAGGATATTTGGGAGGTTCAATAGCTGAATGTCCGAGGATGGTGATAGGGAATGAATTCTTCCGGAATTGGACCCTGGAATAGTCTGACTGGTTGTTTCCTACCAGAAGCCGACTGATACCTGGCCTTGATTGTCCCTCCTCTGACAGTTTGCACTCAGCTTCTGATGTAGACGCTCCCTTTGATCCAGGACTTGTCGTCTTCCCCGAATCTGTAATGAAAGATCAGCCACATGGGAACTGGAGGAAAGAGAAAAAGACCTGGATCTTCCTGCTGGATACGGGTCTCTCATAGCACCGGGCCGCGCATTGAACTGATGGGCACAGGGACAAGAGACAATTCAGGACTGAAGGAGCAATAGACAGAGAGAGAAAGATAAATATATCGAGAGAGAGAGACAGACCGAGTGAGAATGAGTTATAGAGACAGAGAGAGAGAGAGAGAGCTGGAAAGAGAGAGAGAAAGAGTGAAGATGGTGACAGAGAGCCAGAGAGAGAGAAAAAAAGAGGGAAATGAACGGAATGAGAGAGTAAGAGACACAGAGAGAGAGAGATAGAGAGTGAAAAAGTGAAATATATGGAGAGATAGAGACTGGGGATAGAGAGAGAAAGAAAGACAGGGAGAGATATACAGAGAAAGAGTGAGAAAGAGGGAGACAGAATGCCACTGACACACAGAGAGAGACAGAGAATGTTGGAGTGAAAGAAAGACTGATAACGTAAGATAAAGTTGGGGAGAAAGGGAGACAGATTGAGAGATAGAGAGAAAAAGAGAGATATGCAGAGAAAGAGGGAGACAGAGACAGACAGAAAAAGAAACAGAGAGGCAGACGAAGGGAGAGAGACAAAGAAATTGACAGAAAGAGAGAGAGAGAATGGGCTAGAGAGACAGAGACAAAGAAATAGAGACAGAGAGAGAGAGACAGAGAGTGTGAGAGAGAGAGAGAGATAGACTGAGGGTGACAGACAGAGAATGAGCAAGAGAGACAGAGAGAGAAAGAGAGGGAGTGAGAAAGAGACAGACAGAGGGAGAGACAGGAAGAGAGAGACAGCGAGAGAGAGTGGTAGGGGAAAGTTAACAACCTATTACCCATCCTGGCATGTGGAACATAGTGACAAGCACTCAATCATGGGATCCTTTCATTCTCTAATCTGTTTCCTGTTAACATAACGTGCCTTAACTATCACAACAAGGCTCTCGTGTGGCACTTTATCAAATGCCTTGTGAAAATCCATATGCACAAAATATAACATCTCAGTTCCAGAACCGTTATATCAAGAAAGTTTCCGGTAGAATTATTCCCTCAGATTGTGTCTGGGGACATTCATTTTGAAACTGTCCCTTCATAAAGTGCCGCTATCGCGGAGTTTTTGATGTGGGAATAATGGATCTTAGTTCAAGGTTTAGTCCAAGGCGAATATGTCTGCTCTGATTCCACGTGAGGTAAATCGCATTTCAATCAAAGTACTGGGGCTCATTTCTAGAGTAATTGAATTGGAAAGCAGGGAAGTTATGTAAAATTTATATAGAAACTTGGGTAAGCCCCACTTGGAGTACTCTGCACAGTTCTGGTCTCCATATACCTTGGTTAAACCACACCTGGAGCATTGTCCTCTATTCTGGTCTCCATATACGTTGGTTATACCATACTTGGAGTAGAATGCACAGTTCTACTCTCCTTAAAGCTTGGTTAGAACAAACTTGGAGCAGTATGCATTGTTCCGGTCTCCATATACTTTGCTTACATCACACTTGGAGTAGGAGGCACAGTTCTACTCTCCATACACCTTCATTAGATCACACTTGGCGCACTGCGCATAGTTAAGGTCTCCATAATATAAAAAGGATATAGAGGCACTGGAGAAGATGCAAAAACAAGGCTTACAAGGATGATCCCAGAACTGGGAGGGTACAACTTTCAGGAATGAATGAAACGGCTGGGGCTTACATTCTCCAGACAAGAGAAGGCTGAGGGGTGACACGATGGAGGTCTTTAAAATTATGAAGGGTTTGAGAGTTTAGACCTATTGAGGATGTTTCCACTTGTGGATGTATCCAAAATTAGGGGCCATAAATATAAGATAGGCACTAATAGATCCTATAGGGATTTCAGGAGCAACTCCTTTATCCGGAGACTGGTGAGCATGTGGAACTAGCTACAAGGAGTAGTTGAGGCAAATATCATGGATGCATTTAAGGTGAAGCTAGATAAACTCGTGAGGGTGAACGGTCTCGGAGGTTGTGCTGATAGGGTGAGATGAAGTAGGGTTGGAGGAGTCTTGTGTGAAGCATAAACACTAGCATGGATCAGGTGGGCCGAATGGCCTGTTTCTGTGCTGTGAATTCAACGCCTCCAATTCAGTCACCTAGTTTCAGAAACAAACCCTCCTGGTATCACAAGCTCCATCCGTACTGCCCCTTCCCCAATGGACACAGACTCCTCCACTGATTCTCTCAGTCCCATCCGGTTCTGTCTCATTTCCTGACTGCCCAACCTGATTTGAAATGATAAATCCGAGGAAGCTTGGATAGAGTGCGGGGCAATCTATCCTCCGAGAAAGGTCTCATTCGAGACTGGGTAATGCGCAGGGACTGAGCATTTCAGGAGTCACATTGGGTGAAGTGTCAGTTTGAAGGAACCCCACCAGACTGATACCTGAGGCTGTAGACCCCGCTGGGACAGAGGACGATTTCTCAGTAGATTTTTCAGATGTTTGTTCCTCGGGTTCCTGAGTCGGGATTGCCTCTGGATTCATAATATAGAATGAGAAACATGAGAGAGAGAAGGAGTGGGGAACACCCGAACACATCATCAGGCTGATACAATTGTCCGGAGAATGCCAGACTCCAGACTTTAAATAAGCCATTGCCCTCCAACTCCAGTCATCTGATCCACTACAGCCAACTCTTTATGTCACTATAACGTACTCCCCCTCGGTTACTACATCACACAATATTCAGTCACTACAGCCCACATACTTGAGTCACTACATCCCACTCTACTCAGTCGCTGCATCCCACTCACCTCAGCTATTACATTCCACTTCCCTCATTCACAACATCCCACTCCCAAGATTCATCACATCCCACTCTCCCAATCACTGCATCGCAGCTCCTCAGTCAGTACATCGCACACACCTTAATCAGTAAATCCAATACCCTCAGTCACTAATTTCTCTCCCTTCAGTCACTACATCCGAATCGCCTCAGTCACCTCATCTCACTCCCTTTAGTCACTAATTCCACGCCCTCAGTTACTGCATTGCACTCCACTAATCATTATATCGCACTCGCCTGAGTCACTATATACCACTCTACTCAGTCATCACATCGCACTCTGCTCAGTCACTACACCACTCCCCTCAGACATTGCTACACACTGCCCTCAGACACTGCCTCCCACTCCCCGCAGTCACTGCATCCCAATCCCCTCAGTCTCCTCATCCCACTTCCCACAGTCCGCTCATCCCACAACCCTCCCTCATTTCATCCCACGCACCGCACTGAGAGACTGGATGAATCTGAGGATTCCAGCAGTTACATTGGGTGAACAGTCTGTGTAGAATGGAATCCACAAGGCAGATACCTGAGGCTGCAGAGCCTGCTGAGACAGAAGATGTACGGTCAGCGGATTCGCGAGTCGATTGTTCCTCAGGATCCTGAGTTGGAGATGTCTCTGGATCTGTAATAAAGGAAGAGAGACATGGTAGAGTGCAGAGTGGAGCAACAGAACAGGTCATCAGGCTGATACTAGAGCCCAGAAAATGTCAGACATCAGTCTTTATAAAACAGATAAACATCAAATCCAACTCCCCTCAGTTACTGCATCCCATAACTCTCAGTCAATTCATTGCACATCTTTCAGTTACTGCATCCCACTCCCCTCAGTCACTGCAACCCACTCCCCTCAGTAATTGCCTCCCTTTCACCTCAGTCACTGCATCCCACTCCCCTCCATCACTGCATCCCAATACACCCGGTGACTGAATTCCACTCCCTGCAATCCCCTCAGCCCTCTCCACTCTGGCACTAAATACAACTAGCCTCATTCTCTTCTACCCACTACCTTCAGCCACCTCGTCCCTCTACATTCAGGCTCCCCATCCCACTCCCTTCAGCGTTCACATCCCACTCGCCTCAGACTCCTCATCTCACTCCCTTCACATCCCTCATCCCACTACTCTCAGACTCCTCATTCCACGACTCTCAGTCGCCTCATTCCACTCCCCTCAGAATACACACTCCAACCCGTCCCACTCACCCCTCAGTCTGCTCATCTCATTCTCCTCAGGCTCCGCATCCCACTTCCCTTAGACACATCATCGCATTACACTAAGAATTCTCATCACAAACCCCTCAGTCTCCTGGTCCCGCACACCTCAGTTGCAGCATCCCACTCCCCTCAATCACTACATCCAACTCCGCTTGGGCTCCTCATCCTAATTCCCACAGTCCGCTCATCTCACACCCCTCCTTCATTACATCCCACTCCCCTCAATAAGATACTGGATGAATCTGAGGGACTGAGGATGTCAACAGTTAGATTGAGTGAAAAGTCTGTGTAGAATGGACGCCACAAGGGAGATACCTGAGGTTGCAGACCCTGCTGGGAGAGAAGATGAATGTTCAGCGGATTCTCGAGTGGATTGTTCCTCGGGTTCCTGAGTTGGGGATGTCTCTGTATCTGTAATAAAGAAAGAGACACATGGGAGGGTGCAGTTTCGACAACACCCGAATAGGTCATCAGTCTGGTACTTGGAGAATGCCCGACACCAGTCTTTATAAAAGAATCATCCAATCCCATTCCCCTTAGTCATTACATCACACTCCCCTCATTCACGACATACCACTCCACTCATTCACTATATGACACTCCCCTCATTCACTACATCACACTCCACTCATTCACTTCCTTCAACTCCCCTTATTCAGTACACCACACTCTCCTCAATCACTGCATCCCACTCGCTCAGTCAGTGCATTCAACTATTCTCAGTCGCTGCATCCGAATCCCCTCAGTCTCCTCATCTCACACATGTCAGACAGTAAATCCCACATCACACAGTAAGAGATTGGATCAATCTGTGCAACTGAGGATTGCTGCATACTCATTGGGTGAGCAGTCTGTAGAATGGACGCCACAAGGTAGATACCTGAGGCTGTAGTCACCACTGGAATAGTGGATGTATGGTCAGCGGATTTGTAAGTCGATTGTTCCGCGGGTTCCTGAGTTGGGGATGTGTCTGGATCTGATAGAAAGGAAGAGAGACATAGGAGGGTTCAGAGTGGAGAACAGGCCATCAGGCTGGTACTAGAGTCCGGAGAATTCCCGACATCAGTCTTTATATAGCCCAGAATCATCTAATCCCACTCCCCTAAATCACTAAATTCCACGTCCCTCAGTCACTGCTTTTTTTTATACGTTCCTGGTATGTGGGCGTCGCTGGCAAGGCCAGCATTTATTGCCGAACCCTAACTGCCCTTCAGAAGATGGTGGTGAGCTGCCTTCTTCAATACAACTGTATGATTTGCTAGGCCATTTCAGAGCGCAGTTAGGAGTCAAATAAATGGGTCTGGAGCCACATATAGTCCAGACCGGGTAAGGACGGCAGATTTCCTTCCCTAAAGGACATTAGTGAACCGGATTTTTTTTTAATGACAATCTGATAATTTAATGGACTAGCTTATAATTCCAGATATTTATTAAATTCCAAAACTGTTGTGGTTGGATTTGATCTCATATTTTCCAGATCATTAGTCCAGGCCTCGGGATTATTACTGCAGTAACATAACCACTGTGTTACCGTTACCCCGCATCCAAATCCCCTCAATCCCCTCATCCAACACACGTCAGTCACTGCATCCCGATGCCCTCATTAAGAGACTGGATGATTCTCTGAAAATGCGATTTCAGAACTTACATTCGGACATTTTATTACTTTAAAATCTCTATATAAATACAAGTTATTGTTGTTGTTGCTGAACAGTCTGTGTAGAATGGATCCCACAAGGCAGTTACCTGAGCTTGCAGACCATGCTGGTCTAGAGGAGAAACGGTTAGCAGGTTCACGAGTCGACTGTTCCTCGGGTTCCTGATTTGGGAATGTCTTGGGATCTGTAATATAGGAACAGAGGCATGGGAGAGTGCAGAGTGGGGAACACCAGAACAGGTCATCAGGCTGGTATTAGAGTCTGGTGAATGTCAGACACCAGTCTTTATAAAACGCAGAATCATCAAATCCCATTCCCCATGACCCAGAAAGCCTGTAGATGGATCGTGCGGTGTTCAGCACTACACTGGGGGTCTATCGCGATCAGTGGGCACCGCAGGGAACAGAGTGTCAGATAGACTCGGAGAAAAGCGTTTGATTCAGCTCCCTATAGCTTTGAGGAAAAGTACAATTTGTGTTTCAGTTCCTTTATTCGTTGTGCCCCTTTCAACAATGCGGGGTGCTACATAATTTTGTTTTTCTGTTGATGACACGGGACATCCCAGAGTCACCCTTCTGGATCATTTCAAAACGGACGTGTTTGCTCGCAACACCCAAAGCACTAATTGGTCCCCTTGGATGACGAGCCTGATTGCTGATTGGTCCAATTGGAGGACAAGACTGCCTACTGCAGACAGAACAGAGCGCACCTGCAACAGACAGGACTCACCCTCGTGGGTTAAGACCTTCTCCCACCCGCAAACATGTTCCTGCTCCCACAGCCCAAATTACTGATCAACTAACGCCACCCAAGTTCCTGACCTCCCTCCAACCAAGTTCCTGACATTCTCCGCCGGTGCAATTTCTTGACCTCCGCCCATCAAAGTTACTGACCTCCACCCCCAGCGCGAGTTCCTGACCTTATCCCCCGGTACGATTCCTGAACTTCTCTGCAGCCCCGCCCCACCCCCCCCCCCCCGAGTTACTGCCCCCCGCGAGTTGCTGACCTTCTGTCCCACACCCAGTTCCTGACCTTCTCGAACCCCCGAGTTCCGAAATTCTCTCTCCCCCAAACCAAGTTCCTGAGCTTCTCTCCCCCTCCCAATTTCCTGCACATCACTCCCCCAATTCCTGACCTTCTCACCCTCCTCCTACCCGCGTCCCTGACCATCACTCCCACGCGAGGTCCTGACGTATTCTCCCCCACCGAGTTCCTGACCTTCTCTCCCACCTGAGTTCCTGAACTTCTCATCCCCCCCGAGTTCCTGAGCCTATATCCGTCCCACCCCAGTTCCTGACCTTCTCTATCACCCCCCCCCCCCGAGTTCCTGACCTTGTTCCTCCACCTGATTTACGGACCTTCTCTCCCCCCACCCCGAGTTCCTGACCTTATCGCCCTCCCACCCGAGTTCCTGACCTTCTCTCCCCTCCCCCCGAGTTCATGACCTTCTCCCCTTCCCCTGATTTTCGGACCTACTCTCCCCCCACCCCGAGTTCCTGATCTTTTCTCTCCCCACCCCGAGCTACTGACCTTATCGCCCTCCACACGAGTTCCTCAGCTTCTCTTTCCGCCCGAGTTCCTGATCTTCTCCCCCAATTGATATTCCGACCATATCTCCCACCACCCCGAGTTCCTGACCTTCTCTCCAACCAGCTCGAGTTCCTGACCTTCTCACATCCTCACCCGAATTCCTGACCTTTCCCCCCCCAACCCGAGTTCCTGACCATCTCACCTCCTCACCCGAATTCCTGACCTTCTCCATTCCCCGAGTTCCTTACCTTCTCACTCCACCCCAACAACCCCAGGTCCTGACCTCCTCTCCCGCCGCCCCTGAGATCTTTATCTTCTCGCCCCGCGGCTTCCTGACCTTCACTCACCATCCCTGATTTCCTGACTTTCTCTCTCCTCCCTCCCACCTCTTGAGATCCTGACGTTCAATCAGATTCTCCACCACCGCGGAATTCCTGACTTTCTATTAAAAACCACAAACCACGCAACACCTCGAGTTCCTGAAATTGTCTCTTCAATCCTCACCCCCATTCGGGTTCCTGAACTGTATTCACTCCCCAAAGTTCCTGACATTCTCTCCCCGTTCCCCGGAGATCCTTACGTTCTACCCTACCCGAGTTCATGACCGTCTCATCCACTCGCCCGAGTTCCTGATCTTCACTCCCCAACATCACCCCCACAAGTTCCTGATTTTCTCTGCACCTCCACGATTTCCTGACCTTCTCTCAGCCCACCCTAATTCCTGACTTTCTCTCTCTCACCACACCCAAGAATTCCTGACCTTCTCTCCCTCCTCCGAGTTCCTGACGTTATTCCCCCTCACGAGTTGCTGACCTTCTCAACCCCACCCCCGAGTTCCTGACATTCTCAACCCCCAAGTTATTGACCTTCTCGCCCAACCTTCCGAGTCCCTGTCGTTATTGCCCCCTCCCGAGTCGCTGACCTTCTCAACCCCCAAATTCCTGACCTTCTCTCCAAAACCCGATTTAATTACCTTCTCTCCCCTCCCCCTGAATTACTGATCATCTCTCCCATGCCCCCTCCACCGAGTTCCTGTCCTTCTCACGCCCGTGGTATCTGACTTTCTCCCACCCAGCGAGTTCCTGACATTCTCTCTCTCCCCCCAGATTCCTGATCTTCTCTTCCCCTCCGAGTTCCTAACCTTCTCCTTCTCCCCCCAAGTTCCTGACATTCCCGCTCACCTCCGAGTTCCTGTCCTTCTCTCTCCCCCACCCCGAGTTTCTTTCCTTCTCTCTCCACCCACCCCCACCCCCCGAATTCCTGTCCTTCTCTAACACCCACCCCCCGTGTTCCTGTCCTCGCGCTCCCCCCGAGTTCCTGTCGTTCTCTCCCCCCCCCGAGATCCTGTACTTCTCTCTGCCCCCCCAGACTTCCTGTCCTTCTCTCTCTCCCTCCCCCCGAGATCCTGTCATTCTCTCTTCACCCCCGAGTTCCTGTCCTTCATTCGCCCCCCCCCCCCATCAGTTCCTGTCCTTCTCTCTCCCCCACCCGAGTTCCTGTCCTTCTCTCTCCCCCGCACCAGCGAGTTCCGGTCCTTCTATCTCCCCACCCCCGTGTTACTGTCCTTCTCTCTCCCACCCCCCGAGTTCCTGTCCTTCACTCTCCCCCCCACCCTCCGAGTTCATGTCCTTCTCTCTCCCCACCACCCCCCCCCCCGGGTTCCTGTCATTCTCTCTTCCCCCCCGAGTTCCTGTCCTTCTCTCGACCCCCCCACTTCCTGTCCTTCTCTCCCCCATCCCCGAGTTCCTGTCCTTCTCGCTCCCCCCGAGTTCCTGTCCATCTCTGCCCCCCCCGAGATCCTGTCCTTCTCTCTACCACCCCCCGAGTTCCTATACTTCTCTCTCCCACCCCCCGAGTTCCTGTCCTTCTCTCTCCCCCCTCCGAGTTGCTGACCTTCTCTCCCACTCCGAGTTCCTGTCCTTCTCTCTCCCTCCTCCGAGTTCCTGACCTTCTCTCCCCTCTTCGAGTTCCTGTTCTTCTCTCTCCACCCACCGAGTTCCTGTCCTACTCTCTCCCCCCACCGAGTTCCTGTCTTTCTCTCTCCCCACCCCGAGTTCCTGTCATTCTCTCTCCCACCCACCCGAGTTCCTGTCCTTTCTCTCCCCCCTCCGAGATCCTGCCCTTCTCTCTACCCCTCCGAGTTCCTGTCCTTCTCTCCCCCCCCCGAGTTCCTGTCCTTCCTTCTCCCCCTTCTCCGAGTTCCTGTCGTTCTCTCTCCCGCACCCTGCACGATTTCCTGTCCTTCTCTCTCTCCCCCTCACCGAGTTACTGTCCTTCTCTCCCCCCCACGAGTTCCTTTCCTTCTCTCTCGCCCCTCCGAGTTCCTGTCCTTCTCTCTCCCACCCTCTGAGTTCCTGTCCTTCTCTCTCGCCCCCTCCGAGTTCCTGTCCTTTTCTCTGCCCCCCCCCGAGTTCCTGTCCTTCTCTCTCCCCCCGAGTCCCTGACCTTCTCTCCCGCCCCCGAGTTCCTGTCCTTCTCGCCCCCCCCTGAGTTCCTGTCCTTCTCTCTCCCCCCTCCGAGTTCCTGTCCTTCTCTCTCTCCCGCCCCCGAGCACCTGACCTTCTCTCTCTCCCGCCCCCGAGTACCTGTCCTTTTCTCTCCCCTCCGAGTTCCTGACCTTTTCTCTCCACGTCCCGCGTTCCTGACCTTCTCTCCAACCCCCGAGTTCATGACCTTCACTCCCTCCCCGCGAGTTCCTGACCTTATCTCCGCCCCCACCCCTGAGTTCCTGATCTTTGCCCCCCCTACCCCAATGTACCTGTACAATAAGCCATGTTACACCTGTATGCCGGCTTCAACTCATAAACAAAGTAAGTGGTGCAGTTTTTGATCTTTATCTTCACGGTCGCTTCACAGTGATTTCCAGCCCCGGTAAAACAAACTTTCCTCTCCACTTCTCCATCTCCCACGGTGGGATGAGACCTGAAACGAGGTTTGTAAATATTGAAGAATGTAAGCGAGGTGAACAGTGCTGGACAGTGAATGTAAATCTGAGATTATAAAGTCTGAAATTACCGTTTAACCAGCCCGAGAGGTGTGTGGAGCAGTGAAGGTGTGTAACCTGAGTCTCGGGAATCTCCCATCCACCAGAACTGGAAGAACAATTAAAGAGTCAGCCCTGAACTGATGACTCATAATAACTGACAGAAAGAAAAGGAACTGATTGGTCAGTAAAGATCACACCGTATTTCTGGTCTTCAAGTTAGGGGCTGGGGTGAAATAGTTGCTTCGGGTTAAAGCTGGATCTTGGAGTTTAGTATTAATACTATATTAATTTAGTAACAGTTAATACTGTATTAAATTATTAACTGTTAATTAGATATGATATTACTAATTTTAATTAGGTACCCCTTAGTCTAAAGTTTATGTAAAGTTAGTTAATAGTCCAATAAATGGAGGCATGGCAGGGCTGCTCAGTCCCATGGAATGCACTTCCTGCGCCATGTGCGGATTTCCAGGACGCTTCCCGTGTCCTGGACAACCACGTGTGCAACAGATGTTGTCAGCTGGAGGAGCTCGAGCTCCGGGTTTCGGAGCTTGAGCAGCCGCTGGCGTCAGTGCGGTGCATCCGCCAGGCTGAGAGCTACGTGGATAGCACGTTTCTGGAATTGGTCACCACGCTGCTAAGGAGTGAACAGGCAGAGTAGGAATGCGTGACCCACAGACGGAAGAGGAGTTCCAGGCAGTTAGTGCAGGAGTCCCCTGAGTGCTTACCTGTTCTGAGTACAGGAGAGGACAATGGTTCCTCTGGGGAGTACAGCCAGGTCAATTCCATGTCACCACAGGTATCTCAGCTGTACAGGGGTGGGATCAGGAAGATAGGGAAAGCAATAGTGGCAGGGGCTTCGAGTTAGGGGATCAGACAGGCGTTTCTGCGACCGCAGAATTTACTCCAGGATGTTATGTCGTCTCCCTGGTTCCAGGGTTAAGGATGTCACTGAGTGGCTGCAGAACATTCTGAGGGGGGGAAGCTGAACAGCCCGAGGTCGTGGTCCATATCGCTACTGACAACATATGTAGAAGGAGGGATGAGGTCCTGCAGCACATTTTAGGGATCGAGGAAATAAATTAAAAAGCAGGACCGCAAAGGTTGTAATCTCTGGAATACTACCGGTGGCACACGCGAGTGAGTATAGCAATTGAGGGATAGAGGAGATGAATGCGTGGCTGGAGGAATGGTGCAGTAGGGAGGGCTTCAGATTCCTGGGGCATTGCGGCCTGTTCTGGGGAAGGTGAGACCCTGTACAGGCCGGCAGGTTACACCTCAACAGAGGCGGTACAAATATGCTCGCGGGGATGTTTGCTCGTGCTGTTGGAGAGGGTTTAAACTAGGTTGGCAGTGTGATGGGCCCCGGATGTAGCATTAGTAAGGAGAAACAAAGGGCACAAATGATTGCGAGAGATGGATAGAGCTAAAGTAAGAAACAGTAAGATATTAGGTGGTGTCAGACTAAAAGAGAACACAGGATGGTCTACGACAGGTTTACAGTGTATGTATGTGAACGCACGAAGCATAGTAAACAATGTTGGTGAGCTGCAGGCGCAAATAGCCACATGGGAGCATGATGTTTTGGCAACAAAGGATACCTAGCTCAAACAAGTGCAGGATTGGGTATTAAATAGTTCTAGTTGTAAGTAGTTCAGGAAAGATATGGAAGGAAAGATATGAGGTAGTGAAGGAGAATTTTACAGTGCTGGAGAGAAAGGATGTCCTGGAGGTTTCAAGGACAGAATCTATATAGATTGAGATAAGAAATAATAGTGTATTCTATCGGCCACCAAATATTGGCAAAAATATGGTGGAGCCAATTTTGCAGAGAAATTACAGTGAGATGCAAGAACTATGGAGTAGTGATAATGGGGGACTTCAACAATCCTAATATAGACTGGGATAGTAATATTGTAAAGGGCAGAGAGGGGGAAGAATTTCTGAAGTGTGTTCAGGGGAACTTTCATGATCAGTATCTTCTTGCCAAAAGAGGAAGGAGGCAATGCTGGTTCTGGTTCTGGGGAATGAGGTCGGTCAAGTGGAGTAAGTGCCACTGGGTAAATATTTAGGGAACAGTGATCATAGTATCATAATGCGGAGATGCGGGTGTTGGACTGGAGTGGACAAAAGTGAGAAGTCGCACAACAAGGTCCCTCTGATCCTCTGTCCTTCCTAGGGTCCTACCATTCATTGTGTTTTCCCTTGCCTTGTTAGTCCACCCTAAATGCATCACCTCACATTTTTCAGGTTATATTCCATGTGTCACCGTTCTGCACATCTGACCAACCCGTCTATATTGTCCTGTAGCCTGAAGCATCCCTCCCCGCTATTTACCACTGCACCAATTTTCGTGTCATCTGCGAACGTACTGATCATACCTCCTACATTCATATCTAAATCATTAATGTACACTACAAACAGCAATGGGCCCATCACCGATCCCTGCGGTACGCCACTGGAAACAGGCTTCCAGTCACAAAAACAACCTTCGAACATCACCCTCTGCCTCCTGCCACTAAGCCAAATTTGGATCCAATGTGCCAAATTGCCCTGAATGCCATTAGAGTCCAAAAAGGAGAACTTCGCATGGAGGTAGAGGGCATGGTTCAGGTGAGAAATGAGCACTTTGCAGCTGTCTTCACCAAGGAATAACATGCTGCCATAGACATAGTGAAGGATGAGTTAAAGGAAATACAGGATGGGATAAAAATTGATAAAGAGACGGTACTAGAAAGGCTGGCGGTACTTAATGTAGGTAAGTCACCAGGACCAGATGGGATGCATCCTAGGACGCTGAGGGGAGTGAAGGAAGAAATCACAGAGGTTCAGGCCGTAATCTTCCAATACTCGTTCGAAACGGGGTTGGTGCCAGAGGACTGGAGAATTGAAAAAGTTACTACCTTGTACAAAAAAGTGAGTAAAGATAAATTCAGCAACTGCAAGCCAATCTGCTTAAACTCGGTATTGGGGAAGCATTTAGAAATAATAATCAGGATCAAAATTAACAGTCACTTGGACAAGTGTGGATTAATTTAGGAAGGCCAGCACGGATCTTTTCAAGGCAAATCGTGTTCAACTATCATTGATCATTTTTTGATGAGGTAACAGAGAGGGTTGATGAGGGCAATGCGGTTGACGTGGTGTACCTGGATTTTCAAAAGGCATTCGACATAGTGCCACGTCATAGTGTTGCCAGCAAAGCTGAAGCCCATAGGATAAAAGGGACAATAGCAGCATGGACACAACATTGGCTAAGTGACAGGAATCAGAGAGTAGTGGTGAACGGTTGTTTGTCGGACTGAAGGAAGGCATACAGTGGTGTTTCCCAGGGTCGGTTCTAGGACCACTATTTTTCTAGATATATATTAACGAATTGGATGTGCGTGTACAGGGCCCAATTTCAAAATTTGCACATGATACAATACTTGGAATTATAGTGAACAGTGAAGAGGATAGTGATGGACTTCAAGAGGACAGAGACAGGCTGGTGGAATGGGCGGACATTTGCAGATTAAATTTATTGCAGAAAACTGCGAAGTGATACATTTTGGTCGAAAAGAAGAGCAGAGGAATTATAACCTAAAGGGTACAAACCTAAAGGGAGAACAACGGATACATGTGCTTAAATCGTTTAACTTGGCAGGACAGATTGAAAAAGCTTACGGAATATTTTGCTTTTTAAATAGAGGTATAGAGTATAAAGCATGGAAATTATTTCGAACTTGTATAATACACTCGTTCGGCCTCAAATGGAGTATTGTGTCCAATTCAGGGCACTGTACTCGATGAAATTTGTGAATACCTTAGCGAGGTGCAGAAAAGATTTAAGAGAATGTTTCCAGGGATGAGGGACTTCAGTTACGTGGATTGACTGGAGAAACAGGCGTTGTTCTCCTTAGAGCAGAAAAGATTGAGAGGAGATTTGAAAAAGGCGTTGAAAATGAGGAGAGGTCTGCACAGAGTAGACAGAGAGAAACGGTACCCATTGGCAGCAGGGTTGAGAACAAGAGGACACAAATTTAAGGTGATTGGCAAAAGAACCAAAGGCGACAAAGGAAAAAAATACTCAGCGAGTTGTTAGGATCTGGAATGCATTGCCTGAAACTTTGGTGAAGGCAGACTCAATCACATCTTTCAGAAGGGAGTTGGATGAGCACCTGAAAGAAAATAAATGCAGGGCTACGGGGAAAGGGCAGGAGATTGGGATTAACTGAAGTGCTCTTGCAGAGAACCGGTATTGTCTCGACGGGCCGAAAATCCTTCTTCCGTGCTGTAACAATTCTATGATTCTATGAAAGACTGGGACCCGCAGAGAGTATTGTAAACTGGGGTCCATCCTTTACTCTCTGTTCTCGATCTATATTCCTCTCTATTCCGAATAACTCCCTTTACTTCTGTTCTCGATCTATATTTCCCTCTATTCCGGGTATCTCCCTTTACTCTCTGTCCCCGTGCTATAACCCCCTCTATCCTAGGTATCCCCTTTACTCTCTGTCCCCGTTCTATATCCCTCTCTAACCTGGGATTCTCCCTTTACACACTGTTTCTCTATAGAGACCGGTTGTTCAAATTTCGCTATATCCACTCCCTGTCCAATTGCTCTGAATGATTATCTCTGTCTCCCTGCAGTAAGCATTCCTACTCGCAACCTTTATTCGCTTTTGTACATTTACTCCTCGCTTATCGACTAGTTTATCATTAAATTTCCACTCACATTACCTTTTAAATCTGTACCATCCGTAGGCAACATCCCAATCACATTTCTTTTGTTTATAGCACTGAGTCCCACTACAGTCCGTGCTCCTCCAGGGCTGGTTCAGGACTGTGTGATGTTCACACGGCTCAGTGAGTGCGGAGTCTGGGACTGAGTGACAGAAAGATTTTTAATGTTAATATAAAATAATAAGAAAGAAACCGGACGGACCACCCGGCATCGACATCGGCACCGGCTACGGACATGGCACGCCCAGCCCAATCTACCCTGCAAAGTCCTCCTCACCAACATCTGGGGATTGTGCCAAAATTGGGAGAGCTGTCCCACAGACTAGTCAAACAACAGCCTGACATAGTCATACTCACAGAATCATACATTTCAGTAAATGTCCCAAACTCCTCCATCACCATCCTCAGTTATGTCATGTCCCAGCAGCAGGGCAGACCCACCAGGAGTGGCCGCACCGTGGTATACAGTCGGAAAGGAGTGGGCTTGGGGGTCCTCAACATTGACTCCGGACCCCATGAAGTCTCATGGCTTCAGGTCAAGCATGGGGAAGGAAACCTTCTGCTGATTACTACCTACCTCCCTGATGAATCTGTATTCCACCTTGTTGCACACCACTTGAAGAAGCACTAAAAATAGCAAGGACACATAATGTACTCTGGGTGGGAGACTTCAATGTCCAACACCAAGAATGGCTCAGTAGCACCACTATTGACCGAGCTGGCCACGTCCTGAAGGACATAACTGCCAGTCTGGGCCTACGACAGGTGGTGAGAGAACCAACACAAGGGAAAAACCTACTTGATCCCGTCCTCACCAATCTACCTGTCACAGATGCAACTGTACATGACAGTATTGGTAGCAGTGACAACTGCACAGTCATTGTGGAGACGAAGTCCCGTCTTCACACTGAGGACACCCTCCCTCCTGTTGTGTGGCACTGCCACTGTGCTAAATGGGATAGATTCAGAACAGATCTAGCAGCTCGAAAATGGGCATCCATGAGGCGCTGTGGGACATCAGCAGAACTGAATTCAAACCCAATCTGTAACCTCATGGACCGGCATATCCCTCACTCTACCATTACCATCAAGCCAGGGGACCAACCCTGGTTCAATAAGGAGTGTAGAAGAGCATGCCAGGAGCAGGACGAGGCACATCTAAAAATGAGGTGCCAAACTGGGGAAGCTGCAACACAGGACTCTATGCATGCTAAAAGGATCAAGCAACATGCTACAGACAGGGGTAAGAGATCCCACAATTAACGGATCAGATCAATGCTCTGCAGTCCTGCCACATCCTGTCGTGAATGGTGGTGGACCATTAAACAACTAACGGGAGGAGGAGGCTTCTTGAATATCCTCATCCTTAATGATGGTGGAGCCCAGCACGTGAGTGCAAAAGAAAAGACTGAAGCGTTTTCAACCATGTTCAGCCAGAAGTGCCG
Source organism: Squalus acanthias (assembly GCA_030390025.1). Classification (NCBI taxonomy): domain Eukaryota; kingdom Metazoa; phylum Chordata; class Chondrichthyes; order Squaliformes; family Squalidae; genus Squalus; species Squalus acanthias. Next base: position 230,740 of record JASTWF010000323.1, read on the forward strand.
AGTTGCTGATCCATATCGGCCTCCTCCTGAGGTCCCCAAAATCACAGAACCCAGCTTTCAGCCAATTCGATTCACTTCACGTGATATCATGAAACGGCTCAGCGCCTTGGATACATCAAAAGCTATGGGCCCTGACAACATTGCGGCTATCATGCTGAAGACATGTGCTCCAGAACAAGCCGCGCCTCTAGACAAGCTGCTCCAGTACAGCTACAACACTGGCATCTATCCGATAATGTGAAAAACTGCCCAGGAATGCCCTGTCCTCAAAAAGCAGGGCAAATCTAAACCGGCCAATTACTGCCCCATCAGTCTTCTCTCAATCATCAGCAAAGTGATGGAAGGTGTCACCGTCAGTGCTATTAGCGGCACTTACTCAACAGGAACCTGCTCACTGATGCCCAGTTTGGGTTTCGCCAAGACCACTCTGCTCCACACATCATTACAGTCTTTTTCCGAACATGGACAAAGGAGCTGATTTCCAGACGTGAAGTGAGAGTGACAGCCCTAGACTTCAAGGCAGCATTTGACCGAGTGTGGCATGAAGGAGCCATAGTAAAACTGAGGTCAATGGGAATCGGGGGAAAAACTCTCCACTGGCTGGAGTCTTACCCAGCACAAAGGAAAATGGTTGTGGTGATAGAAGGTCAATTATCACAGCACTAGACAAAGCCGTTCGCCAGAAACGTCACTGGGCCAGACACATAAATACTGTGGAAACAAGAGCAGGTCAGAGGCTAGGTATTCTGTGGCGAGTGTCTAACCTCCTGACTCCCCAAAGCCTTTCTACCATCTACAAGGCAAAAGTAAGGAGTGTGATGGAATACTCTCCACTTGCCTGGATGAGTGCAACACAAACAACACTCAAGAAGCTTGAAATCATGCAGGACAAAGCAGCCCGCTTGATTGCCACCCCATCCACCACCTCAAAGATTCACTCCCTCCACCACCGGCGCACCGTGGATGCAGTGTGTACTATCTACAAGATGCACTGAAGCAACTCGCCAAGGCTTCTTCTGCAGCACCTCACACACCCGCGACCTCTTCCACCTAGAAGGACAAGGGCAGCAGGCGCATGGGAACACCACCACCTCCAAGTTCCTCTCCAAGTCACACACCATCCTAACTTAGAAGTATATCGCCAATCCTTCATCGTCGCTGGGTCAAAATCCTAGAACTCCATACCTAACTGCACTGTGGGAGTATATTCACCACACGGACTGCAGCGTTTCAAGAAGGCGGATCACCACCACCTTCTCGGGGGCAATCAGGGATCGGCAATAAATGCTGGCCTTGCCAGCGACGCCCACATCACACAAACGAATAAAAAAATAAAGATCAGTTAATATTACACAGCGGCTTGTAACACCCGAAGCAGCAATAACCTCAGTCTCACTCTCCGCCCTGGTAGAAAATCACCCAAATTAAAGCTGGAAACTTGTCAACTTCTGTAAGCCAGGTTTCAATCTGTCTCCCAGCCCAGCCTTTAGCTCACTGCTCACAGACAGTCCTCCCTATTCTAGATTGACCCTTAGCTCTCAGGTAACAGAAAGCAGCAGTAACTTCAGCTTCACTTCGTCCAATAGAAAAGCTGCAAATTTAAAGCTGGAATTTAGCGAGTCTCTAAATAGGCTTTAATCTACGTCACTGAAATTTGGTTTCCGTTTTACTTCTATTAACACAGAGATTCGGGAAGTTCAACTTACTCTCACCCATTCTCTCCCTCCTCACAGACTGATCTCTCTGTTCTACATTAACTGTTATGTCCAGCTACAGAACGCCGTGTGCCCGAGTAAGTTTCAAGCTGCAGTTCCCGCGGGAACCTCCAACATTTGGGACCCTCCTCCTGCATCTGCAGACTGAGCTGGTGAACAGAGTGCAGATGGTGAGGGACACTCAATGGTCAGTGAGAGATATCCTGAGGTTTCTCTGTCCCCAGGAGAACACTGAGTGCAGATGGTGAGGGGCACTCGATGGTCAGTGAGTGATATCATGGGGTATCTCAGTCCCCAGGTAAACAGAGTAGAGATGGTGAGGGACACTCGAAGGTCAGTGAGAGATATCCTGAGGTTTCTCAGTCCCCAGGTAAACAGAGTAGAGATGGTGAGGGACACTCGAAGGTCAGTGAAAGATGTCATGGGATATCTCAGTCCTGGGGTGAAATTAGATTAAAATAACTGTATTTTGCTGATTCTCCATTTAGAAAATTATAAAATTATATATGTATAGATATTGAATATATTAATGCTGAATATATAATAAATTGGAAGATGAATATCAAAGATATTTTAATAATATATTATAAAAATTGCAAGATATATATTCTGATTGAAATACTGAATATATGAATGTCATGGCATCATGGAATAGTACAGCACTGAAGGAGGTCATTCGGCACATCGCGTCTGCGCTGGCTCTTTCGAATATAAATAGAGTTAGCCCCACTCCCCGATCTTTCCCCATAACCAGCATTTTTTCTCTTTCAATATTTTACACAATTCCATTTTGAAGACTGCTACTGAATCTGTTTCCATCACCGTATCAGGCAGTGCTTTCCCAAACATGTTCTACCAGCACGTAAACAGAAAGCGCGCAGTAAGAAGCGGGGTGGGGCCTATTAGAGACAAAGAAGGTGATATATGCTTAGAGGCGCAGGCAAGGCGCGAATACACAATGAGTACTTTGTAACGGTGTTTACTAAGGAAGTGGATGCTGACAAAATATCGGTAGAAGTGGAAACGGTACAAGGAATTGAAGGGCTGAAAATTGACAGTCAGGATGTACTAGAAAGGCTGGGTATGCTTAGAGTGGACAAGTCGCCTGGTCTAGATGGCTGGCAACCCAGGTTGCTAAAGGAATTGGGGGAGGAGATAGCTGAAGTAAATGTTCCTCATGTTCTCCTTCCAAGCACATTAAATCTGTGTCCTCTGATTACCGACCCTTCAGCCACTGGAAACAGTTTCTCCTTATTCACTCTATTAAAACCAGTCATGATATTGAACACATCAATAAAATATCCCGTAATACTCTCTGCTCTAATTGACAAATCCCAGCTTATCCAGTCTCTCCACACAACTGAAGTCCCTCATACATGGCACCATTCTGCTTCTTCCCGATTCCATTACCTAAAAATGTCCTCTCAGCATCACCTCAAAACTGACACATTACTGACACGGAAGAGATTGAACCTGTAAATATTCTGAAACTAACACTCAGTCTCATTAAAGTTCCAGCCATGGTGATGCTTGAATTGCAGTTTAAATGCAGAGAACATCGCAGTTCCTTTACTCTCCCAGTGTCAGCGGGTGAGCAGCAGTGAGGTTCTGGGTCATTGACATCCGGTCAGGGGACTCGCAGTGTCCCGTATCCTGGTTACAAAAACAATCTCCCAGTAAGATCCCATCTGGAATTCTGTGTTCAATTCTGAGCAGAGCAACTCAGGAAGGACATATTGGCCATCACTCCAACGCCACCCCTACCCCCAAAATTCCTTATCTTCTCTCCACTGCCGAGTTCCTGACCTTTGCCCCCCGACTTCCTGACCTATGCCCTCGAGTTCCTGGCCTTTGCCCCCCGAGTTCCTGGCCTTTGCCCCCTCAGAGTTCCTGACTTTTGTCCCCTCAGAGTTCCTGACTTTTGTCCCCCCATTTCCTTACCTTTACCTCCCGATTCCCTGACCTTTGTCACCCGATTTCCTTAACTTTGCCTCCTCGCGAGTTCCTGACCTCCCCCCGCCCCCGTTCCTGACCTTTGCCTTCATCGAGTTCCTGAACATTGCTCCACCCCGATTTCCGGACCTTTGCCACCCACGGATTTCATGACCTATGTCCCACCGTGTTCCTGACCTTTTTGCCCACCCCCCGATTTCCTGACCTTTGCCACCACCCCCGCGAGTTCCTGAGCTTTCCCCGCTCCCCCCCCCCCGCCACCCCCATGTACCTGTGCAATAAGCCATGTTATACCCGGGTGCCGGCTTCAACTCATAAACGAAGTAACTGCTGCAGTTTTTGATCTTTATCTCCCGGTTCCTGTGACAGGGATTTACAAACCCGGTAAAACAAACTGTCCTCTCCACTTCTCCCTGTCCAACGGTGGGATGTGCACCTGAAACGAGGTTTGTAAATACTGAAGAATGTAACCGAGGTGAACAGTGCTGGACAGTGAATGTAAATCTGAGATTATAAAGTCTGTAATTACCCTTTAACCAGCCTGGGCGGCCTGTGGAGCAGCGACGGACTGAAACCGGAGTCTCTGGAATCTCCCATCCACCAGAACTGGAACAACAATCACAGAGTCAGCCCCTGAACTGATGGCTCTTATTAACTGACAGAAAGACTGGGAACTGACTGGTTGGTAAAGGTCACACCGTGTTTCTGCTCTTCAAGTTAGGGGCCGGGGTTAAATAGTTGGTTAGTGTTAAAGCTGGAGCTTGGAGATTAGTAACTGTTAATACTACATTAAATTAGTTACTGTTAATACCACGTTAAATTAGTAACTGTAAATACTATATTAAATTAGTAACTGTTAATACTACGTTAAATTAGTAACTGTTAATACTCTATTAAATTAGTAAGTGTTAATAACATATATTAATAACTTCAATTGGGTACCCACGTAGAGTTAGTAAAGTTAGGTAATAGTCAAATAAGTAGAGGCATGACAGTTCACTCCCAAGGATTGCACATCCTGTGTCTTGTGGGAAATCCAGGACGCATCAAGTGTCCTGGACAACCACGTGTGCAGGATGTGTCGTCAGCTGGAGGAGCTCGCCTCCGGGTTTCGGAGCTTGAGCAGCCGCTGGCGTCACTGCGGTGCATCCGCGAGGCTGAGAGTTACGAGCATAGCACGTTTCAGGAGGTGGTCACCCGTAGCTTAGCAGTGCACAGGCAGAGCGGGAATGGGTGACCGCCAGACAGAAGAGGAGGACCAGGCAGGTAGTGCAGGAGTCCCCTGAGCGAATCTCGCTCTCCAACCAGTATTCTGTTCTGAGTACTGGTGAGGGCTTTGGTGCCTCTTGGGAGTACAGCCAGAGCCAAGTCCATGTCACCACGGGTGTCTCATCTCAGGGGGTGCAGGATGATAGGAAAAGCAATAGTGGTTGGGGATTCGAGTTAGGGGAGCAGAGAGGTGTTTCTGCAGAAGGGGATGTGACTCCAGGATGATATGTTGTCTCCCTGGTGCCATGGTTGAGGATGTCACAGAGCGGCTGCAGAACATTCTGATGGGGGAGGGTGAACAGTCAGAGGTCATGCTCCATATCGTTAGCAACGGAATAGGTAGAAAGAGGGATGAGGTCCTGCAGGCAGATTTTAGGGAGCTAGGAAAGAGATTAAAAAGCAGGACCTCAAAGGTAGTAATCACTGGATTACTCCCGGTTCCATGCGCGAGTGAGTATAGAAAGAAGAGGATAGAGCAGATGAATGCGTGGCTGGAGAGATGGTGCAGGAGGGAGGGCTTCAGACTCCTGGGGCATTGGGGCCTTTACTGGGGCAGGTGGGACTTGTACAGGCCAAACGGGTTGCACCTCAACAGAGCCATTATCAATATCCTCGCGGGGAGGTTTGCTAGAGGTATTGGGGAGGATTAAACTAAGTTGACAGGGGGATGGGCACCAGGATGTAGTAGAAAGGAGAAATAACGGGCACAAAGGATTGTGGGAGACGGATAGCAATAAGTAAGAAATAGTAAGGTATTAGATGGCGTCAGACTAAGAGAGAATACAGGATGAGCTTAGACAGGTTTTCAGTGTATGCATGTGAACGCACGAAGCATAGTAAACAAGGTTGGTGAGATGCAGGCGCAAATAGCCACATGGGAATATGATGACATGGCAATAACGGAGACCTGGCTCAAAAAAGAGCAGGATTGGGTATTACATATTCCTGGATATAAGGTGTTCAGGAAAGATAGGGAAGGAAAGATAGGAGGTGGTGTGGCAGTATTGGTTAAGGAGAATGTTACAGTGCTGGAGAGAGAGGATGTCCTGGAGGGATCAAGGACAGAATCAAATGTCTAGAGTTAAGATAAAATAGAGGTGCCATTACACTACTGGGGTATTTTATAGACCACCAAATAGTGGGAAAAATATGGAGGAGCAAACTTGCACAGAAATTACAGAGAGATGCAAGACATATAAAGTAGTGAGAATGGGTACTTCAACTATCATAATATAGACTGGGATAGTAATAGTGTAAAGGGCAGAGAGGGGGCAGAATTTCTGGAGTGTGTTCAGGAAATCTTTCTTGATCAGTATGTTTCCAGCCCAACGAGGAAGGAGGCATTGCTGGATCTGGTTCTGGGGAATTAGCTAGGTCAAGTGGAGCAAGTGTCAGTGCGTGAATATTTAGAGAACAGTGACATAGTATCATAAGGTTTAGAGTAGCTATGGAAAAGGACAAGGATCAATCTAGAGTAAAAATACTTAAGTGGAGGAAGGCCAATTTCAGTGGGATGAGAACGATTTTGGCCTGGATAAATTGGAATCAAAGATTGGCAGGCTAAATTATAATGGAACAATGGGTTGCATTTAATGAGGAAATATTTCAGGTAGAGTCGAGGTACATTCACAATAGGGGGAAAGGTAGGGTAACCAAAGCCAGACCTCCCTGGATGACGAAAGAGATAGAGAGTAAGATGAAGCAGTGGAAGAGCGCGTATGAGAGATGTCAGGTCGAGAATACATCTGAGAATCAGGCTAAATATAGAAAGTTCAGAAGAGAAGTGAAGAAGAAATAGTAGGGGAAAAGAGAGGTATGAGAATAGAATGGCAGCTAACATAAAAGTTAATCCAAAAGTATTCTATAGGTAAATAAATAGTAAACAGGTATTAAGAGGATGGGTGGGGCCGATTAGCGACCAAATATGGCCCTAGCATGGAGGCATAGGATATGGATGAGGTGCTAAATGAGTTTTTGCATCTGTCTTCACCAAGGAAGAGGATGCTGCCATAGACATAGCGAAGGAGGAGGTAGAGGAGATACTGGATGGGATAAAAATTGATAAAGAGGAGGTACTAGAAAGTAGGTAAGTGACCAGGACCAGATGGGATGCATCCTCGGATGCTGCGAAAAGTGAAGTAAGAAATCGCGGAGATACTGACAATAATCTTCCAATCCTCCTTAGAAATGGGGGTGCTGCCAGAAGACTGGAGAATTGCAAATGTTACACCTTGTTCAAAAATGGGTGTTAAGATAATCGCAGCAACTACAGGGTTGTCAGTTTAACCTCGGTAGTGGGGAAGCCTTTAGAAACAATAATTAGGAAAACGTAACAGTCACTTGGACAAGTGTGGATTAATTAAGCAAAGCTAACACGCATTTGTTAATGGCAAATCGTGCTGAACCAACTTGATCCAGTTTTCTGATTAGGTAACAGAGCGGGTTGATGAGGGCAATGCGTTCGACGTGTTGTACATGGATTTCCAAAAGGCGTTCGACAAAGAGCCATATATTAGACTTCACAGCAAAGTTGAAGCCCATGGATTAAAAGGGATAGTGGCAGCATGGATACGAAATTGGTTAAGTGACAGGAAACAGAGAGTAGTGGTGAGCAGTTGTTTTTCGGACTGGAGGAAGTTATACAGTGGTTTTCCCCAGGGGTCAGTTGTAGGAACACTGATTTTCTTGATAAATATTAAAGTCTTGGATGTGGGTGTACAGGGCACAATTCAAAATTTGCTCATGGCACGAACTTGTAAGTATTGTGGACAGTGAGAAGGATAGTCATATAATTCAAGAGGGCATAGTCAGGCTGGTGGAATGGGCGGACAGGTGGCAGATGAAATTTAATGCAGAAAAGTGCGAATTAATACATTCTGGTAGAAATAATGGGGAGATGAAATATAAACTAAAGTGTACAATCCTAAAGTGGGTGCATGAACAGAGAGGCCATGGGGTATATGTGCACAAATCGTTGAAGTTGGCAGTACAGATTGAAATAGCATCATGAATAGAGGTATAGAGTAAAAAGCCTGGATATTATGATGAAACTGTCTAAAACATTGTTTCGGCCTCAACTGGAGTATTGTGTCCAATCCTGGGCACCGCGATTTAGGAAGAAAATAAAGGCCTTAGATAGGCTGCGGAAAAGATTTACAAGAATGTTCCCAGGTAGAAGGAACTTCCGTTACGTCGATAGACTGGAGAAGCTGGGGTTGTTCTCCTTAGAGCAGAGAAGATTGAGAGGAGTTTTGATAGAGTTGTTCAAAATCATGAGGGGTCTGGACAGAGTAGATAGAGTGAAACGGTTCCCATTGGCAGAAGGGTCGAGAAACAGAGGACACAGATTTAAGGTGATTGGCAGAAGAACCAAAGGCGACATAGGCAAAACTTTTTTACTCAGCGAGTTCTTAAAATCTGTAATGCAAAGCCTGAAAGGTTGGGGGAGTCATACTTAATAACAGCTTTCAGGAGGGAGTGGGATAAGTACCCGAAGGAAAAATATTTGCAGGACTACGGGGAAAGGGCGGGTGAGTGAACTAACTGAAGTGATCTTGCAAAGAGCTGGCACGCGTTCGACGGGCCAAATGGCCTTCTTCCGTGCTGTAACCATTCTATGATTCTATGAAAGATTGGGAACCACATAGAGTACCGGAAACCGGGGCCCATCCTTTACTCTCTGTCCCCGTTCTATATTCCCCTCTATCCCGGGTATCTCCCTTTACTCTCTGTCCACGTTCTATATTCCTCTCTATCCCGGGTATCTCCCTTTACTCTCTGTCCCCGTTCTATATTCCCCTCTATCCCGGATATGTCACATTATTCTCTGTCCCCGTTCTATATTCCTCTCTATCTCCGGTATATACCTTTACACTCTGCAATGTTCTATATTTCCTTTCTGTCTTTATGACAGAGATAGATAGATTTCTAGACACAAAAGGCATCAGTGGGTATGGGGAGACAGCAGGGATATGTTATTGAGATATAGGATCAGCTATGATCATATTGAATGGCGGAGCAGGCAAGAAGGGCCGAATAGCCTACCCCTGCAACTATTTTTCTATGTTTCTATATCGCGGGTATCTTCCTTAACTCTCTGTCCCCGTTCTATATTTCCCTCTATCCCGGGTATCTCCCTTTACTCTCTTTTCCCGTTCATTATTTCCCTCTATCCCGGGTATCTCCCTTTATGCTCCCTGTTTCTCTGTGCAGAGTCCGGTTGTCCCCCTTTCCCTGTATGAACTCCCTGCCCCATTGCTCTGACTGATGATCCCGGTCTCTCTGCAGTTCCCATTCCTACTCTCACAATTTGTTCTGTTTTGTATATTTACTACTCGCTTATCGACTAGTTTATCTGTAATTTCCCCCTCACGTTACCTTTTAAATCTGTACCATCCTTGAACAAGATCGTTATCACACTTCGAGTCCCACCCATCGATGCACTGAGTCTCAATGCAGTCCGTGCTCCTCCAGGTGTCCTCCAGGACTGTGTGATGTTCACACGGGTCCGTGAGTGCGGAGTCTGCGACTGAGTGACAAAATCATGTTTCATGTTAAAATAAAGTACAATTAATGTTACACAGCGACTTGTACCCCCCGAAGCACCAATAACCTCAGTCTCACTCTCCGGCCTGGTAGAAAATCCCCAAAATGAAAGCTGGAAACAATCCTCCTTCTCTAAACCAGATTTCCATCTGGCTCCCAGCCCAGCCTCCCCTCTAACTCAGTGCTCACAGAGTGACATCAATATTCTAGATGAACCCTTAGTCCCAGTTAACAGAAAACAACAAAAACCTCAGCTTCACTTGGTCCAATAGAAATGCTGCAAATTTAAAGCTGGAATTTAGCTATTGTGTAAACCAGGATTTGTTCTGTACCCCAAAATGTTGGGCTCCGTTTTACTTCTATTAACACAGAGAATCAGGATGTCCGGCTCGGTCTCACCCTCTCCCTCCCTCCTCACAGACTGATCTCTCTGTTCTACATTAACTGATATGGCCCAGCTACAGAACGCCATGTGCCCGGGTAAGTTACAGGCAGCAGTTCCCGCGGGCAACGCCAACATTTGGGACCCACCTCCTGCACCTGGAGACTGAGCTGGTGAACACTGAGTGCAGATGGTAAGGGGCACTCGATGGTCAGTGAGAGATATCATGGGATATCTCAGTCCCCAGGTGAACACTGAGTGCAGATGGTGAAGTACACTCCATGGTCAGTGAGAGATATCATGGGGTATCTCAGGCCCCAGGTGAACACTGAATGCAGATGGTGAGGGACACTCGATGGTCAGTGAGAGATATCATGGGGTATCTCTGTCCTGGGATGAAATTCGATTAAAATAACTTTCTGTTGTTGTTTCTTAATTGATAAATCAATAAGCATATATATATATATATATATATATATATATATATATACATATGAACATTGAATATATTAATACTGATAATATAAATAAATTAGAAGCGGAATATCAACGGTATTTTGATAACATTATACAACTTGTACGATAAATATTCTGATAGATTTACTGAGTATATGAATATCATAGAATCATGGAATAGTACAGCACTGAAGGAGGCCAATCGGCCAATCGAGTCTGCGCCGGCTCTTTCGAAGTTCAATCCAGTTAGTCCCACTTCCCCCGCTCTTTCCCCATATCCCAGCAATTTTTCTCCTTCAAATATTTATACAATTCTCTTTTGAGGGCTACTACTGAATATGTTTCCAACACCCTATCAAGCAGTGCTTTCCAAATTCTTAACACTTGTTTGTGTAAAAACGCTTTATCTCATGTCGCCTATGTTTATTTTATCAATCACCGTAAATCTGTGCCCACTTGTTGTCGACCCTTCAGACAGTGGAAACAGTTTGTCTTTATTTTCTTTATCAAAATCCTTCATGATTTTGAACATCTCTGTCAAATCTCCTCTTAGCCTTCTCTGCTCTAAGGAGAACAACCCCAGCTTCTCCAGTCTATCCACGTAACTGTAATACCAGTCTAGTAAATCTCTACTTTACCCTCTCCAAAGCCTTCACATCCTTCCTAAAATGTGGTGTCTAGAATTGGATATAATTCTCCGACTGGGACCGAACTCGTGAATATGAAATATAAATTTTATGATAAAGACAAGAACTGAATGTGAAGATTACAACTAAATGACAATGGGAAATATAAACACACATACAAATGTAAATGATAATTTAAATGTACAAATACATAAATATCAGTATTAAATAAAAAAACAAAATACAGCTCACTACGTATTAGAAAGAAGTGCGCAAATATAACTATATAAATATAAATATAACTTGGGCCCCAGCTATTCACAATATACATTAATGATCTAGATAAGGGAACTAAATGTAATATCTCCAAGTTTGCAGATGGCACAAAGCTGGGTGGGAGCGTGTGCTGCGACGAGGATACCGAGAAACTCCAGGATGATTTGGACAGGTTGGGTGAGTGGGCAGAAGTGTGGCAGATGAAATTTTACGTGGATAAATGCGAGGTTATCCACTTTGGTGTCAAAAACAGAAAGGCAGACTATTATCTGAATGGTAGTAGATTTGGAGAAGGGGAAGTGCAACGAGACCTGGGTGTCCTTGTGCACCAGTCGCTGAAGGTAAGCATGCAGGTGGTGCAGGCGGTGGAAGAAGTCAAATGGTATATTGGCCTACATAGCGAAAGGGTTTGAGTATAGGAACAGGGGTGTCCTTCTGAAGTTGTACAGGGCCTTGGTGAGACCACACCTTGAGTACTGTATGCAGTTTTGGTCGCCTTATCTGAAGAAGGATGTTCTTGCCATGGAAGGAGTTCAGCGAAGATACACAAGGCTGATACCTGGGATGGTAGGAAGGACATATGAGGAGAGATTGGGTCGATTGGGCTTATACTCGCTGGAGTATAGAAGAATGAGAGGGGATCTCATCGAAACAAATACAATTCTGACAGTTCTGGATAAACTAGATGCAGGAAGAATGTTCCCGATGTTCGGAAAGTCCAGAACCAGGGGTCATCATCTAACGATAAGGGGTAAGCCATTTCGGACAGAAATGAGGAAGAATTTCTTCACCCAGAAAGTGGTGAATCTGTGGAAAATTCTCTACAACAGAATGTAGTTGAAGCCAATTCATTAAATATATGCAAGAATGAGTTAGATATATTTCTTAAAGCTAAAGGTATCAAGGGATATGGGGAGAAGTCAGGTACAGGGTACTGAGTTTGGACGATAAGCCATGATCTCATCCAAAGGCGGAGCAGGCTCGATGGGCCGAATGGCCTACTCCTGCTCCTACCTTCTATTTTTCTATGTTTCTATGTAATATTTACAATATTTGTGCAAATAAAGTGCAATGATATCATGATATCTCAATACATAGAAATAAATCTCAATTTTTCTTGTAGTGAAAACAGAGCCAAGGAAGGAGGAGAATAAATAATATCGATCAATAATGCAAATATTTTACAAATCGTTAATAATAAGAACAACAACTTGTAATTATATAGCGCCTTCAATGTAGTGAAACGTCCCAAGGCACTGCACAGGAGTATTTTTAAGACAATTTTTTTTTACATCGAAACACATAATGATAAACTAGAGCATGTGAACAAAAGCTTGATCAAACAGGTATTTTTTTAAGGAGCGTCTTAAAGGAGGCAAGAGAGGTAGCGAGGCGGAGAGATTTAGGCAGGAAATTCCAGAGCTTGGGGCCTAGGCAATATAATGCACGGCCACCAAAGGTAGAGCGATTATAATCAGGGAGGCTCAAGCAGCCAGAATTAGAGGAGCACAGATATCTCCGGGGGTTGCGGGGCTGAAGGAGTTTACAGAGAAAGGAAGGGGCGAGGCAATTGAAGGATTTGAAAACAAGGATGCAAATTTTGAAATCGAGGCGCTGCTTAACTAGGAGCCAATGTAGGTCAGCGAACACAGGGGAGATGGGCGAACAGGACTTGATGCCAGTTAGGACACGGGCAGCCGAGTTTTGCATGACCACAAGTTTACGTAGGGTGGAATGTGGGATGCCAGCCAGGAGTGCCTAGGAATAGTCAAGTCTAGAGGTAACAAAGGCATGGATGAGGGTTTCAGCAGCGGATGAGCTGAGGCAAGGGCAGAGACGGGCGATGTTACGGAGGTGGAAGTAGGCTGTCATTGTTATGCTTCAGATATGTGGTCGGAAGCTCATTTCAGGGTCAATCTGACACCAAGGTTGCGAACAGTGTGGTTCAGCCTCAGACAGCTGTTCGCGAGAGGGATGGAGTCACTGGCTAGGTAACGGAGCTTGTGGCGGTGACCAAAAGCAGTGGCTTCGGTCTTCCCAATATTTATTTGAGAAACATTTTGGCTCATCCAGAATTGTATGTCGGACAAGCAGTCTGACAAATTAGAGATCGTGCAGGGGGTCCAGAGAAGAAGTAGTGAGCTCCAGCTGGTTGTCGTCAGTGTACAAGTGGAAACTGACGTTATGCTTTCGGATGATATCGCCCAGGGGCAACATGTTGATGAGAAATAGGAGGAACCAAGGATAGATCCTTGGGGTTGCACCAGAGGAAACAATGCGGGAGCGGGAAGAGAAGCCATTGCATGTGATTCTCTGGTTAATCTTAGATAGTCAAGAATTGAACCAGGTGAGTGCAGTCCCACACAGCTGGACGATGGTGGAGAGGTGTTGGAGAAGGATGGAGTGGTCAACCGTGCCAAAGGCTGCAGACAAGTCAAGAAGGACGAGGAGGGATAGTTTAGAATCGTAGAAAAATGGGAGCAGGAGTAGGCCATTCGGCCTTTCGAGCATGCTCTACCATTCAGTATGATTATGGCTGATCCTCTATCTCAATATCATATTACCGATCTCAACCCAGACCCCTTGATGCCTTTTGTGTCTAGAAATCCAACTATCTCCTTCTTAAATATATTCAGTGAATTTGCATCCACAGCCTTCTGTGGTGGAGAATTCCACAGGTTCAACCTCATCTGACTAAAAAGAATTCTGCTCATCTCCGTCCTAACTGTCCTTCTCCGTATCATGAGACTGTGTCCCCCCGTTGTAGAGCCAGCAGCCAGGGGAAACATCCTCCCTGCATCCAGTCTTTTTAGCCCTGTAAAAGATGTTTACGTTTCAATGAGATCCCCTCTCATTCTTCTAAACTCTGGTGAATACAGGCCGAGTCGACCCAGTCTCTCCTCGTGCGTCAGTCCTGCCATCCCTGGATTCAGTCTGGTGAACCTTCGCTGCAATCCCTCTATGGCAAGAGTATCCTTTCTTAGGGAAGGTTGACCAAAACAGCGCACAGTACTCCAGGTGTGGTTTCACCAATGCCCTGTTTAACTGCAGTAAGACATCCTTGCTCCTGTACTCAAATCCTCTTGCAATGAAGGCCAACATATAATTTGCCTTCCTAACTGCTTGCTGCACCTGCATGTATGCTTTCAGTGACTGGTGTACAAGGACAGCCAGGTCCCTCTGTAGCTCAACATTTCCCAATCTATCAACATTTAAATGATACTCTGCCTTTCTGTTTTTCCTGTCGATGTGGATAACTTCATATTTATGCACGTTATATTGCATCTGCCACGTATTAGCCCATTGACTCAACTTGTCTACTTCGCCCTGAAGCCTCTTTGCATCCTCCTCACAACTCACAATCCCGCAAAGCTTTGTGTCGTCAGTTAACTTGGAAATGTTACACTTGGTTCCTCATCCAAATCTTTGATATATGTTGTCAATAGCTGGGGCCCAAGCACTGATCCGTGCGTTACCACACTAGTCACCGCCTGCCAGCCCGAAAAAGATCCATTTATTCCTGCTCTCTGTTTCCTGTCTGCTCATCAATTTTCAATCCATGCTAGTATATTATTCCCAATCCCATGTGCTTTAGTTTTGCACTCTCACCTTTTATGTGGAACTTTATCAAAGGCCTTCTGAAAATCCAAATACATCACATCCAGTGATTCTCCCTTATCTATTCTACCAGTTACATCCTCAAAACTCCCCAGTAGGTTTTTCAAACAGCATTTCCATTTCAAAAATCCATGTTGACGTTTTCTAATCCCATTGATATTTTCTAAGTGTCCTGTTATCACATTCTTTATAATAGACTCTAGCATTTTCCCTAGTACTGATGTTAGTCTAACTGATCTGTAGTTCCCTGTTTTCCCTCTCCCACCTTTTTAAATAGTGGGGTTATATTTGCAACCCTCCAATCTGCAGAAACTGTTCCATAATCTCTAGAATTTTGGAACATGACAACCAATGCATCCGCGATTTCCATGGCTACCTCTTTTAATCCTCTGGGATGCAGATCATCAGGCCCTGGGGATTTATCGGCTTTCAGTCCCATTAATTTCTCCAGCACTATTTTTTTGCTATTAATAATTTCCTTTAATTCCTCCATCTCACTAGACCCTCGGTTCCCTAGCATTTCTGGATAGTTATTTGTGACCTCCTTCATGAAGAAAGAAAAAAAGTGTTTGTTTAATTGCTCAGCTATTTCCTTGTTCCCCATTATAAATTATCCAGTTTCTGACTGTAAGGGACCTACATTTGTCTTCACTAATCTTTTTATTTTTACATACTTGTAGAAGCTTTTACAAACCACTTTTATGTTACTTGCAAGTTCACTCTCAGACTCATTTTTCCCCTCTTAATCAATCTCTTGGTCCTCTCCACCATCATGCCTTTTAATGAAGCTCCCCAATCTATCATAGCCAACTTATTTCTCATACCTTCAGAGTTTCCTTTGATTAGATTTAGGACCCTCGTTTCGGATTGGACTTCTTCACTTTTCATCTTAATGAAAAATTCTATCATGTTATGGTCATTCTTCTCTGAAGGATCCCGCACAACAAGATTATTAATTAAACATTTCTCATTGCCCAATAGCAAATCTAGGAGGCCTGTTCCTTAGTTGGCTCATCAATGCACGGGTCTAAAGAAAATGTGTACACACTCCAGGACTTCATCCTTCACAGTATTATTGCTAATTTGGTTTGGCCAGTCTATATATATAGATTAAAGTCACCCATGATTACTGTAGTACCCTTGTTGCATGCATATCTAACTTCCTATTTGATGACTTCCCCTATGTTACTCCGACTGTTTGGAGGCCGAAAGACAACTCCCACCAAAATTTTTTGCCACTTGGTGCTTCCTAGCTCCACCCCGACTGATTCTATATCTTGCTTTTCTGTGCCAATATCCTTTCTCACTATTGCTCTGATTTCATCCTTTATTAACAACGTCACCCCACCGCCTTTTTTCTTTTTGCCTGTCCTTCCTAAATATCTAATATCCTTGGATATTCAGCTCCCAGTCTTGGTCACCGTGGATCCATGTCTCAGTTATCGCAATTATATTACTTTTGTCACAGTCACAAAGGATGTCATTTATGACTTTGATGAGAGCCGTTTCGGTATTGTGTCAAGGGCGGAACTTGACTGGAGGGATTGAAACATGGAATTGCGAGAAAGATGGGCAAGGATTTGGGAGGCGACAACACGCTCAAGGGCTTTGGAGAGGAAAGGGAATTTGGAGTTGAGGCGGTAGTTTGCAAGGACAGAGGGATCAAGGTTTGTTTTTTGAGGGGAGGGGTGATGACTGCAGATTTGAGGGAGAAGGGTGCAGTACCTGAGGAGAGAGAACCGTTAACAATATCAGCTAACATGGGAGCCAGAAAAGTTAGTTGGGTGGTCAGCAGTTTGGTGGGAATAAGGTCGAGGGACCAGGAGGTGTGTCTCTTGGACAAGATGAGCGCAGAGAGGTCATGAGGGGAGATCGGAGAGGAACTGGCGAAATATTTGTGTTCAGTCCTAGGGCAGGGGGAACCATCGAAGAAGTTTGGCGTGGTGGGCTAGGGGAAGGAAGGGAAGTGGCAGAGGCAGTCGAAAGGATAGTCTCAATCTTAGAGACAAAGAAATCCATGAGATCCTCACACTTATTATCGAGATGAGGGTGGAGGGGAAAGTGGAGAATGGTTTAGGAAGACGGTTAGCAGAAGAGAATAGGAGCCTGGGTTTATCTTTGCATTCCAGAATGATTCTGGAAAAATGAGCAATTTTGGCAGACGAGAGCAGGATCTGATAATGCATTAGGTGGTCCAGCCAGATCTGGCGGAGAATGGCTGAATTAAATGTCCGCCATATCCGTTCAAGTCTGCTTCCCTTGGACTTAAGGGAGCGAGGTTGAGAGCCGTAACAGTGCGAACAGCCACGGTGAGAGAGGGTAATTGTTTTAGTAGGGACTTGGGCATCAAAGGTGGTGGTGAGGGTGTGATTGAGCAGCTCAGTCGCTGTAGAAATGTCGTGGTGAATGGAGGGCTAGAGATTGGACATACGGAATTTCATAGTGCAGTTGTAAGAGAGTTGGGAGTTGGGAAAGCCTGAATAAATAATATCAATCAAAATTACAAACACTAAAGGTCTATTACAAATCCATAATAACATCGATCAATAATGTAAATATTCAAGATATTTTACAAATCCTTAATAAATAACATCAATAGTAATGCAAATATTAAAGATTTATTGCAGATCCTTAATAAATAACATTAATCAATAATGCAAATATTGAAGAACTATTACAAAAGTTAATAAATAATATTGATAAATCATGTAAATGTTTAAGATCTATTACAAATCCGTAATAAGTAATATCAATCAATAACGCAAATATTAAAGATTTATTGCAAATCGTTAATACATAACATCACTCAATAATGCAAATATTAAGGATCTATTACAAATCCTTAATAAATAATAAGGTTCAATAATGCAAATTTTAAAGATCTATTACAAATCCTTAATAAATAACATCAACAAATAATTAAAATATCAAAGATCTATTACAAATGCTTAATCAATATCTTGGATCATTAATGCAAATATGAAATGATCTATTACAAATCCTTACAAAAAAAATCGATCGATAATGCAAATATTAAAGATCTATTGCAAATCCTTAACAAATAATATCCCTCAAAATACAAATATTAAAGATCTATTACAAATCCTTAATAAATAATATCAATTAATAATGCAAATAATAATCATCTTTTACCAATTCTGAATATATAACTTGGATCATTAATGCAAATATTAAAGATCTATTACAAATCCTTACAAAATAATATCGATCAATAATGCAAATATTAAAGATCTATTACAAATCCTTAATAAATAATATCAATCAAACATGCAAATATTAAAGATCTATTATAAATCCTGAATAAGTAACATCAATCAATAATTCAAATAAAGAACTATTGCAAATCCTTAAAAATAACATAAATCAATAATGCAAATATTAAATATCTATTACAAATCCATGATAAATAATATCACTAACATAAAAATTAAAGATCTATTTCAAATCCATAATACATATCAATCAAGAAGGAAATATTTAAGAACAATTACAAATGTTTAATGAATAATATAAATCAATCATGCAAATATTAAAGATCTATTACAAAACGTTAATCAATAATATAAATCAATAATCAAATATTAAAGAGCAATTACAAATCCTACATAAATAATATCAATCATTATTGCAAATATTAATTATCTATTACAAATCCATACTAAATAATATCAATAATGCAAATAGTAAACATCTAATACATATCGTTAATAAATAATATCAATTAATAATGCAAATATTAAAGATCTATTTCAAAAGCTTAATAAATAACGTCAGTCAATCAAGGAAATATTAAAGATCTATTATATATCCATAATTATTAATATCAATCAATAATGCTAATATTAATGTTCTATAACAATCCATAATAAATAACATCACTCAATAATGCAAATATTAAAGATCTATTACAAATTCATAATCAATAAAATCAATCAATCATGAAACTATTGAAGATCTTTCACAAACCCTTAATAATATTATTAATCAGTAATGCAAATATTAAAGATATATTACAAATCAATAATATAATAATATTGATCAATATTGCAAATATTAAAGATCCATTAACAATCCTTAATAAATAGCATCAATCAATAATGCAAATATTAAAGTTCTATTAAAATCCTGTAATTATTATCATCAATCAATAATGTAAATATTAAAGATCTATTGCAAATGCATAATATATAATATCAATCAATAATGAAAATATTAAAAAACTATTACAAATCCTAAACAAATAATATCTATCAATAATTCAAATAGCAAAGACTTATTACAATTCCTGAATAGTTTTCATCAACCAATAATGCAAATATTAAGGATCTATTACAAATCCTTAATATATAACATCAATTAATAATTCAAATATTAAAGATCTATTACAAATCTTTAATAAATAATATCAATCAATAATGAAAATATTAAAGATCAATTACACATCCTTAATAAATATTATCAATCAATAATTCAAATATTAAAGATCTATTGGAAATCCTTAATAAATTATATCATTCCATAATTCAAATATTAAAGATCTAATCAGAATCCTTAAAAATAGTTTCATAAAATAATGTAAATGTTAAAGATCAATTAGAAATCCATAATAAATAACATCAACCAATAATTCAAATATTAAAGATCTATTACAAATCCATAATAAATAATATCAATAATGTAAATATTAAAGATCAATTAAAAATCCTTAATAAATAATATCAATCAACAATTCAAATATTAAAGATCAATTTCAAATCCTTAATAAATAATATCAATCAATCATGCAAATATTCTAGATCTATTGCCAATCCATCATAAATATCAACCAATAATGCATGTATTAAAGATCTATTACAAATGCACATGTTTAACATCTGATCAGTAATTAAATGTATAATATGTATAATATTAGCATCGAATTACGAATCTTTTACAGCACAGAAACAGGCCATTTAGCCCAACTGTTGCTAACGTTGTTTATTCGCCACTAAGAGACTCCTCCCACCATTCTTCATCGAACACTATCAACATGTCCTTAATTCCTTTCTCCCTCATGTGCTTATCTATAATCTATGCCATACACCTCAACTTTATCCTCTTATAGCGAGTTCTGCATTCTCAGCACTATCTGGGTAAAGACGTTTATCCTGAATTCCCTCTTGGATTTTTAGTGACTATCTTCTATGGATGGCCCCCTAGATCTCGCCTCGCCCGTAAGTGAAAACATCCTCCAAACCCTTACTTTCATAATTTTAAAGACCTCTATCAGGTCCTCCCCCAGCCTTCTCTTTTCTAGAGAAAAGAGTTTCAACCAGTTCAGTCTTTACTGAAACTGAGAACATCTCAGTTCTGATATCATCTTGTAAATCCTTTTCACACCCTCTGCAGTACATCTACATCCTTTTTTGTAATATGGAGAATATAACTGCGCACACCTGCGAATACCTATCACAAATGTATAAGTTTTAAATCTGATCATCCGTTCCCTCATCGTCGCTGGGTCAAAATCCTTGTGCTCCCTCCCTAACAACACTGTGGGAGTACCTTCACCACACGGACTGGACCGGTTCAAGAAGGTAAGCCACCACCACATTCTCAAAGGCAATTAGGGATGGGCAATAAATGCTGCCCTTGCCAGCGACGCCCACATACCATGAACGAATAAAAACAATTAAACGTATAAATAATAGGAATGTAAGAATTTCAATTTAAACTCCATGTTTGAACCTCTCCAATCTGGTTTCCGCCCCTGCCACAGCCCTGAAACTGTCCTAATCAAAATCACGAAAGAGAAGTGCCTTGGGAGATTTTGCTACGTAAAGACATTAAATAAACACGGTGCAATTTGTTTATAATGAAAATTACTTACTCAGGTAACCGAGAATCAGCAGCAGAGTCCTCATCTCACCGGCTGATATTCTGGAAGTAAAAACAAGGAATTTGTGTTAGGGAGAGTTAAGGGGATGGGGGATCAGAGGAAACTTTAAATAGGGAGCTGGACAGGGAATCAGTGGCTATATCTATTTATAATGGGTGAGCTGTACCTTGTCCCTCCCTGGGACCCCTACAGAGAGAGGTGAGCTCCACCTCCTTACATGTCCTTGATAAACACCAATTGCTTGACTCTCTTTCCAGTCTCCCGGTACAGATCCCCTTCTAATATTCTGACACAGGTCTTTACTGAGCCCTGTATTGGGACAGGACAAGCGGTAAACTCACCCCTGAGTCCCTACGAAGCAAGTGACAAATTTCTGAGCTTGTTCTAAAATCCATTCATACAAGACTGCTTACCTGAGTCTCCAAAAGAGGTGTCGCTGTGTAAGATGCAGTGAGTTCAGATCACCAGCACCCTTCCAGTCTCAGAGACAATCTGCTGTGAGCGGTGTCGGACTCAGTGACAGCAACACCTCCCACATCAGAGACACGTGTGACTGAGGGCAGCGCTGATTGGCTGACATAATCTGGTTTAGTAATGTTCTATAATATGGCACAATCCATGCAAAGTAAATACTTTTAGCTAAAGGATCTGAGCAAAACAAATAGGTAAACATCTCTCCTGCGCACATGGTAACCAGCTGGGCTTTGCTCCTTTAACATAACTTGTCTTGAGCTGCCCAGCATGAAGGGCATAGGGAGGTTGGAACTGGAGAGGGTCTGGGCATGTTATGGTCAGTATTGGGGAATGGCCTGTGTTTATTGGAACTTTAATTGCATAAGAACATAATAAATAGGAGCAGGAGTAGGCTATTCGGCCCTTCGAGCCTGCTCCGACTTTCAATAAGAACATGACTGATCTTCTACCACAACTCCACCTTCCCGCCCTGTCCCCATATACCTTGGTTCAACCTACTGCCAAAATAACAATCGATCTCAGCCTTGAAAATACTCCTCGACTGAGCACCACAGCTCTCTGGGGTAGAGAATTCCAAATATTCACAACCCTCTGAGTGAAGACAATTCTCCTCGTCACAGTCCTGGACGGGCGACCTCTTATCCTGAGCCTATGACCCCTAGTTCTAGACAGGCCAGTCAGGGAAAAACTGCCTCTCAGCATTTACCCTTTCAAGCCCTTTAACAATTGCATACGTTTCATTGAGATCACCTCTCATTCTTCTAAACTCCAGAGAATATAGGCCCATTCGTCTTAAATTCTGCTCAAAGGACAGTCCTCTCTTCACAGGAATAAATCTAGAGAACATTCGGTGTAGCCCCTCTAAGGCAAGTATATCCTTCCTTAGATAAAGAGATCAAAACTGCACACCATTCTCCAGGTGTGGTCTCACCATTGCCCTCTATAATTGCAGCCAGGCTTCCTTACTCTTATACTCCATCCCTCTTGCAATAAAGCCTAACATACCATTTGCCTTACTAATTGCTTGCTGTACCTGCATGTTAACTTCTGCATGTTAACTTTCTGTGATTCGTGTACAAAACCACTAAATCCCTCTGAATACCAGCATTTACTAGACTCTCGCCTTTGAAAAAATATTCTGTCTTCCCATTCTTCAAATCAAACTTGGTAATTTCACATTTCCCCACATTATGCTCCATCTGCCACCTTCTTTCTCAATCACTTAACAGTCTATATCCCTTTGCAGCCTCCTTGTGTCCTTCTCACAGCTTCCTTTCCCAATTTTGTATCGTCAGCAAACATGGACACATTACACAATGCCCCCTCATCTATGTCATTGATATAGATTGTAAATAGCTGAGGCCAAAGCACTGATCCTTGCGGCACTCCACTAGTTACATCCAGTCATCCCGAAATTGTCCTGTTTATCCCTACTTCAACAGATAGAGTCCTGGGATGAGAGGTTTGTGCGATGATGAGAGTGTAAGTCGAATGGGCCTATAATCTCTGGAGTTGAGAATAATGAGAGGAAATCACATTCAAGCTTATAAAATTATAAAATCCAAGCATTCTACAGCCACTGGGTTCCCCCTTATCTACCCTGCTACTTACACCCTGAAAAACCTATATATTTATTTATATATTTATAAATATATTTGTCAAACATTATGTCCCTTTCATGAAACTGTGTTGACTCTGCCGAATCTTATTGTGAGTTTCCAAGTGTCCTGTTACCAGGTCCTTAATAATAGATTTTAGAAATTCCCCTCCTACTGATATGAGGCTAACTGGGCACTGAGTGTTAAAGAGAGAATATCACAGGGTAAATCCCTCCCATATCAGTAATGTGTCAGTAATGAGCAATGGTCTATCAGTAACACACTCCAGTGTAGAGTTATCACTAATACTTCGAGATACGCACTCTTGGTGATTCTTGACATTCAATTTAAATACAGAGACCATCGCAGTCCCTTTACTGTCCCAGTGTTCGGGGGTGAGCAGCAGTCAAGTTCTGGGATATTGATATCTGATAAGCGGCCTCACAGTTTCGCGTGTCCTGTTTACACAAACACTCTCCCAGCTCGCTCGCTCTCCTCACGCTAGTTTGCATATGTTGCTAAATGTACTCCTGTGCCCTTTAAAAGATCGTTTCCGTGTTCCTGATATGAACAATGTAATGTTCTCAGTCTGTCAGCATCATCTGACAAACATTACATCTTAGAATCATAGAATGGTACAGCACAGAATGAGGCCATTCGACCCATCGTGTCTGTGTCGACACTTTGAAAGAGCTGTCCAATTAATACCACTCCCCTGCTGTTTCCCCATAGACTTGTAAATCATGCCCCTTCAAAAATTCCCTTTTGAAAGTTACTATTGAACCTGCTTCCACCGCCCCTTCAGCCAACGCATTGCAGATCACAACAACTCGCTGTGTAAGAAAATGTTTGCTTATGTCGCCTCTGGTTCTAAATCCCTCCCATATCAGTAATGTTTCATTAATGGGCGATTGTCTATCAATATCTCTGTCGAGTGTACAGCTTACATTAATCCTTTGACATACACACTCTTGGTGATTCTTGATATTTAATTTAAATACAGAGACCATCGCAGTCCCTTTACTGTCCCAGTGTTAGTAGGTGAGCAGCAGTCAGGGTCTGAGTCATTGTTTTCTGGTCAGGGGCCTCACAGTGTCGTATGTCCTGGTTACACAAACACTCTCCCCGCTCGCTCTCTCTCCTCACTCTAGTTTGCATATGTTCCTAAATGTACTCCTGTGACCTTTAAAAAAAATAGTGTCCTTGCTTCTGATGTGAAGAACCTATTGTTCTCTGTCTGTCAGCATCATCTGGCAAACATTACATCATAAAAACCTAGAATGATACAGCACAGAAGGAAATATTCGGCCCATCGTGCCTGTGCCGGTTCTTTGAAAGAGCTGTCCAATTAACCCCACTCACCTGCTCTTTCCCCACAGTCCTGTAAATCGCATCCCGTCAAAGATTTATCCAATTGCCTTTTGGAAGTTAGTATTGAACCGACTTCCAGTGCTCTTTCAGCAAGTGCATTCCAGATCACAACAACTCACTGTGTAAATAAAAATGTTTCCTCGTATCGCCTCTGGTTCTTTTGCCAATCCACTTAAATCTATGTCCTCTGGTCACTAAGCCTTCTGCCACTGGAAGCAGCCTATCTTTATTTACTCTATCAAAACGATTCATGGTTTTGATCACCTCAATCAAATCTGCTCTTAATCTTCCTTGCTCTAAGTAGAACAAACCTAGCTTCTCCAGTCTCTCTACAGAACTGAAGTCCCTCATTCCTGTTACCATTCTATTAAATCTCCTCTGCACCCTCTCCATGGCATTGACAAGCTGCCTAAAATGTGATGCACAGAATTGAACACAATACTCCAGCTGAGTCCTAACATGTGTTTTAATAAGGTTTAGCGATAACTTCCTCGCTTTTGTACTCTGTGCTGCGACAATAAAGTTCAGGATCCCGAATGGTTTTTTAACAGCCTTCTCAACTTGTCCTTCCAAGATCTGTGTACATACAGCCCCAGGTCTCTCTGTTCCTGCACCCCCTTTAAAATTGTACCATTTCGTTCACCTTGCATCTCCTCATGTATCCTACCAAAATGTATCACCTCACAACAAACTGCCACTTTTTACAGGCTGACATTGTCTTTCCCTCTGATGTGTAAAGAAAACAAAGATGGATCCCCTTCCATTAGCCTCTCTGGATCATTCTGATTCTGCCTGTTTATATTACCAAAATCTGCCCTCTCAGCATCACCTCAGCACTGACGCATTACTGACACGGGAGAGATTCAACCTGTAAATATTCTCCCGCGAACATTCAGTGCCCATTAAAGTTCCAGCCCTGGAGATGCTTGAATTTCAATTTCAATACAGAGACCATCACAGTCCATTTACAGGCCCAATGTTAACGGGGGGCAGCAGTCAGTGTCTGGGACATTGACATCCGGGGCCTCTCAGTTTCCCATGTCCTGGTTAAACAAACACTCTCCCAGTACGCCATAATCTGGAGTGACTGTGTCCAATTCTGGGCACCGCACCTCAGGAAGGAGCTATTGGCCTTGGATGGGTTTCAGCGCAAATTCACCAGAATGATACCGGGGATGAAAGGGTTCAGTTCTGAGGACAGTTGCATAGACTAGGCTTGTATTCCCTTGATTATAGAAGATTAAGGAGTAACTAATTGTAGTGTTTAAGATGATCAAAGGAATTGTTAGGGTAGATAGAGAGAAACGATTTCCTCTGGTGGGGCGAGTCCAGAACAAAGAGCATAATCTTAAAATTTGAGCTAGGCTGTTCAGTGGTGATGTCAGGAAGCACTTCTTCACACAAAGAGTAGTGGAAATCTGGAAAACACTCCCCCAAAACGCTGTTGAGGCTGGGGGTCAATTTAAAGTTTGAAAACTAAGGTTGATATATTTTTGCTGGATAAGGGTATTAAGTTTACGGAACTAAGGCGGGTAGATGGAATTAAAGAACAGATCATTCAAGATCTGATTTAATGCTGGAGCAGGCTTTAAGGGCTGAATTCCCTCTTCCTGTTCCTATGCTCCATGTTTCTAAGACCCTAAAAATTCTCTCTCTGTCTCTTCTCACTCTAATATGCATTTGTTGTGAAATGAGCAGCTGTGAGCTTCAGCAGATCTTATTCGTGCTTTTGATCTGGACAGTTCATTCTTCTCAGACTCTGAGCAGCCTCTGACAAACAACAAGCTCCCACCTTTTGAAGGCTGACATTATTTTGCCAGCTGCACACAGCGTACAACATTCAAATCTGTTAGTCACAGAGGATGGAAAGATCAGGCGGACTCAGAAGTGACAATGGGTTCAGATTGGCAGCGAGTAACTTCCTTGTATGCTGGAATTAACCCATGGGGATTCACAGATTCGGCAATATGGGGAAAATGGAGATTGGTGAATCTACCGGGGACCAGGTCTTATCATGAGCTGCTTGGTAGTGAGATTGAAAGTCAGTCAGCCCTTTTAACGCACACTCTATCACTGAGCAATCAGCTGCTACAAAATGATTGAGATCACTCAGGGTACGGTAGCATAGTGGCTATTTCACTGGACTATTGATCCAGAGAACAGAGTACAAATTCCAACCCGGATGTTTGAGAATTTGAATTCAAGTTTAAATAACTGGGTATGAAAAGCCTGGTATCAGTGAAAGTGGCTGACACATGGAATGGATTTATCCTGTGAATATTCTCTCGCTAACACTCAGTGTTCATTAATGTTCAAATATACATGGGTGGGATTTGTCTCTTATATAGGTTGGATTTGACACTGATTTGGGAGGGATTTGTCTCTGATATGTCTGAGATTTGTCTCTGATATGGGAAGGATTTATGTACATGGATCCCTGAATCACTTGGCTCCTCCACAGTTCCTAGATTCGCACCATTTAGAAAATACTCTGATCTATCTTTCTCAGGTGTGAAGTGGATGGACTCAAACGTTCATGGGCACTGAGTGTTCGAAACAAAATATTCACAAGGTAAATCCCTCCAATATCAGTAATGTATCATTAATGGGTAATGGTCTATCAATATCTCTGCTAAGTTTACAACTTACATTAATACTTCGACATACACACTCTTGGTGATTCTTGACATTTAATTTATACAGAGAACATCGCAGTCCCTTTACTGGCCCAGTGTTAGTGAGTGAGCAGCAGTCAGGGTCTGGGATATTGACATCTGTTCAGGGACCTACAAGTGTCGCGTGTCCTGGCTACACAAACACTCTCCCAGCTCGCTCTCTCTGCTCACTCTAGTTTTCCTATGTTGCTGAATGATCCCCTGTGCTCTTTAAAATATATTTTCCGTGCTTCTGATGTGAACAATCTATTGCACAGTCTGTCAGCATCATCTGACAAACATTACATCATAGAATCATAGAATGGTACAGCACAGAAGGAGGCCATTCGGCCCATCATGCCTGTGCCCACTCTTTGAAAGAGCTGTCCAATTAATTCCACTCCCGTGCTCTTTCCCCATAGACCTGTAAATCATACCCCATCAGAAATGTATCCAATTCCCTTTTGAAAGTTACTATTGAACGTATTTCCTGTGCCATTTCAGGCAATGCATTCCAGATCACAACAACTCGCTGTGTATAAAACATATTTCCTCATGTCGCCTCTGGTTCTTTTTCCAATCACCTTAAATCTGTTTCCTCTGGTTACCGACCCTTCAGCAGTGGAATAAGTTTCTCCTTATTCACTCTATCAAAACCATTCGTGATTTTGAACTCCTCTATCAAATCTCCAGTAATCCTCTCTGCTCTAAGCAGACAAATCCCAGCTTCTCCAGTCTCTCCACATAACTGAAGTCCCTCATCCATGGCACCATTCTGCTTCTGCCAGATTCCATTACGAAAAAAATCCCTCTCAGCATCACTTCAATACAGACACATTACTGACACGGGAGGGATTCTACCTGTAAATATTCTCTCGCTAACACTCAGTGCCCATTAAAGTTCCAGCCTTGGTGATGCTTGACATTTAATTACAATACAGAGACCATCGCAGTCCTTTTACTTTCTCCATGTTAGTGGGTGAGCATCAGTCAGTGGCCTCACAGTGTCCCATGTCCTGGTTACACAAACACTCTCCCAGTAAGACCCCATCTGAAGTAACTGTGTT
Organism: Squalus acanthias; assembly: GCA_030390025.1. Classification (NCBI taxonomy): domain Eukaryota; kingdom Metazoa; phylum Chordata; class Chondrichthyes; order Squaliformes; family Squalidae; genus Squalus; species Squalus acanthias. The sequence goes on from JASTWF010000323.1 coordinate 258,643, forward strand.
CAATTCTGGGCACCGCACCTCAGGAAGGATATATTGGCATTGGAGGGGGAGCAGCGCCGATTCACCAGAATGATACGGGGTGCAAAAGGGTTAAATTATGAGGACAGGTTGCATAGCCTAGGCTTGTATTCACTTGAGTATAGAAGATTAAGGAGTGAACTAATTGTAGTGTTTCAGATGATTAAAGGAATTGATAGGTTAGATAGAGATAAACTATTTCCTCTGGTGGGGGGAGTCCAGAACAAGGGGCATAATCTTAAAATTAGAGCCAAGCAGTTCAGTGCTGATGGCAGGAAGCACTTCTTCAAACAATGGGTATTGGAAATCTGGAACACTCTCTCCCCCAAAACGTTGTTGAGGCTGGGGATCAATTAAAAGTTTGAAATCTGATATTAATATATTTTTGCTGGGTAAGGCTATTATGGTTACGGAACCAAGGCGGGTAGATGGACTTAAGGTACAGATCAGCCATCATCTGATTGAATGCTGGACCAGGCTTGAGGGGCTGAATTGCCTCTTCCTGATCATATGATTCCATGTTCCTCAGACCCTAAAAAATCTCTCTCTGTCTCTCCTCACTCTAGTTTGCATTTGTTGTGAAATGAGCAGCTGTGAGTTTCAGCAGATCGTATCCGTGCTTTTGATCTGGACAGTTCATTGTTCTCAGTCTTTGAGCAGCCTCTGACAAACAACACGCTCTCACCTTTTGAAGGCTGACATTGTCTTGCCTGACGCACACAGCGTACAACATTCAAATCTGTTAGTCACTTGGGATGGAAAGATCAGGCAGACGCAGAAGTGACAATGGATTCAGATTGGCAGCGAATAACTTCCTTGTATGCTGGAATTAACCCTTGGGGATTCACAGATTCGGCAACCTGGGGAGAATAGAGATTGATGAAACTAGCGGCGACCAGGCCTTAACATGATCTGGTTGGGAGTGAGATGGAAAGTCCTTGTCAGCCCTTTTAATGCACAATGTAACACTGAGCAATCAGGTGCTACAAAAAGATTGAGATCACTGAGGGTACGGTGGCATAGTGGTTATGTCACAGGAATAATGATCCAGAGAACGAGAGTTCAAATCCCACACCGAAGTTTGAGAATTTGAATTGAAGTTTAAAAAACTAGGTACGAAAAGCCTGCTATCACTGAAAGTGACTGACACATGGAGTGGATTTATCCTGTGAATATTCTCTCGCTAACACTCAGTGTTCATTAATGTTCAAATATACATGGGAGGAATTTGTCTCTGATATAGGTCGGCTTGGACACTGATTTGGGAGGGATTTGTCTCTGATATGTGTGAGATTTGTCTCTGGTATGGGAAGGAATTGTGTCTATGGATTCTGAATCTCTTGTCTCCTCCGCAGTTCCTATATTCTCAGCATTTAGAACATACTCTGATCAATCTTTGTCAGGTCTGAAGTGGATGAACTCACAAGTTCATGATCACTGAGTGTTCGAAAGAGAATATTCACAGGGTGAAACCCTCCAATATCACTAATGTATTATTAATGAGCGATGGTCTATCAATATCTCTGTCTAGTGTACAGCATACATTAATCCTTCCACATACAGGCTCTTGGTGATTCTTGACATTTAATTTAAATAAACAGACCATCGCAGTCCCTTGACTGTCTCAGTGTTAGTGGGTGAACAGCAGTCAGGGTCTGAAACATTCATATCTGGTCAGGGGCCCCACAGTGTCGCGTGTCCTGGTTACACAAACATTCTCGCTGCTCGCTCTCTCTGCTCACTCTAGTTTGCATATGTTGCAAAATGTTCTCCTGTGCCCTTTAAAATATCTTGTCCGTGCTCCTGATGTGAACAATCAATTGTTCTCAGTCTGTCAGCATCATCTGAGCTGTACAATTAATCCCACTCCCCTGCAATTTACCCATAGACCTGTAAATCATATCCCGTAAAAAATATATCCAATTCCCGTTTCAAAGTTACTATTGAACCTGCTACCAGCGCCCTTTCAGGCAGTGCATTCCAGATCACAACAACACGCTGTGTAAAAAAAAAATGTTTCCTTATGTCGCCTCTGGTTCTTTTGCCAATCACCTTAAATCTGCGTCCTCTGGTCACTGACCCTTCTGCCACTAGAAAGAGCTTATCCTGATGCACTCTATCAAAACTATTCATGGTTTTGAACTCCTCAATCAAATATTCTCTTAATCTTCACTGTTGTAAGGAGAACAAACCCAGCTTCTCCAGTCTCTCCAAAGAACTGAAGTCCCTCATTCCTGGTAACATTCTAATAAATCTCCTCTTCACCCTCTCCATGGCCTTGACAACCTGCCTAAAATGTGCTGCCCAGAATTGGACACAATACTCCAGCTGGGGCCTAACCAGTGCTTTATAAAGGTTTAGCAATAACTTCCTTGTTTTTGTATGCTGTGCCGTGACTAATAAAGGTCAGAAACCCGGATTTTTTTTAACAGCCTTCTCAACGTGTTCTTCCAAAATTTGTGTACATACAGCCGCAGGTCTCTCTGTTCCTGCACCCCCTTTAAAATTTAGTTCACATTGACTCTCCTCATTTATCCTACCAAAATGTATCACCTCACAACAAACTCCCACTTTTTACAGGCTGACATTGTCTTACCCTCTGATGTGTAGAGAAAACAAAGATGGATGCCCTTCCATTTGCCTCTCTGGATCATTCTGCTTCTGCCCGATACCATTACCCAAAAATATCCCCTCAGCATCAGCTCAATACTGACACATTACTGACACGGGAGGGATTCAAACTGAAAATATTATCCCGCTAACACTCAGTGCCCATCAAAGACCCAGCCCTGGAGATGCTTGCCATTCAATTTAAGTACAGAGACCATCGCAGTCCTTTTACTCACCGAGTGCTGGTGAGTGAGCAAAAGTCAATGTCTGGGACATTGACATTGGGTCAGGGCCTCTCAGTGTCCCACGTCCTGGTTACACAGACACTCTCCCAGTACGACATAATCTGGAGTAACTGTGTTCAATTCTGGGCACCGCACCTCAGGAAGGATATATTGGCCTTGGAGGGATTGCCGCGCAGATTCACCAGAATGATACCGTGTCTAAAACTGTTAAATTATGAGGACAGGTTGCATCGACTAGGCTTGTATTCCCTTGACTATAAAATATGAGGGAGTGAATTATTGTAGTGTTTTAGAAGATTAAAGGAGTTGATAGGGTAACTAGAGATGAACTCTTTCCACTGGTGTGTTGGGGGTGGTGGGGAGTGGGTGCGGGGGGGGGGGGCGGGGTGGTGGTGGCGGTGTTCAGAACAAGGGGCATAATATTAAAATTAGAGCTGGGCCGTTCAGTGGTGATACAAGGAAGTACTTCTTCACACAAATTGAAGTGGAAATATGGAACTCTCGCCCCCATAAATCTGTTGAGACTGGGGGGGGGGAAATAAAAATTTTGGAAACTGATATTGATAGATTTTTTGGCGGTAAGTTTATTAAAGTTACGTAACCAATGGGGGTCGATGGAATTAAGGTACAGATCAACCTGTACCTGATTGAATGCTGGAGCAGGCTTGAGGGGCAGAATTGCCTCCTCCAGTTCCTAAGTATCCATGAATGTATGAACCTAAAAATTATCTCTCTGTCTCTCTACCCTTTAGTTTGCATTACCTGTGAAATGAGCAGCTGTGAGCTTCAGCAGATCTTATCCGTGCTTCTGATTTCGTTAATTTATTTTTCTGTCTCTGAGCATCCTCTGACAAACAACACGCTCCCTCCCACCTTTTGAAGGCTGAAATTTTCTTGCCTGCAACACACAGCGTACAACATTCAAATCTGTTAACCACAGTGGAAGCAAAGTTCACGCAGACTCAGTGTGGCATCGACCATGTTCTTTGTATGCTGGAATTAACTCACAGGGATTCACAGATTCGTCAACATGGCTCAAAATGGCGATTGAATGAAACTATCAGGGATCAGGCCTTGAACATGATCTGTTTGAGAGTGAGATGGAAAGTCAGTCAGCCCTTTTAAATCTGTAACACAAAGCAATCAGGTGCTACAAAAAGATTCAGATTACTCAGGGGACGTTAGTCTAGTGTTTATATCACTGGACTATTGATTCAGAGAACTAGAGCTCACATACCACCCTGATAGTTTGAGAATTTAAATTCAAGTTTAAAAATCTGGTTATGAAAAGCTTCGTATCAGTGAAATTAGCGGACACATGGAGTGGATTTATCCTGTGAATATTCTCTCGCTTGCACACAGTGTCCATTAATGCTCAAATATACATGGGTGGGATGTGTATCTGATATAGGTGGAATTTGACACTGATTTGGGAGGTATTTGTCTCTGATATGGGAGGGATGTATCTCTGATATGGGAAGGATTTATGTAAATGGATGCCTGAATCTCTTGTCTACGCCACAGTTCCTAGCTTCTTACCATTTAGAAAATACCCTGATCTATCTTTCTCAGGTCCGAATTCAGTGAAATCACACGTTAATGTGCACAGAGTGTTAGAATATTCACAGGGTAAATCCCTCCCATATCAGAAGTGTGTCATTAATGTGCGATGCTCTATGACTATCTCTTTCCAGTGTACAGCTTACACTGATCCTTCGACATACATACTCTTGGTGATTCTTCAAGTTTAATATAATACAGAGACAATCATAGTCCCTTTACTATCCCAGTGTTAGAGGGTGAGCAGCAGTCAAGGGTCTGAGACACTAATATCTGGTTAGCGGCCCCACAGTGTCGCGTGTCCTGGTTACACAAACATTCTCGTTGCTTGCTCTCTCTCCTCACTCTAGTTTGCATATGTTGCTAAATGTTCTCCTGTGCCCTTTAAACTATCTTGTCCGTGCTCCTGATGTGAACAATCAATTGTTCTCAGTATGTCAGCATCATCTGAGCTGTCCAATTAATTCCAATCCCCTGCAATTTCCCCATAGACCTGTAAATCATATCCCGTCAGAAATGTCTCCAATTCCCTTTTTAAAGTTACTGTTGAATCTGCTTCCAGTGCCCTTTCAGGCAGTGCATTCCAGATCACAACAACTCGCTGTGTAAAAAAAAAATCCTTAAATCGCCTCTGGTTCTTTTGCCAATCACCTTAAATCTGTGTCCTCTGGTTACCGACCCTTCTGCCACTTGAAAGAGCTTATACTGATTCACTCTTTCAAAACTATTCATGGTTTTGAACACCTCAATCAAATCTTCTCTTACTCTTCTCTGCTCTAAGGAGAACAACCCCAGCTTCTCCAGTCTCTCCACAGAACTGAAGTCCCCCATTCCTGATACCATTCTAATAAATCTCCTCTTCACCCTCTCCATGGCCTTGACAAACTGCCTAAAATGTGCTCCCCAGAATTGGACACAATACTCCAGCTGAGGCCTTGCCAGTGCTTTATAAAAGTTTATCAATAACTTCCTTGCTTTTGTATTCTGTGCCGCGAGTAATAAAGCTCAGAATCCCGAATGTTTTTTTAACAGCCTTCTCAACTTGTCCTTCCAAGATTTGTGTGCATACAGCCGCAGGTCTCTCTGTTCCTGCACCCACTTTAAAATTAGTTCACATTGCCTCTCCTCATTTATCCTACCAAAATGTATCACCTCACAACAAACTCCCACTTTTTACAGGCTGACATTGTGTTACCCTCTGATGTGTGGAGAAAACAAAGATGGATGCCCTTCCATTTGCCTCTCTGGATCATTCTGCTTCTGCCCGATTCCATTCCCCAAAAATGTCCCCTCAGCATCAGCTAAATACTGACACATTACTGACACGGGAGGGATTCAACCTGAAAATATTCTCTCGCTAACACTCAGTGCCCATTAAAGTCCCAGCCCTGGTGATGCTTGGCTTTCAATTTAAGTACAGAGACCATCGCAGTCCTTTTATTCTCCGAGTGCTGGTGAGTGAGCAACAGTCAGTGTCTGGGACATTGACATCCGGTCAGGGCCTCGCAGTGTCCCACGTCCTGGTTACACAGACACTCTCCCAGTACGACATAATCTGGAGTACTGTGTTCAATTCTGGGCACCGCACCTCAGGAAGGATATATTGGCCTTGGAGGGGGTGCAGCGCAGATTCACCAGAATGATACCGTGTCTAAAAGGACTAAATTATGAGGACAGGTTGCATAGACTAGGCTTTTATTCCATTGACTATAGAATATGAAGGAGTGAATTATTGTAGTGTTTAAGATGATTAAATGAGTTGATAGGACAACTAGAGATCAACTCTTTCCACTGGTGTTGGTGGGTGGGTGGTGGCGGAGTTCAGAACAAGGGGCATAATCTTAAAATTAGAGCTGGGCTTCAGTGGTGATATCATGAAGCATTTCTTCACACACATTGTACTGGAAATCTGGAACTCTCGCAGCCATAAAGCTGTAGAGGCTGGGGAGGTAAATTAAACGTTTGAAAACTGATATTGATTGATTTTGTTGCGGTAAGCTTATTAAAGTTACGTAACCAAGGGGGTAGAAGGAGTTATGGTACAGATCAACCATGACCTGATTGAATGCTGGAGCAGGCTTGAGGGGTTGAATTGCCTCCTCCAGTTGCTAAGTATCCATGTTTCTATGACCCTAAAAATTCTCTCTCTGTCTCTCTTCCCTTTAGTTTGCATTAGCTGTGAAATGAGCAGCTGTGAGCTTCAGCAGATCTAATCCGTGCTTCTGATCAGGTTAGTTGACTGTTCTGTCTCTGAGCAACCTGTGACAAACAACACGCTCCCTCCCACCTTTTGAAGGCTGACATTGTCTTGCCTGCAACACACAGCGTACAACATTCAAATCTGTTGACCACAGTGGAAGCAAAGATCACGCAGACTCAGAAGTGACAATGGGTCCAATGTGGCAGCGAGTTACTTCCTTGTATGCTGGAATTAACCCATGGGGATTCACAGATTCGGCAATATGGGAGAATGGAGATTGATGAAACTATCGGGGACCAGGCCTTGAACATGAGCTGGTTGGGAGTGAGATTGAAAGTCAGTCAGCCCTTTTCACACAGTAACACTGAGCAATCAGGTGCTACAAAAAGATTGAGATCACTGAGGGTACGGTTGCACAGTGGTTATGCCACTGGACTATTGATCCAGAGAACGAGAGTTCAAATCCCACCCTTGGAAGTTTGAGAATTTGAATTCAAGTTTAAAAATCTGGTATGAAAAGCCTGGTATCAGTGAAAGTGGCTGACACATGGAGTGGATTTATCCAGTGAATATTCTCTCGCTAACACACAGTGTCCATTAATGTTCAAATATACATGGGTGGGATGTGTATCTGATATAGGTGGGATTTGACACTTATTTGGGAGGGATTTGTCTATGATATGATGGATGTGTCTCTGATATGGGAAGGATTTATGTAAATGGATACCTGAATCTCTTGGCTACTCCACAGTTCCACGCTTCTTACCATTTAGAAAATACTCTGATCTATCTTTCTCAGGTCGGAATTCAGTGAAATCACATGTTCATGGGCACAGAGTGTTAGAAAGTGAATATTCACAGTGGAAATCCCTCCCATATCAGTAGTGTGTCATTAATGGTCGATGGTCTATCAATATCTCTTTCCAGTGTACAGCTTACACTAATCCTTCGACATACACACTCTTGGTGATTCTTGACATTTAATTTAAATACAGAGACCATCGCAGTCCCTTTACTGTCCCAGTGTTAGTGGGTGAGCAGCAGTCAGGGTCTGGGACATTGATATCTCTTCAGGGACCTCACAGTGTCGCGTGTCCTGGTTACACAAACACTCTCCCAGCTCGCTCTCTCCTCAGTCCAATTTGCATATGTTGCTAAATGTACTCCTATGCTTTTTAAAATATATTTTCCGTGCTTCTGATGTGAACAATCTATTGTTGTCACTCTGTCAGCAACATCTGACAAACATAACATCATAGAATCATCAAATGGTACAGCACAGAAGGAGGCCATTCGCCCCATCGTGCCTGTGCCTGCTCTTTGAAAGGGCTGTCCAATTAATCCACTCCCCTGCTCTTTCCGCATAGACCTGTAAATCATATCCCTTCAAAAATAATCCGATTCCCTTTTGAAAGTTACTATTGAATCTGCTTCCAGTGCCCTTTCAGGCAGTGCATTTCAGATCACAACAACTCGCTGTGTAAAGAAAACGTTTCCTCTGGTTCTTTTGCCAATCACTTTAAATCTGTGTCCTCTGCTCACTGACCATTCTGCCACTGGAAACAGATTATCCTTATTCACTCTATCAAAACGATTCATGATTTTGAACACCTCAATCAAATTTCCTCTCAATCTTTCTGCTCTAAGGAGAAAAACTCCAGATTCTCCAGTCTCTCCATAGAACTGAAGTCCCTCATCACTGGTACCATTCCAGTAAACCTCCTCTGCACCCTCTCCGTGACATCCTTCCTAAAATGTGTTGCCAGAATTGAACACAATATTCCAGCTGAAGCTTAAGCAGTGTTTTATTAAAGTTTATCACAACTAAACACCGAATGCTGATATTTCTGTGATGGATTTAAAGGGCGAGGTTAATCCACTCAGTTGGATGTGTGAATGAGACCGTGAGCTGAAAGAAGCGCACTTGAATCAGAGAGCCTGGAACACTCAGTGTAATCGATCACAAACACTCCTGCACAACCCAGACTTCACTTGTTTCCCACTTGGCACAAAAGGCAGATATTAATTATAACAATTCATTTGATTTGATTTGAAATAGTTTAGTTGATATAATGAATCATGTTTCTCTAATTGTATTTCCCAACTCAGATTGGAGGACTCATTTTTTTCTTCCAATGAGCCCCTGAACCTCATCCGGCAACGTAATGTTTGCGAGTGGTGAAGGATGTCCTTTGGAAACAACATGAAGAGAGCTCAGAGGCCGGTTGGGGCATGGGAGCAGCGCGTTCTGCAACCAATCGCGGTGCTTGAGTCGGCCAGTCAGTTGAGTCCGTGTGAACCCCTGTTAAATTATTTATCTTTTTAAAGTTAATTCAAGATTTATTTTGTCAAGAAAACAGTTTAACATTTGTCACTATTGTGTTTTAATTGAGTTCCTATTATTTGTTTCAGACACTTCAGTGCCACATGGACTCAGTGTTCAAATGTCAATCATTTTCCTCTTTCCATGTCGCTGTTAGTTAATGTACACAGATTGATTTCCCCTCATTATGTATCAGTTTGTTATATTTAGAGGGACAATGTCTCACCTTTCTGCACCTTTAGGAGTTAAAGTAACTTCTTCCTGTTAGTAGTGAGTCACATTCTGTACTGGGAGAGACGGCTGGTGGCTTTCAGCCTTTAAAATTCTCATCCTCTTGTTCAAATCCCTCCATGGCCTCGCCCTCCCTATCTCTGTGACCTCCTCCAGCCCTACAATTCTGTTAATAAGGATAAACTATTTGCCGTGTCAGGAGGTTCGGTAACCAGAGGTCACTGATTTAAGGTAATTTGAGAAAGTACCGGAAGCAACACGAGGGGGAAGAATTCAAAAAGCAAGTTGTTATGACCTGGAATTAACAGCCTGGAAGGGCGGTGGAAACAGATTCAAAGTAACTTTCCAAAGGGAATTGGGTAAATAATTGAATTGGAAAAAAATTGCAGGGCTAAGTCTATGAACTGTGCACTCCTTCAACTCTTTCCTCTTGTGCAACCCCCACTGCCTTCGCTCCAACATTGGCGGCCGTGCCTTCAGTTGCCGAGGCCCTAAAATCTCTGACCTGTTCCAATGTCTCCTTCTTTGGCTCAGTGTCAACGTTTGACTGATTCCGCTCTTGTGACGTGCCTGGGACGTTTTCCTACGCTAAAGGCGTTATGTAAATGTCAATTGCCGTTGCTGTGCTACCATTGGCTCAGCTTTGCCGGACAAAATCAGCCAGGGACGGCAGTGGTGATGCTCCCCATGATAGAAATGCTGGCAGCTCGCTGTATGGGCTCACAGCTCAGAATTACCACTTGGCAAGGTACTGGAGGGCAAACAGTGACTGGGGCCGAAGCCCACCATCACACAGCACCTTCAGTTTTGGCTCACAGCTCAGAATTAGCACTTGGCAAGGTACTGGAGGGCAAAAAGTGACTGGGGCCGAAACCTACCAGAATGCAGCAACTTCAGTACAGGTTCACAGCTTAAAATTACCACTTAGCAAGGTACTGGAGGGCAAACAGTGACTGGGGCCGGTCCACACCATCACGCAGCACGTTCACTATAGGCTCACAGCTCCGAATTAACAGTTGGCAAGGTACTGGAGGCAAAGAGTGACTGGGGCTGAAGCCCACCATCACACAGCACCTTCAGTATAGGCTCACAGCTCAGAATTACCACTTGGCAAGGTCTGGAGGGCAAACAGTGACTGGGGCCGAATCCCCCCAGAATGCAGCACCTTCAGTATAGGCTCACAGCTCTAATTGCCACTTGGGAAGTTACAGGAGGGCGATCATCGACTGGGGTTAAACCCGTCACATCACGCAGCACCTTCAGTATAGGCTGGTACAATTATACAACAGCCATTCCCTCTACAGAAGAAGAAGATCCTGTAGCCGCTCTTTTGAATCGTGTTCCATAGACTCGTTCTTCAGGCCCGCAGGAATGGGCTTCGGCGCCTGCGCACTGCAACTCGCTACATTTAGAATGCGAACGGCTGCCGAAACTGATCCTGCGCGGGGCGTCGTGGCAGATGGCAATGCCCTTATAAAGAGCGGCTGCGCACTGAACCCGCTACGGGCCTGAGCCTGAGGGAGGAAGAGGGCGAAAGAGAGAGAGGGAGAGAGAGAATGGGGGAGAGAGAGAGTGGCTGATAGAGAGAGAGAGTGGGTGAGAGATAGAGTCTGGGGGTAAGAGCGAGAGAGGGTGGGTGAGAGAGAGAGAGTGGGTGACAGAGAGAGACTGGGGAGAGAGCGAGTGGGCGAGAGAGAGAGAGACTGGGGAGAGAGACAGTGGGTGAGAGAGAAAGACTGGGGGAGTGAGAAGAGAGTGGATGAGAGAGAGCGTGAGATAGATTAAGAGAGTGGGTGAGATAGATTCTGGGGAGAGAGAGAGAGAGGGGGAGAGAGAGGGGAGAGAGAGACTGGGGCGAGAGAGAGAGATTGGCAGAGAGAGACTGGAGAGAGAGAGAGGGGGAGAGAGAGTGGGAGAGAGAGAGTGGGTGAGAGAGAGACTGGGGAGAGATAGAAAGACTGTGGGGGAGAGAGAGAGAGAGACTGAGAGAGAGAAGGGGAGAGTGAGAGAGTGGGGATAGAGTGAGAGAGTGGGGTAAGAAAGAGAGACTGGGGGAGAGAGAGATAGACTGGGACAGAGAGCGAAGGCAAGAGAGACTGGGTTGAGAGTGAGACTTGGGGAGAGAGTGACTGTGGTAGAGAGAGAATGGGGGAGAGAGAGGGACTGGGGTGTGTGAGAGAATGGTGGAGAGAGGGTTTACAGTGGAGAGAGATACAGAGACTGGAGAAAGAGAGAGTCAAGGGAGATGAGACGAGGGGGAGCGAGAGAATGGTCAGAGAGAGCGAGCGACTGGTCAGAGAGTGAGCGAGAGAGATTGGGGAGAGAGACACTGGGGGAGAGACTTGGGAGAGAGAGACAGTGGGAGATACTTGGAGAGAGAGAGACAGTGAGACATACTTGGGAGAGAGACGGAGAGAGAGAGAGAGAGACTGGGGAGAGAGAGAGAGAGAGACTGGGGAGAGTAAGAGACTGGGAGAGAGAGGGAGAGATTGGGGGAGAGAGAGAAAGACTGGGGAGAGAGAGTGTGGGAAGAGACAGAGACTGGGAGAGAGAGAGACGGGAGAGAGAGAGACTGGGCAGACAGAGAGACGTGGATAGAGAATGGTGAGAGAGGGAGAGAGTCTGGGAGAGAGAGAGGTAGACCCGAGCAGAGACTGGGGGAGAGAGATAATTGTGAGAGAGGGAGAGAGTCTGGGAGAGAGAGAATCTGGGGAGAGAGAGAGGGGCGAGAGGGAGAGAGACTCGAGAGAGATAGATAGACTGGAGCAGAGAGAGACTGGGGGAGAGAGAGACTGGGTAGAGAGGGAGAGAGACTGGGGAAGAGAGAGAGAGAGAGAGAATGGGTAGAGATATTCCCTTCGCTTCTTACAATAGCGTTAAAACAATCTTTAACATCCACCGACAGGGCGTCAGTTAATCATCTCTTCTAAAATCTGCAGAAAGTTCTCGCTCAGGATTACACTGAGCTGGGACACTAAGGGCTTCAGTTAATTGTGAACAGTTTATTGGAGCTGAAGTCTGATGTGTGCGCCTTCATTATCACAAGAGTAGAAATAGGAAATCATTGTCATGATATGTTTCCTCGAAGAGGGAAAAAATTCTGCTCATTTCACAGCATATACAGGATTTCAAATGTTTAAATAAAGAGAGGAAATCTCTCTTTGGAACCGACACTGATTCTCTGCTTCTCCTTTTGCTTCGATGTTCTTTGCAGAGCGAGCCTACAAAACAAAGAGACAGAGAGTTATAAACGGAGAGAGAGAGAGAAAGAGAGAGAGAGAGAGAGAGAGAGAATGACAGAGAGAGGAAGATAGAGACCGACAGGGACAGAGACAGAGACAGAGAGTGAGAGAGCGAGAGGCAAGCACAGAGGGAGATCGAGAGAGCTACAGCGACGGAGGAAGATAGACCGAAAGACAGGTTCCGAGGGAGATAGAGTGAGAGACAGAGACAGTGACAGAGTCAGAGGGAGAGCGAGCGAGAGACAGGGTCATAGGGAGATAGATAGAGAAAGACGGACATAGGGATATAGAGAGAGAGACAGGGACAGAAGGAAATATATATATATATATATAATATATACGTGTATATATAAAGAGAGAGAGAGAGAGTCCGAGGGAAATAGAGAGAGAGAGAGAGACAATGACAGAGGGAGATAGAGAAAGAGACAGGGAAAGGGGGAGATAGAGAGAATTAGGGTCCGAGGGAGATAGAGAGAGAGAGAAAATGACAGAGGGAGATAGAGAGAGGCAGAGACAGGTACAGGGGGAGAAAGAGCGAGAGACAGGTTAGAGAGAGATAGAGACGGTGAGAGAGAGAAAGAGAGAGACAGGGACAGAGAGAGTTATAGAGAGCGAGAGAGGGACATAGGTACATAGAGAGAGAGACAATGGGAGAGGGAGATAGAGATAGATAGAGAGGGCGATAGAGAGTGAAACAGAGTGAGTGAGGAACAGAGAGAGTTAGAGAGAGAGAGAGAGAGGGACAGAGGAAGGTAGAGAGAGAGAGAGAACGGGAGAGGGAGATAGAGATAGACTGAGTGGGAGAGAGGGCGATAGAGAGAGAAACAGAGGGAGAGAGAGACAGAGAGAGAGAGAGAGACAGCGAGAGAGAGAGAGGGGTGAGGGTCCAGGCGCGTGTAGTCTGTTCCCGGGGATTGAGCGGTGGCCGCACTTTGGAACAACACAGGTGGAGACGCAGCACATGTACTTTGGAAGGGGGCGAATGCAAACAATTTTTAGGCCTCCGGTGAATTTTTTTATTTATTCGGAAAACCGTTTAAAGCTGGAAAAAATAGTGCAAAGGGATATTGAATGTCCCGCGGTAAGTTCCAGTTAAATGTTGCCAGATGTTGTCCCCTTTTTGAAAGAGTTTATTAGGGTTATTTAAATCGTGTTATGAGACAGGAGGAAACGTTTATGTCCCTGTTTGAACCTCAGAGCCTGTGAGAGACGGAGAGAACGGCAGCGGAAAAAGAGGAAACAACTTCTCTAAAACTGATCCCAAATCATCGCCAAGGCTGGGGCGAGATAACCTCACCGCATTCTTAGGAAGTTTAACCACTTTATTCACTTTCTTATTTGAGCTCTGTTTGGAATCAGAGGTTATTTTATTTTCCTGTTGCATGTTTAACGACAGGATTGAAGAGGGAAAGAGAAACTTGGAGCAAATTCTACTGTCAATTCTGCAATAAGACTAGAAAGAATTTATAGATTTTTAATGAACTTTGCGCAAAGCATGAAAGTTAGAAACAATTTTATCCTAAGTTTCTGGTATGATTTTGGAAGAAACAGAATCAAAAATCAATTTCTACCTCATCTAAACAAATTCCAACCTGGTCTTGAAGTCCAAACGCTTTTAAGGAGGGTCTGAATTCCTTAAAACGTTTTAAAATTGAAATTTCTCAATATTTGATTTTGAACGATCGACTGAAGTGAGTCGCTTCACACAAACATGCAACTATGCTGTTGAGGTGGTGGAGGGCAGGGGAGGATTTGTAGGAGTCACATATTACATTTTATTGAATTTATAAAAATATCATTAAGACGCTTATAAGAGAACCAGGAAAGGGGATAAACACAAACCATTTTATTTTAGATTATACAAAAAGAGCAAATGCTGGAAATGCTCGGCAGGTCAGGCAGCATCTGGGGAGAGAGAAACAGAGTTAATGTTTCAGGTCTGTGACCTGTCGTCAGAACTGGAAAATGTTAGAGATGTAACAGGTATTAACCAGGTGCAGAGGCAGGGAAAGGCGGGAGGCGAGGAAAGAACAAAAGGGCCGGTCTGTGATATGGTGGAAGGCAGGAGAGTTGAAATTCTGCCTCTGCACCTGGTTAACATCTGTTACATCTTTAACTGTCTCCAGCTCTAGCGAAAGGTCCCAGATCTGAAAGGTTAGCTCTGTTTCTCTCTCTCTCCACAAATGCAGTCTGAACTACTGAGCCTTTTCCAACATTTTCTGTTTTTATTTCAGATTCCAGCATCCGCTGTATTTTGTTATTGTGAACCAATTTATTTTGTCTGTCGTTCTATAGTCTGACCAAATCCCAGGAATAATGTAAATATAGATTTCCTCTTAAACGTTTAGTGGAATGTTAATAGAAACATGAGCTCTGTAATGATGGCCCCAAAAATTCTTGAGGAAGCCTTTGTGCGAGGGTAAGGCCTCCCCGCGATCTCTCACTGCGCGTTGGCTTTTTCAGTTCCAGCTCGAACGAACTTGATGTTCTGGACAGCTGCTGTGCTGGGCTTGCGTATCCCACAGGCGTAGTTAATTCGTGCGAGCTGTGGGATCACGTGACTCAGTTAGAGCCAAAGGCAGCACGCCATCTTCCATTCATAACGTTCACAGAAGTGCTGTGAAAGCTATGAATACTTTAGCCCCCCAAAAGAACCGCTAAACCTCGATTAAATTTTTAAAAAAAATCTCATTAATAAAATAAGTATAGTTAAATAAATCAACTATGTTAAATAAAAAATTAAATATTTGAAAAAATTTAAAATCTTTTAAAAAGTTATAAAAATAAACTTACCTGTCTTTAAAGTCTCTAAAAAAGATATACCTGTTAAAAAAAATTCAAAATAACACTTAATTCACTACTTACCTTGTTAAAAGTGGGTCTTACTCCTCCTTTTGTTATGTATAGAATCTTCCGTACTTACCTGCGCGTTGAAACCACTAAGTGCAAAAATGTGCGGGTTAGGTTGATTTGGCTAAGATAAATTGACCCTTAGTGTTAGGGGGGGATTAAATATGTGGGGTTATGGGGATAGGATGGGATATGTTAGGGGGAATTAAATACGTGGGGTTACGGGGGTAGGGTGGGATATGTGTACTGTGGGGATTAAAGCAGGGACAGGGTACTGGATTTGGACGATCAGCCATGATCGTATTGAATGGTGGAGCAGACTCGATGGGCCGAATGGTCCACTCCTGCTCCTAGATTCCATGTTTCTATGTTTCTATGTGCACTGCGTGCGCGCAGCCTGTAGCGCGCACGCGATTCAACTAGGACCCGCCCCCTTTTCCATTCACCAAGTGCCGGTTTTCAGCGCATGCGCAGTGCATGCAGAAAACCGGCAATTGGAGACAGAATACGCGAGAGTACGCAGTGCGTACTCTCGCGCAGCGGCACTAATTTTTGGGCCGATGTATCAACATTGCAGGAAGCTACTTTAGAAGAAACCATTATTTGTTAATGAGAAAGACACAAAAAATATTTTGATTCATCTGATAATGTTCAATTTCTATTTGGAATAAATGTTTGAATTAGGAGATTAAAAATTGAGGGAACAATGAAGTTTGTTTTTAGCTATTTAATTCAAAAATACCCAAAACAATGCAACACTTTTCATGATAAGAGCAGGGATTAATATTGTGGCTAATTGTTGAGAGAAAAACATTAGAAGCGAAATTCGTAAATTAACATCTTTACGTAAACATATTAATAATCATTTCCAAGTCAGTCTGACTGCTTCTCTTGTCCAGGAAAAATGAGGAATGTTACTTCTGTTAAATCATAGCTTTTCCTGCTTTTTGTTTTTAATTTAGTGACGCAAATTATGTATGTGTTTTTCTGCACTTGTGAATAAGTGCTGCATTTCTGACATTTTATATGGGGGTGGGGGCGCTGGTTCAAGAAGAGCACGTTTATTAATGGAAGTGATTGAAGTTCGAAATACGGATACCCGTTTTTGTTCAATTCTTCTTAATGCTTTGAACTAAAGAACTGCAGCACTTGGTTGTCTGGTTGCATTGTGATTAATATTCTAATTACATATCTGGATATACAGCACGTCAGCGCAATAGGAAAGTCGCTGCTCCTGCTGCTTTTGCAGCCATTGCTATAATGACATGAGTGATGGGCGAATAGGTTGAAAACTTTTAAATTAATACAATTTGAATAGATGTTTATTATTTCAGGTTTCCAGCATCCGATATATTTTGCTTTTGCACGAATAGATTTGCCTCTTCCAGCTCACTTGGGCTTTTGAATTGTTTGCCGATGCATAACCGTGCAATTGTTTGCCGTTTCTGAAGTGTCAATGCATTATTATGCAGTTCTTTTATATATCATTCATTTCATATAGAGTTTGTACATGACGAACTAAAAGCTTTTAATTCATTCCACCGTAAACAAACTTGCAGAATGGGCATTTAAATGGCAATTGAATTACAATTTGAGTAAGTGTAATTTGGTGCATTTTGTTAGGAAGAATAAGGAGCCAACCTATTCATTGCAAAATAAGAGCCTAAAAGGGGCGGAGGTGCAAAGTAATCTGGGTGTATAGATTCACAAATCAATAAAAGTAGCAATGCAGGTTAAAAAAGCCATAAAAGTGCAAATAACGCACTTGGGCTCATTTCTAGAGAAATAGATTTCAAAAGCAGGGACGTTATGTTAAATTTGCAGAACCTTTAATTGTCTCATGATTTGAGACGGTTGGATGGCAATATATCATAACTGTATATTTATGCTGTTAAGTTGCTGTTGTTGCTGTCGTTGTTGTACCTAAACTTGTTGTAAAATGTGTTGTTGCAAAAATGCTCCCGGGGACGAAACTTTCGCGCTAAAAGGAGTTCGTGGCCACTCAGTACAAACAAATCAGAGGGAGCATTGGTGGGGAGGAGTTGAGGATCTCAAGTGGGGTGGAGTGGAGCTGAGGATATTAGATGAAGTACGGAGGAGCTGAGGATATTAGGTGAGGTAGGGAAGAGCGGAGGATATTAGGTGGGGTAGGGAGGAGCTGAGGATATTAGGTGGGGTGGGGTGGAGCTGATGATATTTGGAGGGGTGTGGAAGAGCTGAGGATATTAGGTGTGGTAGGGAGGAGCTGAGGATATTTGGTGGGGTGTGGATGAGCTGAAGATATTAGGTGGGGTGGAGAGGAGCTAACGATATTAGGTGGGATGGGGAGGAGCTGAGGATATTAGGTGGGGTGGGGAGAAGCTGAGGATATTTGGTGGGGTGGTGAGGAGCTGAAGATATTAGGAGGGGTGGGGAAGAGATGAGGATATTAGGTGGGGTGGGGAGGAGCTGAGGATATTAGGTGGGGTGGGGAGGAGCTGAGATATTACGTGGGGTGTGGAGGAGCTAAGGATGTTAGGTGGGGTGGGTAGGAACTGAGGATATTAGGTTGCGTGTGGAGGAGCTGAGGATATTAGGTGGGGTGGGGAGGAGCTGAGGATATTCGGTGGGGTGGGGAGGAGCTGAGGATATTAAGTGGGGTGTGGAGGAGCTGAGGATATTAGGTGGGGTGTGGAGGAGCTGAGGATATTAGCTGGGGTGGGGAGGAGCTGAGGATATTTGGTGGGGTGTGGAGGAGCTGAAGATATTAGGTGGGGTAGGGAGGAGCTGAGGATATTCGGTGGGTTGGGGAGGAGCTGAGGATATTAGGTGGGGTGGCGAGGAGCTGAGTATATTTGAAACATGCAGACACTGCGACAACGTATGAACGGACACCGTACAACAATCGCCAGGCAGGAGTGTTACCTCCCAGTCGGGGAACACTTCAGCAGTCATGGACATGCAGCCTCCAATCTTCGGGTAAGCGTTCCCAAGGCGGCCTTCGAGACACACGACAACGCAAAAGCGTCGAGCAGAAACTGATAGCCAAGTTCCGCACCCATGAGGACGGCCTCAACCGGGAACTTGGGTTCATGTCACGCTACATGTAACCCCATCTGACGTACAGTCATCCAGACTCGAGTCGGCGTTGGCTTGTTCTCTCTACACAGATGCGACCGGACCTGCTGTGATTTCCAGCAAAAAAAGGATTTTGTTTTCCCTACAGACCCCAGCACCCGCCACATTTGACCTCATTGTCTTTGATGTAATGTTTTCCTGACTGACCTATTTGGACACCAACCACACCTTTGATTTCCGTGATTATCTATCTGCCGAGGTGTGATAAAGGGCAGTTAGAAAGATTAACTGTAATCATCTGGTAGTGTTCTCTGACTATATATGCTGTGCCTAAATGCATCTCTTCAATCCACCTGACGAAGGAGCAGCGCTCGGAAAGCTTATGATTTCAAATAAAGCTGTTGGACTATAACCTGGTGTTGTGCGACTTCTCACATTTGTCCACCCCAGTGCAACACCGGCAACTGCACATCATGTTTATTAATTATTATTTTATTTATTCAATAAACTGATGCATTGCTTCAAATAAAGAAGAGAAATTTCTCTACTTGACATCTCACATAGACATTAGAAAACATGCAGACTGTGCAGTGAATTGGCACGTGAACTTTAACATAGATGAATGCGAGGTGATGCACTTTGGTAGGAAAATAGAAACTTTATGATGTGAGTTTGTTTGATGTTGTGTATATGGACTTTCAAAAGGCGTTTGACAACGTACCTCATGACAGACCTGCTCGTAAAATTGTAGCCATGGGATTAGTGGGACAGGGCAGTATGGATACAAAATTGTCTTCGGGTCAGAAAGCAGAGATTTCAGTTGGTACCCGTCATGGATCCTAGCTATGCCTGCCTTTTCGTGGGATCTGTGAAAGACTCTTTGTTCCAGTCCCCTCCCTCACCTCTTTTTCCGGTACATTGATGACTGTATCGGTGTCGTTTCCTGCCCTCGCCCTGAACTAGATAACTTCATCCACTCTGTTCCAATGTCCAACCTTGTCTCACCTTCACATGGTCCAACTCCGACTCTACCCTTCCCTTTCCTTCCTCGACTTCTTCGGACCATTTCTGGGGACAGGTTATTGACAAACATTCATTACAAGCCCACTGACTCCAACAGCTACCTGGACTAAACTTTCTCCCACCACGACTCATGTAAGGACTCTATTCCATTCCCCCAGTTTCTCCGTCTCCGCCGCATCCACTCTAACGATGCCACCTTCCATACCAGTGCTTCCTACACGTCTTGCTTTTTCCTCAACCGAGGATTCCCCTCTACAATGGTTGACACGGCCCTCGACCGTGTCCGTTCTGTCTCCTGCACTTCTGCCCTCACCCCTGCCCCTCCCTTCCGGAACCACGATAGAGTTCCCCTTGTCCTCATCTTTTACCCCACCAGCCTCCACATTCAACGGTGTATCCTCCGATAGTTCCACCACCTCCAGCGTGAACCCACCACCAAACGCATCTTCCCCTCACCTCCCCTTTCAGCATTCCGTAGGGACCGCTTCATTCGCGACACCCTAGTCCACTCCTCTATCACCCACAGCACCCCTTCCCCTTCTCCCGGCACCTTCCCGTGCAAGCGCTGGAGATGCAACGCATGCCCTTATACCTCACCCCTTCCCACTTTCCAGGGCCCCAAACACCCCATCCAGGTGAAACGGGGATTTACTTGTACTTCTTGCAATTTAGTTCAATGTATTCGCTGCTCATGATGTGGTGTTCTCTAGATTAGGGAGACCAAACGCAGATTGGGTGACCGCTTTGCGGAACATCTCTGTTCGGTCCGTAATGGGGACCCCGAGCTTCCGGTCACCTGTCACTTTAATTCACCGCTCCACTCCCACTCAGAGCTCATAGTCCTCGGCCTCTTGCATTGTTCCACGGAAGCTCAGCGTAAGCTCGAGGAATAGCACCTCATCTTTCGATTAGGCACTTTACAGCCTTCTGGACATAACATAGAGTTCAACAATTTCAGATCATAACCTCGGCCCCTATCATATATATATGTTTTATCCACACATTTTGTTTTTGCCTTTTATTCTTCTCTCCCACATGGCAGCTGTCTTTCATTCTGCCAGCGCAATACTCACTTCATCCAGTGCTGTCGTTTGTTGCCTAACCTGTCCCATTACCATCTCATTTTACCTTGAATACCTCTTAATGTCTCTTTTCTTCTCCTGCCTTCTATCCTATCACACAGCTTCCCCTTTGTTCTTTCATTCCCTCCTCCATTTCCCAGCCCCTAAACTTGCTGAAAAATCTGTTCCATTTACTGCTTTTTTCCAGTTCTGACGAAAGGTCAACGACCTCAAACGTTAACCCTGTTTCTCTCTTCACTGATGCTGCCTGAACTGCTGAGTACCTCCAGCACTTTCTGTTTTTATTTCAGATTTTCAGCATCTGCAGTACTTTCTTTTTGTATTGGAGTTCAGTTGACCATTTGTTTTTCAGACTGGAGGGAAGTATAGATTGTTGTTCCCCACGGGTTATTATTTGGACCAGTGCTCTTTTTGATATATGGTGTCGGGAGCGACGAGACCAGAGGTCCAGTAAGTATTTTAACTCACTTTCGCGGGCTTTTCTTTCACAGGCTGGTGTCGGGAGCGACGAGACCGGAGGTCCAGTGACTATTTGAACTCACTTTCGCGGGCTTTTCTTTCACAGGCTGGTGTCGGGAGCGACGAGACCGGAGGTCCAGTGACTATTTGAACTCACTTTCGCGGGCTTTTCTTTCACAGGCTGGTGTCGGGAGCGACGAGACCGGAGGTCCAGTTAGTATTTGAACTCACTTTCGCGGGCTTTTCTTTCACAGGCTGGTGTCGGGAGGGCGAGCCGGAGGCCCAGTGAGTATTTAAACTCACTTTCGCGGGCTTTTCTTTCACAGGCTGGTGTCGGGAGGGCGAGCCGGAGGCCCAGTGAGTATTTAAACTCACTTTCGCGGGCTTTTCTTTCACAGGCATACCAATCTCAGACCAGCGGCGGCGTTCCAGAGCCAGGTCACGATTCAAAACGTGAAGCGGGCAGGAGGGAGCAGCTGATTGGGTGAGTACGGCTAGATAAGTATTTATACTTCTCTATAGTTTGACAGTTAAGGTTCATAGATTATAAAATTTAGAAGGTCTTAATTTTGTGTATATAGTTTCTAGTGCTAGTAACCAAGGGCACTTGAGTATATCATTTAATTGAGTGTAATTGGTGGTATTGATTTGATTTAAATTAAGTTCAATTAATTAAAGGGTAAGTCAGGACAGGACACCCCAGCCCCGTGTTTTGCTCCCCCTGCTCGATGTGGGAAATCAGGGACCCTTCCGGTGTCCCTGACAACCATGTGTGCGGGAAGTGTATCCAGCTGCAGCTACTGACAGACCACATTGCGGCGCTGGAGCTGCGGATGGAGGAGTATTGGAGCATTCGCGATGCTGAGAACCTCGTGGATAGCACGTTTAGAGTGTTAGTCACACCGCAGGCAAAGGGTGCACAGGCAGGAAGTAAATGCGTGACCACCAGGCAGAGTAAGAGGTGCAGGCAGGTAGTGCAGGGGTCCCCTGTGGACATCCCTCTCTCAAACAGATATACCACTTTGAATACTGTTGGTGGGGATGACTTATCAGGGGAAGGCAGCAGCAGCCAACTTCCTGGCACCATGGGTGTCTCTGCTACACGGGCTGGGATGAAAAAGAGTGGAAGATCTATATTGATAGGGGACTCAATTGTAAGGGGAATAGATAGGCGTTTCTGCGGCCGCAACCGAGAATCCAGAATGGTGTGTTGCCTCCCTGGTGCAAGGGTCAAGGACGTATCGGAGCGGCTACAGAACATTTTTGAGGGGGAGGGCGAACAGCCAGCTGGCGTGGTATCATAGGCATCAACGATATAGGTAAAAAAGGGGGTGAGGTGCTAAAAGCATAATATAGAGAGTTAGGAGGTAAATTACAAAATAGGACCTCAAAGGTAGTTATCTCAGGATTGCTACCAGTGCCACGTGCTAATCAGAGTAGAAATATGAGGATATTTCAAATGAATACGTGGCTAGAGGAATGGTGTAAGGGGGAGGGATTCAAATTCCTGGGACATTGGAAACGGTTCTGGGGGAGGTGGGACCAGTACAAACCGGACGGTCTGCACCTGGGCAGGGCCGGGACCGCTGTTCTAGGGGGATTGTTTGCTAGTGCTGTTGGGGAGGGTTTAAACTAAAGTGGCAGGGGGTGGGGCATCTGAGCAGGAATACTGAGGAAAGCGTGTCGGGAAGGGACAGAAGGTATGGAATAAAAGGTAAAGTGTTAAAAAAGGAAGAAGCAGGAACTAAGTGTCACAAAACATATTTGAAAGTTCTTTATCTAAATGCACGTAGCATTCGTAAAAAAATGGACGAGTTAACGGCACAAATAACTACATATGGGTATGATCTTGTGGCCATTACAGAAACATGGCTGCAGGGTGACAACGACTGGGAATTAAATATGCCAGGGTATTTAACAATCAGGAAGGACAGGCAGGAAGGAAGGGGAGGTGGGGTGGCTATGTTAATAAAGGAAGGAATCACTGTAATACAGAGACATGATATTCTGTCAGAGGATCAGGATAATGAAACAGTTTGGGTTGAGATAAGGAATAATAAGGGGAAAAAACACACTAGTGTCCTCCTAATAGTTGCAATTCTGCTGGAAGAAGTATTAAGCAGGAAATAGTTGGGGCATGTAAAAGGAAACAGCTATAATTATGGGGGATTTTAACGATCATATTAACTGGACAAATCAAATTGGGCAGGGCAGCCTTGAGGAGGAGTTTATTGAGTGTATTAGGGATGTATTTCTTTAGCAGTATGTAACGGATCCTACAAGAGGGCAAACAACCTTGAACCTGGTCCTGTGTAATGAGTCAGGATTAATTAATAATGTCCTCATTCAGGATCCTCTTGGAATGAGTGACCATAACATGGTTGAATTCCATATCCAATTAGAGGGTGAGCAGGTTGGTTCTCAAACAAGCGTACTGAGCTTGAATAAAGGAGACTTTGATGGTATGAGAGCGGAATTGATTAAAGTGGACTGTGAAAAATAGATTAAACGGTATGACGGTACATGAGCAGTGGTGTTCATTTAAGGAGTTATTTTACAACTTTCAAAAAATATATATTCTACTGAGGAAAAAAGGGTGTAAAAGAAATGACAGCCACCCATTGCTAAGTAAAGAAATTAAGGATAGTATCCGACTAAAAACAAGGACATATAAGGTAGCCAAAATTAGTGGGAGGATAAGAGATTGGGAAGTCTTCAAAAAACAGCAAAAAGTAACGAATGGATTGATTAAGAAAGTGAAGATAGATTATGAAAATAAATTAGCAAAACATATAAAAACAGATAGCAATTGTTTCTATAGTTATATAAAAAGAAAAAGGGTAGCTAAGGCAAACATAGGTCCCTTAGAGGATGAGACCGGGAAATTAATGGTGGGAAACATGGAGATGGAAACAAAGCTGAACAAATATTTTGGTCAGTCTTTACGGTAGAGGACACTAAGAATATCCCAGCACTGGACAAACAGGGGGCTCTAGGTGGGGAGGAGCTAAATACGATTAAAATCACTAAGAAATTGGTACTTAATAAAATAATGTGACTCAAGGCGGATAAATCCCCTGGACCTGATGGCTTACATCCTAGGGTCTTGAGGGAAGTGGCAGTAGGGATTGTGGATGCATTGACAATAATGTTCCAAAATTCCCTGGACTCAGCAAAGGTCCCGGCAGATTGGAAAACTGATAATGTAACACCCTTATTTAAAAAGGGTATTAGGCAGAAGGCTGGAAATTATAGACCAGTTAGCCTAACATCTGTGCTGGGTAAAATTTTGGAGTCTATTATTAAGGAGACATTACGGAATATTTAGATAAACATAATTTAACAGGACAAAGTCATCATGCCTTTATGAAGGGGAAGTCATGTCTGACAAATTTGCTTGAGTTCTTTGAGGACATAACGTACAGAGTGGATAAAGGGGAACCAGTGGACTTAGAAACATAGAATCTAGGAGCAGGCCATTCGGCCCGTCGAGCCTGCTCCACCATTCAATACGATCATGGCTGATCATCCAAATCCAGTACCCTGTCCCTGCTTTAATCCCCACAGTACACATATCCCACCCTACCCCCGTAACCCCACGTATTTAATTCCCCCTAACATATCCCATCTTATCCCCATAACCCCTAACACTAAGGATCAATTTATCATAGCCAAATCAACCTAACCCGCACATTTTTGGACTGTGGGAGGAAACCAGAGCACCCGGAGGAAACCCACGCAGACACGGGGAGAATGTGCAAACTCCACACAGACAGTCACCCGAGGTCAGATTCGAACCCGGTTCCCTGGCGCTGTGAGGCCCCAGTGCTAACCACTATGCCACCGTTTTACACCTTAGTGTATTTAGACTTCCAGAAGGCATTCGACAAGTTGCCACATAAAAGATTATTGCTCAAGATAACGCATCACTGGATTGGGGGAAATATTCTGACATGGGTGGAAGATTGGTTATCTAACAGAAAGCAGAGAGTTGGGATAAATGGTTCATTCTCGGACTGGCAACCAGTAGCCAGTGGTGTTCCGCAGAGGTCGGTGCTGGGTCCCCAACTCTTTACAATCTATATTAACAATTTGGTGGAGGGGACCGAGTGTAATATATCAAAGTTTGCAGATGATACAAATATGGGAGGGAAAGTAGAAAGTGAGGAGGACATAAAAAACCTACAAGCGGATATAGACAGGCTGGGTGAGTGGGCGGAGATTTGGCAGATGCAACACAATATTGGAAAATGTGAGGTTATGCACTTTGGCAGGACAAAACAGAGAGCAAGTCATTATCTTAATGGCGAGAAACTGGAAAGTACTGCAGTACAAAGGGATCTGGGGGTCCTAGTGCAATAAAATCAAAAAGTTAGTATGCAGGTGCAGCAGGTGATCAACTAGGCCAACGGAATGTTGGCTTTTATTGCTAGGGGGATAGATTATATAAACAGGGAGGTATTGCTGCAGTTATATAAGGTATTGGTGAAAACGCACCTGGAATACTGCATACAGTTTTGTGTCCATACTTAAGAAAATACATACTTGCTCTCGAGGCAGTACAACGAAGGTTCACTCGCTTAATCCCGCAGATGAGGGGGTGGACATATGAGGAGAGGTTGAGTAGATTGGGACTCTACTCATTGGAGTTCAGAAAAATGAGAGGTGATCTTATTGAAACTTATAAGATTGTGAAGGGGCTTGATCCGGTGGATGCGGTAAGGATGTTCCCAAGGATGGGTGAAACTAGAATTAGGGGGCATAATCTTAGAATAAGGGGCTGCTCTTTATAAACTGAGATGAGGAGAAACTTCTTCACTGAGAGGGTAGTAGGTCTGTGGAATTTGCTGCCCCAGGAAGCTGTGGAAGCCACATCATTAAATATATTTAAAACAGAAATAGACAGTTTCCTAGCAGTAAAGGGAATTAGGGGTTATGGGGAGCGGGCACGAAATTGGACATGAGGCTGAGTTCGGATCGGTCAAGACCCTGTGCGTGGCGGAGCGTGCCCAGGGGCTGAGTGGCCGTGTCCTGCTCCTACTTCTTGTGTTCTTTAGATTTGAGGTTAGCATCAGATCAGTCATGATCTTATTGAATGGCGGAGCAGGCTCGAGGGGCCGATTGGCCTACTCCTGCTCCTATTTCTTATGTTCTTATGTTCTTATGAATGACGTAGAGTTGCTTATAAATGGCATCAAAACTCGGAAATGTAGTACACAATGATGTGGATAGTAACAGACTTCAGGAGGACGTAGACTGACAGATCAACACGAGAGCATAAGAAATATGAGCAGGATTAGGCCATTCGGCCCTCCGATCCCGCTCCACCATTCTATAAGATCATGGCTGATATTCGGTTAAAAAAAACATTAATATAACACGTTCTAATTGACCCTCATTCCTGCAGATACAGTTTTCTCAATTCTCAGCTTTTTGGCATATATTGGCCCGAAAATTAGACCTAATCCGCGAGAGTACGCACTGTGTACTCTCGCGTTTTAGGTTTCCAATTACCGGTTTCCTGCATGCACTGCGCATGCGCGGGAAACCGGCACTTCATGATTTCAAAAGGGGGCGGTTCCTAAGTCAACCGCGTGCGCGCTACAGGCTGCGCGCACGCAGTACACTAAATTGGGCCGAAAATTGATCCCGGGACCCGAGAGTACGCACTGCGTACTCTCGCGTATTTCCACTCCAATTGCCGGTTTTCTGCATGCCCTGCGCTTGCGCTGAAAACCGGCAATTGCTCTTCCGAAAAGGGGGCGGGGCCTGGGTGCATCGCGTGCGCGCTACAGGCTGCGCGCACGCTGTGCACTTCATGCTTTGGACGCGCAGGTAAGTTGGGAAGATTTTGGAAATGTAAAAAGGAGGAGTAAGACCCGCTTTTAAGAAGGTAAGTAGTGAATTAAGTATTTTTTTGATTTTTTTTTTACAGGTATATCTTTTTTATAGACTTTAAAGACAGGTAAGTTTATTTTTATAACTTTTTAAAAGATTTTAAATTTTTTCAAAAATTTAATTTTTTATTTAAAATGGTTAATTTAATTAACTATACTTATTTTATTAATGTGATGGGTTTTTTTTAATTTAATTGAGGTTTAGCTGTTATTTTGGGGGGTTGTAAGATTCATAAGTCTCACAGCCATGCTGTGAGACTTATGAATGGAAGATGGTGTGCTGCCATTGGCTCTAACTGAGTCACGTGATCCCACAGCTCGCACGAATTCACTACGCCGCTGGGATACGCAAGCTCAGCACAGCTGATGTCTGGAACATCAAGTTCGTGCGAGCTGGATCAGAAAAAGCATAAGCGAGGTGAGACTACGCGGGGAAGGCTTACCCCCGCGGGAACAGAGCGAGATCAATTTCTGGGCCGTTATTTTTTCAGCTTTGAACGCGCAGGTAAGTGTTGAAGATTTTACCCATAAAGAAAGCAGGCGTAGGACCCCTTTTAACAAGGTAAATAGTTAATTAAGTGTTTTTTTTTAATTTTTTGAACAGGTTTATCTTTTTTAGAGACTTTAAAAAGGTAAGTTTATTTTTATAACATTTAAAAAGATATAAATTTTTTTCAAAAATTAAAATTTTTGTTTAAAGTGGTTAATTTATTTAACTATACTTATTTTATTAATGTGATGTCTTTTTTAATTAAATTAGGTTTAGCTGTTCTTTTGGGGGTTTGTAATATTCATAGCTTTGACAGCACTAGCAGTAAAAATAAGAATGAAAGATGGTGTGCTGCCATTGGCTCTAACTGAATCACGTGATCCCAGAGCTCGCACGAACTAATTGCGTCTCTGGGTCAGGCAAGCACTGCACAGTTGCATGTGGTAGAGGGCTTGAATCTAAAGTTCGTGTGGGCCCGGAGGAAAAAGGTAGGTGCGGAGTGAGATATACGCGGGGAAGCCTTACCCCCGCGGGAACGCTCACTTTTTAATTTCTGAGCCATTGTATTAATAAAATATCATTGGAGCCGAAAACAAGACCCTAAATGCCAAGCAAAGTTTTCTGGGTCTTGACCCTTATGAAATGTTCCTCAGGCTGGAGAATCTTCCCTGCTGGCGTTTCTTTCCGAATCCAATTCCTTTGTTTACAGCATAACCCGAACTTTGATTCAATTCGGGAGACACTTGGCAGATTCTGTTTAACACAGAGAATTGTGAAGTGAAAAATGAGGAGAGGCAATATGAAGTAAATGGTTCAATTTTAAAGGGTGTGAAGGAAAAGAGAGATCTAGGCCTATATGTACCCAAATCCTGGTAGGTGGCCGGACAAATTGTAAAGTATGTTAATAAAGCATACAAGATCCTTCGCTATACAGGACACAGATGCACCGGAGAAAGTATAAAACATATTTACATCAGCAACATCTTGCATTAATATAGCGCATTTTTCATAGTAAAATAACCCAAGGCGCTTCATAGGAGCGTTATTGAACAAAGCTTTTCACCGAGCCACGTAAGGAGATATTATAAAAGATGACCAAAAGCTTAGTCACAGAGGTAAGTTTTAAGAATATAAGAAATAAGAGCAGGAGTAGGCCATACGGCCCCTCGAGCCTGCTCAGACATTCAATAAGATCATTGCTGATCATCGACCTCAACTCCACTTTCCCGCCCGATCTCCATATCCTTTGATTTCCACAGAGTCCAAAAATCAATCTATCTCAAGCCTGAATATAATCAAAGATTCACCACGCACAGCCCACTGGGGCAGAGAATTCCAAATTTTCCCAACCCTCTGAGTGAAGAAATTCCTCGTCATCTCAGTCTTTAATGGCCTACTTCTTATCATAGAAACATAGAATCTAGGAGCAGGAGTTGGCCGTTCGAGCCTGCTCTACCATTCAATACGATCATGGCTGATCATCCAAGTCCAGTACCCTGTCCCTGCTTTAATCCCCACAGTACACATATCCCACCCTACCCCCGTAACCCCACGTATTTAATTCCCCCTAACATATCCCATCCCCCCACATATTTAATCCCCCCCTAACACTAAGGGTCAATTTATCATAGCCAAATCAACCTAACCCGCACATTTTTGGACTGTGGGAGGAAATATGAGCACCCGGAGGAAACCCACGCAGACACGGGGAGAATGTGCAAACTCCACACCGACAGTCACCCGAGGTCAGATTCGAACCCGGGTCCCTGGCGCTGTGAGGCACCAGTGCTAACCATTATGCCACCAACCATTATGCCACCGTGTTGTCCTGAGACTATGCCCCCCAGTTCTAGACACTCCAGCCAGGGGAAACAACCTCTCAGCATATTAAATGAGGAGGGAGATTTAATGGAGCAGAGAGGTTCAGGGAGGGGCTTCCTGAGCTTAGGGCACAGGCAGCTGAAAGCACAGCCGCCAATGGTGGTGCGGTTAAAATTGGAGATGTGCAAGATGCCACAAATAGAGGAGCACATCGATCTCGAGATTGTTGTGGGGCTGGTGGAGTTTGCACAGATAGGGAGGGAGAGGCCGTGTAGGGTTTTGAAAGCAAGGATGAACATTTTTAAATTGAGGCATTGCCGGAACGGGAGTCAACGTAAGTCAGCGAGCACAGGGGTGGTGGTTTTCCGGGATTTGGTGTGAGTTCGGTTACGGGCAGCACAGTTTTGGATGAGCTCAAGTTTTGGAGGGTGGGAGATGGGAAGCCGGCCAGAAGAGAGTTAGTGTTATCAAGTCTAGAGCTACGAAAGGCATGGATCATGGTTTGAGCAGCAGATGAGCTGAGACAGGGGCGAAGTTCGGTGATGTTACAGAGGTGGAATTAAGATGGAGTGGATATGTGGTCGGAAGATCATCCTTTGGTCAAGTACGACACCAAGGCTGCAGGCAGATTTATTCAGCCTTAGACAGGTGTGAAGGAGAGGGATGGAGTCGGTGTCGAGAAAACGGAGTTGGTAGAGGGGGAGCAAGAGCTTCGGCATTACAAAAAGTTACTTGGATGGCCCCAGAACTGAAAGATGAATGTTATCGGGAAAGAATGAATAGATTGGGAATAGTGCCGGGTCCCAAGCACAGTGCTCGACACGCCGCTGGGTATATTTTCAGATCACCAGCGATTCCTGGTGTAATTCAGTGGATGGCAGTCTGTGGCTGACTATTACATTCATGGACTGGAAACACTGGGACCCGCCTCTGGGCTGCGCTCAGTTGTTCTGATTATTAATGAATTGAATAATTGAGGTAACTGGATATTTCACCGCGTTCTTCACCTGCTCTCTGAACTTGGACTGGGTCACCCCGTAAATAAATGTGTTTGTGCAGCAACTTAAATTACGCAGCATAAATCCGACTTGATCAAAGATAATTAAAGAATCTTTGTAATCATTGGGATTTGTTCCTGTAATGGTATAATATAAGAAATCTATAACAGTTACCAACCACAGAAGTATGAAGCTGGCGGATACAGTGAAGAGTAAAATCACAGCCTTCCTTCTGCTCTCCATTTCTGGGTCACTGCCATTCTCTCCCCTGCTCTCACCCCTCAGTCCCTTACGGACTCGACTGGCCACCAAAATGTGTCTGACTGTCAGAGCGTTGAGCAGCAGAATTAAAGCGAATGGGAGCAATGGGGTTAAAACCTTATCAAACCACTCAAATCCCACCCAGCCGGGCTCAGTGAAATAGCTTGGGATTTCGGAACAGAACCACGGTACATTGTCGATAATCACCCAGGGTTGAATTGTAAAGTACAATGGAACGTTTTTTAAACAGAGCAGAATACAGGTTGTTCCCAGAACCAAAGCTGCAGTTTTCTCGGTGCAATATTTGGTTTTCAGCTTTTGGCAACAAATGGACACAAATCGATCAAAGGTGAAAGTGACAGTGAACCAGACAGAACTGTCTGTGGTTGCACGGACCAGGACAGCGATAACAGTACACACAGGAGTGATGTCCAGGAAACACCATGGGAAATAATGCCCATTGATCCGGTTCAGTATGACCTCAGTGACAATGACCAGTAGATCCGCCGCTGCCATGCCCACCAGGTAGCGAGTGGTGCAGGTGGAGAGCCCGCACTTTCCCCGGGACAGGATCACAATCGCCAGAAAATTCACTGTAAAAAAGAGAAGGGAAATGAGACACAAAAAAAATGTTCAAACATTCTCCGTGTCTGAGCCCAGACAGTAAGGGCTGGATTTCAACACCTCAGAAACGCGCGGTAGGGGTCGGGAAAGAATTTAAAATTTAAAATTTCGTCCCGACCCAACCCGCCTCTAATCCGCCCGCTGCCGAGTTTAACTGAAACGGGAAAGGGGCGGGGCAGCGAACCGCTCCCAGGAGGCGGATTGGCAATTTAAATATTTTAATGAAGCGGGAAGCCTCTGATTTAACCTCTTTTACAGGTTTTACTCTGGTTGGCCGTGTTTCCATAGCCGCGGAAATGCTTTCACCCCGCCCCCCAAGCTCCACCCATCGCCGATAGATAGAATCCCGCGGTCGGACATCCCCAACACTGGAAATTGGACATCCTCCCAGGACCGGTCAAACGCCCGGGTCCATGATCGGATACAGCCGGGATCGGACGTCCCATCGAACCCCACACATTGTTGTGCACGTGACCGGCCTGATCCTCTACCGGAGCCCCCGCATCCCCTGTCCGAATGGAAGCCCGACTGTTAATCAGGCTGACTTCCCGGGTGGGGAACCAGTCAAGGACACAGGACGGGCGCTTTGGAGTTGAGGCACCCCAAAATCCGGGAATACCCGGACTTCAGGGCATCCTGTCTGATACTCTGCATCCAGCCCCCACACCCCCTGCCATCGCCTACGTAACCCACCCCTGTTAATATCCAGGCCTAAGTATTTGAGGAAAAGCAAAATACTGAGACTGCTGTAAGTCTGAATGAAAAAAAGACATTGCTGAAAACACTCAACAGGTCAGGCAGCATCTGTGGAGAGAGAAACAGAGTTAACGTTTCATGTCGATGACCTTTCATCAGAACTGGAAGATATCAGCTATTAACAGTAATAAAAAAATGATAGAGTCAGAGAAAAGTGCGGAAGCATAAGGAAGGAACAAAGAGGAATGTCTGTGATCGGCTGGAGGGCAGGAGTAATTCAATGACTAAAGTGATGATGGTGCAAGGCGAATGGGACAATTAAATAAAGAGAAGATGGGTCCAGAGGCGGTGTAACTGGTTACAGCAGAATAACAGAGGGGGAGGTGAAGCATGGCAAATTAGGCAGAGAAAGTTGTGTAGATCCCAAGTGCTTGGACAAGCCCGCCGGCGGTGTACCGGGATCGCCACTCCAAGCCCCAGCGGACACCTCCTCCATTCCCAGAAGCTCTGGTGGATCCATCCTCTCTTACCAGCATGTCGACCGAGAAAACGGGAGTAGAGGTTATGATCTGAAATTTTTAAACTAAGTTTTGAGTCCGGTAGGCAATAAAATGCCTATTTGAAAAATACGGTGCAGTTCCTCATTGAAGTTTAAAGGGGGAAAGGGCTGAAGGCCGAGAATAGAGAGGCCGGAGTGTGAGTTGGATGTAGAATTAAAGTGGCTAGTGAGCTGAAGCTCAGGGTCACACTTGCGGACTGAACGGATGCATTCAGCAAAGTAATCATTCAATCTATGTTTAGTTCATCCAATGTACAGGAGACTGGATCGTGGGCAGCGAATACAGTAAACTAAATTGTAAGAAGTACAAGTTAATTACTGTTTCACGTGGATGGAATGTTTGTGGGCCTGGCTGGTGGGATAGAAAGAGGGGAAAGGGCAGCTGTTGCATCTCCTGCGCTTGTATAGGAAGGTGCCGTATAAGGGGAGCAGATGTTAGATGTGACAGAAGAGTGGACCAGGGTGTTGCGAGGGCCAGGGGCTGGAAGGGCAGAGAAGATATGTTTGACGGTGGCCTTAGCTGGACGTGGCGGAAATGGCAGAGGATGGCCCGTTGAATGTGAAGGCTGGTGCAGTGGAAGCTGAGGACAAGGTGAACCCTATCTGGGTTCTGGCACGGAGGGCACGGGGTGACGGCATCAACGCAGGATTGACACGGTCGAGGGCCCTGTCAATCATAATGGAGACGAATACTCGGTGAGGAAATATGTAGATATTTCAGTAGCACTGGTGTGGAAGTTGGCATCGTCAGGACATTTGCAACGTTTACGGAGAAACTTTGAGAATAGAATAGAGCCCTTCCCGGAAGTCGGCTGGGAGGAAGTATAATCAAGAATCCTACGGGAGTTGGTGGGCTTATAGTAGATATTGGTGGACGGCCTAGCCCCTGAAATGGAGATAGAGAAGTCGAGGAAGGGAAGGTAAGACAACTGTGGTTCACTAATTACATGTTATTCCTGTATTTAAAATGGATGGCCGAACAAGTGCAAGGAACTACTGACCAGTTCCCATAGTGTTGGTGGCATGAAAGATAATGGAATCCTTACTCAAAGACGTAATAGAAAAACATCTAGAAACACAAAATATAATAAAGAGTAGTCAGCTCGTATTCCAAAATGACTGGTCATGCTAGACCAAACTTATTGAATTCTTTGAATACGTATCAGAAAGAGCAGATAAGGGTAATGCAGTAGATGTAATATAATTTGATTTTCTATAGCCCTTCAATAAGTTACCGCAAAGAAGACTGAATCACAGAGCAAGTTGAGTTAATGGAGACGCTGCAGAATGGATAGTGAGCTGGCTAAAAAAACAGAAAACAGGGAGCAAGGGATAAAGGTATTTACTCATACGATAGCAAAATACTGCGGATGCTGGAAATCCGAAATAACAACAGAAAACGCTGGAAAAACTCAGCAGGCCAGGCAGCATCCGTGGAGAGAGAAAGAGGGTTAACGTTTCAGGTCGATGACCTTTCATCAGAACTGGGAAGAGCCGGAAATCAAATAGTTTTAAGGGAAGGGTAAAACTGGGAAAAGGGGGAGGGGATAAAGCAACAAAGGGGGAGATGAAGAGACATTAAGAGACATTAAGAGATATGCAAGGCTAGAGGTGGTGTTAATGTGACAGATTAAGGCTGAATGAAGTGTGAAATCCACTGGCAGAATGAAGGACAGCTGCCAGCTTCTAGGAGGAAAAAAAAGGTGGGGGGGGGGACAAATAAAAGGGTGGATAAAATACAATATAAATGTGATTGGAGTTGAGGTTATGATCTAAAATTGTTGAACTCGATATTGAGTCCAGAGGGCTGTAGCGTGCCTAAACGAAAGATGAGGTGCTGTTCCTCGAGCTTACGCTGAGCTTCCGTGGAACAGTGTAATAGGCCGAGGACGGTGAGGTCAGAGTGGGAGTGAAGCGGTGAATTAAAGTGACAGGCCACCGGGAGCTCGGGGTCCCCCTTACGGACTGAAGGTATTTACTCAGATTGGCAGATGGTGAGAAGTGGTGTTCCACAAGTATCGGCGCTGGGAACACTGTTCAACATTTACATAAACGATATTGACTCGGGACGCAGAAGCACAAATTCCAAATTTTCAGACAGATCCAAATTGGGAATAGAGTTAATACAGAGGAAGAATGCAACACAATACATGAAGACATTAATAAACTTGCAGAATGGGTGTATAAATGGCAAATTAATTTAAATATAGCTGAATTTGAGCTGTTGCATTTTGGTTGGAAGAATAAGGTTCCCAAATACCCCTTTTAAATAAGAGTCAGAATGAGGTAGAGGGTCATAGGGTTTCAGTGGTACAGATTCACAAATCATTTAAAGTACCAACGCAGGTTAACAATGCCATGCAATGGAAACAAAGCACTGGGGTTCATTTCAAGCTGAATAGAATCGAAAAGTAAAGGGGTTATCATAAAACTATATAGAACCTTGGTTATACCACACTTAGTGTACTATGCACAGTTCTGGTCTCCATATTACACAAAGGATATCAAGGCACAGGAGAAGGTGCAATTTGTTTACAAGGCTGATACCAGAACTGAGAAATTATAACCATCAGGAAAGATTATACAGGCTGGGGCTCTTTTCTTTGCAAAAAGAAGTTTGAGTGGCGGCCTAATAGAGAGGCCTTTAAATTATGAAGGATTAACATAGAGTAGATGTTTGCACTTGTGAGGTGAGTCAAAAACTGGAGATTATCGATATAAGATAGTCACTAATAAATCCATTAAGGAATTCAGGAGAACTTACTTACTCAGAGAGTGGTTAGAAAGTGGGACTCGCTACAACTTGGAGTACTTGAGGCGTATAGCAGAGATGCCTTTAAGGGGAAGCTAGATAAGTACACGAGGTAGAAAGCTGTAGAAGTTTATGCTGATAGGGTTAGATGAAGAGGGGTGAGAGGAGGCTCCTGTGGAGCATACAAACTGTCATAAACTAGTAGGGCCGATTGGCCTGTTTTGTGATGTAGATTCTATGGAGTTCTCCATAACTTGAGTACAAATTAATCACAGTCATCAGTTTTTTCATAACATTGTGGATATTGAAGTGCCTTTTTTATTGAAGCATTGCAGTATTTATTCATTAATCAGAGATTAATAATGTTATTATTTTCAGCCTCCGGACTGATCACCGTATTATGAAAACCTGATATACATGTTCTTCAGTTATACGTGTCTCTCCTCGCAGGGACACAACTCACTGAGCTAAGGACAGAGATCGATGCAGGTTACCTGTGTAGAGAACCTGAATCATAGTTAAGAAATTGTTCATCAAACCATAATCAGTAACAGAAGTTTACTAATCAATAACCACAGTCCAATATTCATCGTGTCTAATAACAAGATAATAAAATTCAGCATTCATGACTCACAGATTTTCATGCCCGTGTTAGGGGAAGTGGATTCATCGACATCAAAACAGCTAAAGTGTTTACAGTACCTATACTTAGAATAAGAATAAGTCATTATACAGAGGATTTAAATAATGTAACACTGCTGTCCTGCTGTTTACATGTCACTAAATCATTAACATCTGTTTCAGTTGGTGTAGTTCTGTAGGAAACAGAGCAGTATCCATGCATTTCACTTTATACATGTATAACCAAACATGTTCAACCAACAGCATAAATATTCCCGTACGCCATCGATTACATTCGTAAAACATGAATGCCGCTCCATGGAGGGTAGAGATCAGTCATCTAAAACAATGATTTCAACGTAGAACCAACTTGTTCCACTCCGGTTAGTGACTCACACTCAGTACATATCTACAGTGACAGATAGTCCCAGTAACACATGGACACTGGGGTCAGGTGGTCCGCTCCGGTTAGTGACTCACACTCAGTAATATTCTGCATTGAAAGATACTCCCAGGAATACATGGACACTGGGGTCAGGCGTTCCACTCTGGTTAGTGACTCACACTCAGTACATTTCTACCGTGACAGATACTCCCAGTAATACATGGACACTGGGGTCAGCTGGTCCGCGCTGGTTAGTGACCCACACTCCGTACAGTTCTACCGTGACAGATATACCCTGTAATGCATGGCCACTGGGGTGAGGCGTTCCATTCCTGTTAGTGACCCACACTCATTAATATTCTATATTGATAGATACTCCCAGTAATTCATGACCATTGGGGTCAGGCGTTCCAATCCAGTTAGTGACCCACACTGAGTACAATACTACATTGAAAGCTACTCCTAGTAATACATGGCCATTGGGGTCAATTGTTCCACTCTGGTTAGTGACCCACACTCAGAACAATTCTACATTAACAGATACTCCCAGTAATTCATGGCCATTGGTGTCAGACCTTCCACTCCGGTTAGTGACCCACACTCAATCCAGTTCCACAGTGACAGTCCCTTACACTAATACATTCTCTGAGAGAGTTGCTCACACTGAGGTCTGATTCAACAGTACACGATATTCCACTAACGGCAATAACTTGATTGTTCTGCTAGCCCTTGAGTTACAAACAGATGTTTACTTTCAGTTGAGGCAATGGAATAAAACCGCAGAGGTAATTCAGGACATTTGACTGAACAAAATGATATCACTGATTGGGGGTCTGTATAACGATGACCACTAGACGAGGATGTAACATGATCAGTCACAGAGCAAAACCAGAGACCAGCTCACACACAGATTTACACAACTTCAATGTTTATAGTCACTTACCAGGAACTCCAATGACGGCAATGATCATGTAGTATATTTTCTCCACTCTTAAATATATTTCCATCATTTTCTTTGTGAAGCGATGTGTCTCTTCGAACTGCAGACAATCTCTGAATTAAACACTGAGGCGTAACTTTCCCAGAGCCTTTAATTTATACACTACGGGATCTCCACGGGGACATTGAGGTTGCAACATCGCTCAAAATAGTATTTTTAAAAGTTGAACAAACAGATTACGACAGCCCAGTTAACTCCCTGTTGTGATGGAATATATTTAGTGCTGTGATTCAAATTGAAACCCCCAAAGACCGCACAATTCTGATCCCATTAATGAACTGATGAAAATTGTCAGCTGTATATTCCTAGCAATGGGCTTGTTTCTTAAATCTCCGTCAGGGCCTTCGCTAGATCTCATATTGTTTCTGTGATGTCCTTCACTCTGCTGTGGCCATTGAGTAATTACATTCCGAATGTTAGAGTTATCGCTCATGGCTGCTCTGCTGCTCTCTGGGATGGGGTTGCCCTCTTTAACTGTGGACATTCAGTAATTAAATTCCAAATGTTAGAGTGTCCTCTCAGGGCCGCGCTGCTGCTCTCTGGGATGGGGCTGTCCTCTTTAACTGTGGCCATTCAGCTAAAGAAGTAAAGTGGGGAATTTGTGTCGATGGATCCTCAAACCAATATACCCCCTCAATGTAATGAAACTATTACATCGAATAAAAATAACCAATCTAATAAAATCCCACAAACTAATAATGGTCCTCAAAATGATACTTTACCTGACAATGATACAGCAGCTCAAACTAATACATCATCTCCAACGCATAGAGTCCCTCAAACTAATAAAACCTCAAGCTAATACTGCAACTCAAACTCGTACAGCCCTTCAAATTCATACAACACGTGAAGCACCTCAAATACCGCAACTAAAACTAATACAGCACTACCAATTCATACAGCAATTCAAACTAATACAGCATTTCATATAATAGAGAACCTCAAACTAATAGAGAACCTCAAACTAATAGAGAACCTCAAACTAATAGAGAACCTCAAACTAATAGAGAGCCTCAAACTAATAGAGAGCCTCAAACTAATAGAGAGCCTCAAACTAATAGAGAACCTCAAACTAATAGAGAACCTCAAACTAATAGAGAACCTCAAACTAATAGAGAGCCTCAAACTAATAGAGAACCTCAAACTAATAGAGATCCTCAAACTAATAGAGAACCTCAAACTAATAGAGAACCTCAAACTAATAGAGAACCTCAAATCAATAGACAACCTCAAACTAATACCGCTATCAAACCAATTCAGAACATCAAACCAACGCAGCCGATCAAACCAATACAGCTGGTCATCATCCAATACAGAGCAGCCCGCTGGATTTGCACCAAATGCACCACCTCAAACATTCAGTCCCTCAACCACTGCCGCACCGTGACTGCAATATGGCTGCTGGTTACGGTAGCATAGTGGTTAAATTACTGGATTAACAATCCAGAGATCAGGGTTAATGATCCAGAGACATGAATTCCGGTCCCAACACGGTTGTTGGGGCGTATAAATTCAGTTATTTAAATAAATCAGGAATTTGAAGAAAAGGAACTGTCGTAAAAAGCCATCTGGTTCACTAATGCCCTTTAGCGAAGGAAAACTGCCCTGTTTACCCGGTGTGGCCAGTATGTGACTCCAGCCCATGCTGCAATGTGATTGGCTCTTAACTGTCCTCTGAAAGTGCGAGAAATTAGGGATGTCGAATAATTGCTGGCCTTGCCAGCGACGCACACATCCCGTGAATGAATTTTTAAAAATGTGTACCAGCTACAAGATGCACAGCAGCAAGTCGCCAAGTCTTCTTCGACAGCACCTTCCAAGCCCGCGAACTGTACCACCTTGATGGACAAGGGCAGCAGGCGCATTGGAACACCACCACCTCCAGATTCCCATCCAAGTTACACAACATTCTTCCTTGGAAATATATCACATTTGTTTCATCATCGCTGGGTTAAAGTCCTGCTCCTCCATGACGAACAGCACAGTGGGAGTTCCTTCACCACACGGACTGCAGCGGTTCAAGTACGCGGCACACCACCACCTTCTCAAGGGCAGCAAGGGATGTGCAATAAAGGCTGGTTTTGCCAGCGACGCCCTCATCCCGTGATTAAATAAATTAAATAAAACTGATCAGTTCATATCACCGAAATTGATGACACAGAAATTGGCGAACTGACTGGAATCTAACCAAATACCAGGTCAGTGGCCAATTGACAAGACCAGGCTGATCACTATCAAACTAACCAACTGACCACAACCTGTCCGTGCAAAAAGAAACTGGCCGACTGACCAGAATCTAACTGAGCACCAAATAACTGTCAAAATGACCACTACCTGACCGAGCACTTAGAAACTAGCCAAATAATAACAACCTGACCAAGTACACAGAAATTATCTAAATGACCACAATCTGACAGAAAACCCAGAAACTGACCAACTGACCACAAACTTAACGAAAGCCCAGGAGCTAACCATCTGACCACTAACTGACTGAACGTCCAGAACCTGACTGAATACCCAGAAACCGAAAAACTGACCACAACTTGAACAAGCACCCAGAAACCGACCAACTGACTACATACTGACCGAGCACACAGACCCTGACAAACTGACCACAGCCTGACCGAGCACACAGAACCTGACCAACTGACTATATACTGACCGATCACACAGAACCTGACCAACTGACCACAACCTGACCGGGCACACAGTAAATGACCAACTGACCACAATCTGACCGAGCACACAGAACCTTACAAACTGATTATATACTGAACGACCACACGGAACCTGACCAACTGACTCTATACTGACCGAGCGCACAGAACCTTACCAACTGACCACAAGCTGACCGAACACAGAGAACCTGACCAACTGACCGCACCCTGACCGAGCACACAGAACCTGACCAACTGACCACACCCTGACTGAGCACACAGAACCTGAACAACTGACCGCACCCTGACCGAGCAGACAGAAACTGAGCAACTGACTATATACTGGCCGAGCGCACAGAACCTGACCAACTGACCACACTCTGACCGAGCACACAGAAACTGACCAACTGACTCTATACTGACCGAGCACACAGGAACTGACCAACTGACTTTATACTGACCGAGCACACAGAACCTGACCAACTGACCACAACCTGACCGAGCACACAGAACCTGACCAACTGACCACACTCTGACCGAGCACACAGAAACTGACCAACTGACTCTATACTGACCGAGCACACAGGAACTGACCAACTGACTCTATACTGACCGAGCACACAGAACCTGACCAACTGACTCTATACTGACCGAGCACACAGAACCTGACCAACTGACCATACCCTGACTGAGCACACAGAACCTGACCAACTGACCGCAGCATGACCGAGCACACAGAACCTGACCAAATGATAACACCCTGACCGAGCACACATAATCTGAACAACTGACCACACCCTGACCGAGCGCACAGAACCTGACCAACTGACACTATACTAACCGCGCACACAGAACCTGACCAACTGACCACACCCTGACCGAGCACACAGAACCTGACCAACTGACCACACTCTGACCGAGCACACAGAAACTGACCAACTGACTACACTCTGACCGAGCACACAGAAACTGACCAACTGACTCTATACTGACCGAGCACACAGAAACTGACCAACTGACCACACTCTGACCGAGCACACAGAAACTGACCAACTGACTCTATACTGACCGAGCACACAGAAACTGACCAACTGACCACACTCTGACCGAACACACAGAACCTGACCAACTGACCACACCCTGACCGAGCACACAGAAACTGACCAACTGATTCTATACTGACCGAGCACACAGGAACTGACCAACTGACTCTATACTGACCGAGCACACAGAACCTGACCAACTGACCACACCCTGACCGAGCACACAGAAACAGACCAACTGACCACACCCTGACCGAGCACACAGAACCTATCCAACTGATCACAACCTGACCGAGCACACAGAAACTGACCAACTGACTCTATACTGACCGAGCACACAGAAACTGACCAACTGACCACACCCTGACCGAGCACACAGAACCTATCCAAGTGACCACACCCTGACCGAGCACACAGAACTTGACCAACTGACCACACACTGACCGAGCACACAGAACCTGACCAACTGACCACAACCTGACCGTACCCACAGAATCTGACCACATTCTGATCGAATAACCAGAAACTGCCCATCTGGCAATTTGAACAGACACACAGAAACTGACCAACTGACCACAACCTGACCAACACACATAAACTGAACAACTGACAAAAATCTGTTTGAGCAACCAGAAAGTGACCATCTGCCGACAACTTGACTGAACATCCAGAAACTGACCAGCTGACAACAAACTGACTGTACATACAGACACTGTTAGAAACTAGGGGTTCCTAAAAATGTATATGGCTACATGAATAATACTGTGTTTAAATGATTGCATGTTTCGGCTCGAGACAATTATGGGGATTGGTTAAGTTTCGTTTTCCTGGAAAACTTGCATTAGAATTTGAGACAGTCTTTTTATTCGGGTAGAGTAGCTGAAGCATATACATTCCACACAGGGGCCCATAGGATGGCCCTGCCAGGCTAGCTGGCTGTTATTTGTACTTTAGGGTTTTGACTTTGTAAATGTATTTTTAATTTGGCCAGTTAAGGTCCAACCTATGTTTCTTCCATTATTACTAATTACCATATTATAATCTCTAAACATATAATTTGGAGTTTGTTTAGTAGAACTGCTTGCGAAGATAATTAAAAGTTAATTAGGAAAAGACATAGAAGGAAAGGAATTTGAGGAGGTTCAGGTTTCCATCTTAGAATGGGCCATTTGCTAGATGAAGGTGAGATAGCGGCTGACTAAAGTGCGACAGCTCTGGCTATGGGCCATGATTAAGAAGGACAGGATCGGGCCTTGTACTTGCTGGGTCAAGGAGAATAGAGACAATAGAGATAAGACACAAATTCCAATGGAAGAACCAACAGAAAGATTAAACAATAACACAAATTGGATGAAGTAATGAGACCCCCTTTTGGGGCAGGCTTTCATCCAACAACCAAGACAAAGAACTTGAGGTGTCATTGGGTGATGAGGTTTTAGGGAAACCTCTATAGGTTAAATGGGCTTGTCAATAACTTGGCCTCAGGCGCAACCCTGAAAAGAGAATAAAAGTAATAACCCGAGTAATTGCCCACACAGACGGGGGGGGGGGGAGTGGTGGGAGGGGAGAGCCGTGCAGAAGTTGGGCTGGTCGAACGCCATTTTGAGAGTGATCCCATGCTCACCAAATCAAATGCTCTAGAGAGAGAGAGAGAGAGAGGCCGGTAGCCAGAGACTGTTCACGCACACCAGCCGTCTGTCCAATCGGGACCTGAACCAACTGCTTGTCACGGTGATATGTTTTTGCTGTATATCCAGCATGTTATATTCCGTCTTACACGCCTCTTAAACACAATATACCCACCATATTGGTTTGCAGTCGATCCTGATTCTTTGAAAGACTAGAGATAAGCTACCAATTGGCCAAATCTCTACAAATCTGACAGCATTCTGATCGAGTAATCAGAAACTGATCATCTGGCTACTTGAACCAATACTCAGAAACTGAATAACTGACCACAAACTGAACAAACATCCAGAAAATGAGCAACTGCACAGAACTTGAACAAATCCAGAAAGTGACCAAATAACCAAAAACTGACCGAGCCACAGAAACTGACCAGTTGACCACAACCTGACAGAGCACACAGAAACTGACCAACTGAACACATTCAACTGAGCACACAGAAACTGGCCTATTGAGCAACATCTGAACGAGCAGCCAGAAACTGACCAACCGAACACAACCATGCGAAAAACCCAGAAACTGACCTTCTGACCACAACCTGACT
Organism: Squalus acanthias; assembly: GCA_030390025.1. Classification (NCBI taxonomy): domain Eukaryota; kingdom Metazoa; phylum Chordata; class Chondrichthyes; order Squaliformes; family Squalidae; genus Squalus; species Squalus acanthias. The sequence continues at coordinate 301,577 of JASTWF010000323.1, forward strand.
GAGCACCACGAAACTGACCAACTGACCACAACCTGAGCCATCACCAAGAAACTGACCAACTGATCGCAACCAAATCAAGCACCCTTAAACTGATCACTTACTGAAAAAGCTCACTGAAACTGACCACTGACTAGATTCTGCCCAAGCACCAAATCACTGACCAAATGACCACAACAATACTGAAACTCTATAAATGACCAACTGACCATAACCTGACCGAGCGCCCGGAAAATGACCCGCTGACCATCAACTGAAAAAGCGCACTAAGGCTGACCAATTGATGAGCATAGAACCAAGCATAAAGCAACTGACCAACTGGCCACAACCTGAACGAACACCAAGAACGTCAACAACTGACCACAAACTGACAGAACACCAAGAACCTTAACAAATCACCACTACCTGAACGAGTACACAGACACTGACCAATTAACGGGAACTTTACTAGCAAGAAGAAAGTGATCAACTGAAATCTAGCTGAGCAAGCACTCAAAAACTCACCAACTGACGACTACCTGGTGCACCCCAGAAACTGACTGGTGGACAGCAACCTGACTGAACACCCTGAAACTGACCAACTGAGCACTAACTGAAAAATGCCCAAAGAAACTGTCCAACTGGCCAGAATCTAACTCAGCAGCAAGTAACTGACCAATTCATCATAAACTAGCCGAGCACCTAGAAGCTGGCCAACTGTCCACAGACTGACCGAGTCCCCATAAACTTACCAACTGACCACAGCCTGACTGAGCACACAGAAACTGACGAACTGATCACTATTTGACCTTTCCCCCAGAAATAGACCTGTAGACCACCAACTGAATGAACACCCAGAAACGGACCAACTGACCACAACCAAAGTGATCTCCCGGAAACTGACCAACTGACCAGAATCTAATTAAGCACCAATTAACTGACAAATGGCCCATAATCTGACGGAGCACCCAGAAACTGGCCAACTGACCACAACCTGACCGTTCACCCAGAAACTGAGCAAAGTGCCCACTAACTGAAAAGAACAAATAATCTGACCAACTGACCGAAATCTAACCAAGCACCAAGTAACTGACCAATTGAGCAGAAACTGTCCGAGCACCTATCATCTGACAAACATTCCACATCTGACCGAGCACCCAGAAACTGAGCAACTGTCCACAACTTGACCAGGAAACTAGAAACTGACCAGTTGGATACTACCAGACCGGGCACCCAGAAACAAATCTGTTTACCACAACCTCGCTGAGTACCCTGAAATTGACCAACTGATCATTAACTCTCTGAGCCCCCAGAAACTGACCAACTGACCACAAGCCAAGTGCCAAGAAACTGTCCTATTCACCACAACCTGACTGAGCACCCGGAAACTGACCAACTGACCACCACCAAACTGAATACCCGGAAACTGAGCAATTTACCATATAATGACCGAGCATCCAGTAACTGACCAATTGACCATAACATGACCGAGCACTCAGAATCTGACCAGCTGTCGAAAGCAAACCGAGCCCCCGGAAACTGACCACGAAATAAATAAGTACACATTAACTGAACCAAAAGATCAGAATCTAAACAAGCACCAATTAACTGATCAATTGACCAAAACATGTTCAAGCACACAGAAACTGACCAACTGACCGCATCCGCAACAAGCACACAGACACTGACCCAAAGACCGTAAACTAACTAAGCACTAAGTAACTGGCTAACTGACCGCATCTTGACCGAACACCGAGAAACTGACCAGAATGATCAGAATCTGGCATATCACCCAGAAACTGACCAATTCAGTGCAAAATGACTGAGCCCCCAGAAACTGACCTATACTTGTACCCAGAAACTGACGAACTAAAGACAACATGACCGAGCACAAAGAAACTGACCAGTTGGCCACAACCTGACCAAGCACACAGAAACTGGCCAGCTGACAAGAGACTGATTGAGCACCAGAAACTGACCAACTGACCACAACCTGATGGAACATACAGAAACTGCCCAACTGACAACTACATGACGGAGCACCAAGAAAACTGAGCAACTAACCACAACCCAATGAGCACCCAGAGATTGTCCAATTGACCACAAACATACTGAATAACCGGAAACTGATCAATTGACCAAAACCTGACCGAGCACCAAGAAACTGACAAGTTGGCCACAACATGACCGAGCATCCAGAACCTGACCAACTGACCAGATACTTACTGAGCAATCAGAAAATGACCAACTGACAACTACCTGACCCAGAAGCCAGAAAATGACAAACTGACCATTACCTGACAGAACATACAGGAACTGACCTACTGACCACTACATCACAGAATATCTAGAACCTGACTAACTGACAGCATCTTGACTGAGGACTCAGAAACTGACCATTTGACCACATCGAGAGCGAGCACCCAAAGCTCACCAGCTGACAAAAACCTGACCCACCACGCAGAAATTGGCCAACTGAACACAATCCAACAGAGCAACAAGAAACGTTATAACTGACCACAATGTGACCAAGTCCTGAAACTGGCCACTTGAACACTACCAGACCGAGCACCCAGAAACAGAATTATTGACCACAACATGACCGAGTTCACAGAAACTGACCTTTTGATCATAACCTGACCGAGTCTCCCGAAACTGACCAATTGACCACAACCTGAACGAGTCTCCAGAAAATGACCAATTGACCACAAACTGACCGAGTCTCCAGAAACTGACCAATTGACCACAAACTGACCGAGTCTCCAGAAAATGACCAATTGATCATAAACCTGACCGAGTCTACAGAAACTGAACACTTTATCATAAATTGACCGAGTCTCCAGAAACTGACTAATTGACCACAACCTGATCACATCCCCAGAAACTGACCAATTGACCACTACCAGACAAAGCACCCAGAAACTGACCTATTGACCACAACCTCGCTGAGTACCCTGAAATTGACAAACTGATCATTAACTCTCCGAGCCCCCAGAAACTGACCAGCCTACCACAAGCCAAGTGCCAGGATACTGACCTATTCACCACAACCTGACTCGGCACGCGGAAACTGACCAACTGACCACCACCAAACTGAATACCCGGAAACTGACCAATTTACCATATCATGACCGAGCATCCAGTGACTGACCAAATGACCATAACATGATCGAGCACCCAGAATCTAAACAGCTGTCGAAAGCAAACCGAGCCCCCGGAAACTGACCACGAACTGAAAAAGTGCACATAAACTGACCCAAACATATATCACTGGCCCCGCGGGTGAGACTGGGTCGGAAAGAATATGAGGTGGGATTAATTTCCGATGCAGGAACTTCTTCAGTGTTTTTCATCCTTTAATTAATTTTACAATTGAAGTAAAGGGATATTTCACAATATTTATCACCTGCTGTCTAAACCTAGTCTGTTTCACGGCATAAATGCAAGTGTTTGTGCAGCAACTCAGGAGCTGGAGCATTTGTCCCAAATCTGGTAAATATATAGGTAGAGATACAAAATAATCAACCAATCGCCACACCCGGTTATATATAGAATATGCAATAAGCACTGACCATAACAGTATGAAATTGCACGAAATAGCAAAAAGTAAAATTATGGATTGTCTTCGGCTTTCCAGCTCTGGGTCTCTGGGACCCTCCCCACTGCTGGGAGCCCGGAGCCTCCTGCGGGATCTGCTGGCCACTAAAATGTGTCTGACGGTGACAGCATTTAGTAGCAAAATCAGTCAATATGTTGAAGGAACTCGATTGTTCCCCAGACCAGTGGAAGCTGAACTTCGATTGTTCCATAACCAAACCAGGGGAGCTTCACTGCCCAATATTTATCAGTCAACATAAAGTAATAGAAAAGGTTCTTTAAACAACTCAGCACAGTCACTGATCCTAGAACCGCAGCTGCCGTTTTCTTGGTGCAATATTTTGTTTTCAGCTTCTGGCAAAAAATTGCCACAAAACGATCAAAGGTGAAAGTGACAGTGAACCAGACAGAACAGTCTGTGACGGCATAAAGCAGGACGGCGTGGATATTACACACGGGGATAGCATACACAGGAACAAACGGTTTCTTATAAGTCATCGGAATGTGCCTCAATATCAGATCGATGATAACGACCAGTAGATCCGTCGCTGCCATGGCCACTAGCGATTGACACATGTGGAGAGACCGCACTTTCCCCGAGACAGGATCACAATGGTCACTATGTTAACTGTGCAGAGGGAAACAAACAGGGAATTTTAAAATCAGACTGGCAGCAAAAGCTTGAGTTTGATGGAATTCGGGGTGGAATTTGCAATTAATTACCGACATTCATTAATATGATCTAATTATATTACCTTTAAGCTGTGAATCTTTCTTGTAAGAATAATGAATCAATAAATGAAAAGAGAATAAATGCATGAAAGTAACAGATATTTGATCACTGAGAGATGAAATGATTGATCCATCTTTAGCCCAGCATATAAGAAGCACCAGCCGAGGCACCAGGGCTACAAAGGACCAGAGCATCTCAGGAATAGATTGGGAAAAGCAGATTAGCACATTTCAGAAAGGCAGTGAATTTATTGAGTGTGTCCGGGATAGTCTTCTGTAACAATAGGTTCTATAACCAACAAGGGGCTTGCCATGCTACTTTTAACAATGAGCAATGAGCCACATTTATTTAACAGCCTAACGGTGTGGAACATTTTTCTGATAGATATCATTACATGATCGAGATTAATGAAGAGAAACGCGAAACCGCTACTAAGATTCTAGGTTTAGGTAAGGCCGACTTCAACGGGATGAGGCAGAAACTGTCCACTGTAAACTGGGCAAACCTGATAATGGGTAAAACAACAGACGGTCAGTGGGGATGTTCAAAAAAGAATTTCACTTGATACAGAACCAGTTTATACCCTGAGGGGCAAGAGCTCTATTTGTCAAAAACAGCCCGGGACGACTGAAGCGGTAAGGGACAGCATGGAAATAAAAGATAGAGCCTATAAAAATGCAAAATGTAGCACAGATCCTGTCGAATGTGAAAGGTACAAAGAACAGCAAAGGGTCACCAAACAGATATTGAGATCTACAAAAGGGAGTATGAAAAATAAACTTGTAAGGGATATCAAAATCACATAAATAATTTTTACAATTATATTATGAAAATAGGGTAGTCAGGAGTATTATTGAACATTTAAAAACTGAAAGCTTTAATATTGTCAATAATAATAAGAAAATGGCGGAGAGGTTGAAAACAGACTTTGTTTCACTATTTACAGTAGAGGAAGAAGCATGCCGGAAATCCCAAGGAAACTAATATTGTATCAGAGACTGGGCCTCAATAAAATTAATGTCAATAAGTAAACAGTAATACATAGAATAATGACTCTAAAGTGTGACACATTCCCAGGACCAGATGGGGCCTCAACTATTCACAGTTTTTATTAACGACGTAGATGATGGCATAGAAAGTCATATATCCAAATTTGGGGATGACAAAAAGTTAGGCAGCAATGTAGGCAGTGTAGATGAAAGCATGAAATTACAAAGGGATATCGATACATTAAGTGAATGGGCAAAAATGTGGCAAATGGATTTTATCGTATGCAAATGTGAGGTTTTCCAATTTGTACATAAAAAGGATAGAACAGGATACTTTCTAAAAGGTGAAAAGCTAAAAAGAGTGGCGGACCAAAGAGACGGGGATGAATCTATATAGATCTTTAAAATGTCATCGACATGTACAGAAAATAATCTAAAATGCTAATGTAATTCTGGACTTTATATCTAATGCACGAGAACACAAGAGGGTAGACTTTATGCTGCAGCTACAGAAAGCCCTGGTTAGATCACACCTGGCGTAATATGAGCATTTCTGGGCACCACACCTTAGGAAGAATATATTGGCCTTGGAGGAAGTGCAGCGTAGGTTTACCAGAATGACACACGGACTCTAAGGGTTAAGTTATGGCGAGAAATTGCACAAATTAGAATTGAATTCCTTAGAATTTAGAAGGTTAAGGGGTGATCTGATCAAAGTTTTCTAGATATTAAGATGAACAGTTTGGTATTTAGGCAGAGACTTTTTCCCCTGTTTCGGGATTCTAGGACTAGGGAGCACTATGAAAAATAAGAGCCAGATCTATCAGGAGTGAAATTAGGAAACACTTCTAGGCACAAAGGGTTATAGAAGTTTGTAACTCTATTCCGCAAACCTAACTTAATGCTAGATCAATTTTCAATTTTAAAACTCAGATTGATAGATTTTTGTTAACCAAGGTTATTAGGGGATATGGGGCAAAGTCGTGTATATGGAGTTAGGTCGCAGATCAGCCATGATCTCATTAAATGGCGAAACAGTCTTGAGGGGCTAAATGGGTTACTCCTCTTCCTATGTTCCTATATTATTATACTCTTACAAAACTTCGTGTGCCGGTTTCAGTCAGCATTTTGAGCGGTGCAATTCGCTTCTGGGCCCTGTGTTGAGGAGTTGGAAATCCCGCTTGGATTCCTGATCTTCGTTTGAATATCCTTTATATATAGAACAGTAAATGAATGCCACAGCAACATACAGAAACTGCAACCTTGGCGTGCAATAATTACAGGCAATTGTATTTTAAATGTACGGATGTGATACGACAATGATAAGAAAAATAAAAATGAACTGCAGTTATAAAGACAACCGCATTTTGTTGAAATATACAAATTGTAGCTCATTGAAAGAAATATTTTCCAAATAACATTGCAAAGAATGGAATCTGATATATAATAAATAGTTATCATTGACAGTAAATGCCTCAGTAAATGTATTTATCAACATCGAATTCAGCTGAATTATCCAACGGGCAAAGTGCTGCCGAACGCTTTTGTAAAGTATCTGAACACAAACTGAAGAGAGTTATCCTTGTATTTTTCACATGTTGGTTTTCTACTTTGTGCAGAGAATATTAGACGAGGAAATATCAAAGGATTGTCTTAACCTTAGCCGGTATTGTTTATCCTGAAGTACAGCAGGAGGCAATAGAGACCCACTCTGGGTCTCACTGAGAGATCCACTGAACTGTGCGAGACGGGTATGTGACTCAAATGTAAAGTCAAAACAAAGATTGCAAATAACAGAATTGAAATCTGTCTAAATGAACGTTTTAAGAGAATGTAAATTATCCTTGTAATCCTATTCCAAACTTCAGAAGCAGTGCTACTAATGCAGAACTGGAGATTGTGGAAAAGGAGACAGTGACTGCAAATTAATGATTAGCAGATATTTCACACATTTAAGGGTATGTATATGACCTGCCAGGATTTGTTCCTTTGACTCTGTGTAAATAATCATACCGAGCATGAGATGAAAACAAAAGCAAAACACTGCAGATACTGGAAATCTGAAATTAAAGCAGAAAATGTTGTAAATACTCAGCAGGTGAGGCAGCATCTGTGGAGAGAGAGAAACAGAGTTACCGTTTCAAGTCGATGACCTTTGCCGATTGGTGAAAAGTCTCCTACACCAAGAAAACATTCTTCTGATTAGTTACAAATGTTCAGTGTGGTTAGCAGACGGAAATTCGTTAAATAAAGTGTTTGGGTGCAATATCTTTGTTTGAAATGAACATAGAATATTGCAACACCAAAAGAAAATACTGCAGTTGCTTGAAATCTGAAACAAAAACAAAAAATGCTGGAGAAACTCAGCACGTCAGGCAGCATCTGTAAAGAGAGAAACAGAATTAACGTTTCAGGTCGATGACCTTTCGTTAGTACTGGAAAAAAGCAGGAAATGGAACAGATTTTTAAGCAAGTGCAGAGGCTGGGAAAGGGGGGAGGGGATGAAAGAACAAAAGGTAAGGTCTGTGATAGGATAGAAGTGTTTAAGAGACATTAAGAGATATTCAAGGCAAAAGGAGATGGTAATGGGACAGATTAAAAACAAAGGATGGCTCGAGATGAAGTGTAAATTGCGCTGGCAGAATGAAAGACAGCTGCCATGTGGGGGAGAAGAAAAAAAGACAGACAAAGAGTGTGATCAATAAAATATATATCTGTGGTCGGGGCCGAGGTTATGATCTGAAATTGTTAAACTCTATGTTGAGTCCAGAACGCTGTAGAGTGCCTAACCGAAAGATGAGGTGCTGTTCCTCGAGCTTACGCTGAGCTTCCGTGGAACAATACAAGAGGCCGAGGACGGTGATGTCTGAGTGGGAGTAGAGCGGTGAATTAAAGAGACAGGCGACCGGAAGCTCGGGGCTCCCTAACGGACTGAACGGAGGTGTTCCGCAAAACGGTCAGACAATCTGCGTTTGGTCTCCCCAATGTAGAGGAGACCACATCGTGAGCAGCGAATACAGTATACTAAATTGCAAGAAGTACAAGTAAATCTCTGTTTCACCTGAAAGGGGTGTTTGGCGCCCTGGACAGTGGGAAGCGGGGAGGTATAAGGGCTTGTGTTGCATCTCCTGCGCTTGCACGGGAAGGTGCCGGGCTTAGGGGAAGGGGTGTTGGAGGTGATAGAGGAGTGCACTACTGTGGCGCAGAGGGAGCGATCCCTACGGAATGCTGAAAGGGGAGGCGAGGGGAAGATGAGTTTCATGGTGGGATCACGCTGGAGGTGGCGGACATGGCGATGGATGATTCGTTGAATGTGGAGTCTGGTCGGGTGAAAGGTGAGGACAAGGGGAACTCTGTCGTGCTTCCGGGAAGCAGGGGCAGTGGTGAGGGCAGAAGTGCGGGAGATAGATCGGACATGGTCAATGGCCGTATCAGCCACTGTAGAGAGAATTCCGCGGTTGAGGAAAAAGGAAGACATGTCAGAAGCACTGATATGGAAGGTAGTTGCGTCAGAGTAGATGCGGCGGAGACGGAGAAACTGTTAGAATGGAATAGAGTCCTTACAGGAGGCGGGGTGGGAGGGAGTGTAGTTCAGGTAGCTGTGGGAGTCAGTGGGCTTGCAGTGAATGTCTGTCAATAACCTATCCCCAGAGATGGAGATGGAGAGGTCGAGGAACGGAAGGGAAGAGTCGGAGATGGACCATGTGAAGGTGAGGGAATGGTGGAAATTGGAAGCAAAATGAATGAAATTATCTAGTTCAGGGCGAGAGCAGGAAACGGCACGGATAAAGTCATCAATGTACCGGAAAAAGACGTGAGGGAGGGGACAGGAGTAGGACTGGAACAAAGAGTGTTCCCCATGTCTCACGAAAAGGCAGTCATAGCTAGGACGCATGCGGGTTCCCATAGCAACACTTTTGATTTGGAGGAAGTGAGTGGATTCAAAGGAGAAGTTGTTCAATGTGAGAACATGTTCAGCCAGGTGGAGGAGGGTGCTGCTGCATGGGGACTGGTTGGGCCTCTGTTCAAGGAAGAACCGGAACGCCCTCAGGCCATCCTGGTGTGGGATGGAGAATTAGAGGAATTGTACGTCAAGAGTGAAAAGCAGGAGGATTGGGCTAGGAAATTGGAAAATGTTAAAGTGGCGGAGGGAGTCGGAAGAATCACGGATGTAAGTGGGAAGAGACTGGACAAGGGGAGAAAAAATAGAGTCGCGATAAACAAGAGTTAAGTTCCGTGTGGCAAGAACAGTCTGAAACGATGGGTCTTATAGGTCACGATAGCAAAATACTGCGGATGCTGGAAATCCGAAATAACAACAGAAAACGCTGGAAAAACTCAGCAGGCCAGGCAGCATCCGTGGAGAGAGAAAGAGAGTTAACGTTTCAGGTCGATGACCTTTCATCAGAACTGGGAAGAGCCGGAAATCAAATAGATTTAAGGCCAGGGTAAAGCTGGGAAAGGGGGGAGGGGATAAAGGAACAAAGTGGAAGATGAAGAGACATTAAGAGACATTAAGAGATATGCAAGGCTAGAGGTGGTGTTAATGTGACAGATTAAGGCTGAATGAAGTGTGAAATCCACTGGCAGAATGAAGGACAGCTGCCAGCTTCTAGGAGGAAAAAAAAAGGTGGGGGGGACAAATAAAAGGGTGGATAAAATAAAATATGAATGTGATTGGAGCTGAGGTTATGATCTAAAATTGTTGAACTCGATATTGAGTCCAGAGGGCTGTAGCGTGCCTAAACGAAAGATGAGGTGCTGTTCCTCGAGCTTACGCTGAGCTTCCGTGGAACAGTGTAATAGGCCGAGGACGGTGAGGTCAGAGTGGGAGTGAAGCGGTGAATTAAAGTGACAGGCCACCGGGAGCTCGGGGTCCCCCTTACGGACTGAACGGAGGTGTTCCGCAAAGCGGTCACCCAATCTGCGTTTGGTCTCCCTTATTGGTCTAATAAGTCAGTCCTGTTTGTGGATCTTGGGAAGGAGGTAGAAGAGGGCTGTGCTGGTTTGTGGAAATATGCGGTTAGCGGCCGTGGGGGGAAGATCTCCAGAGGAGATTAAGTCAGTGACATTCTTGGAAACGATGGCTTGATGTTCGGTAGTGGGGTCATGGTCCAGGCGGGGGACGTAGGAGGTGTCGGAGAGTTGGCGTTCAGCTACCGCTAGGTAGAGGTCGGTTCGCCAAACAACAGCAGCACAACCCTTGTCAAAAGGTTTAATGACAATGTCGGGTTTGGATCTGTGAGAATGGAGTGCTGCACGTTCAGAGGGAGGTAGGATGGAGTGAGTGAGGGGAGCAGGGAAATGCAGACGGCCGATGTCGCGCCGGCAGTTTGCAATGAAAAGATCTAGAGAGGGTAAGAGGGCAGAGGGAGGGGTCCACGTCGAATGAGAATTCTGAAAGCCGGAGAAAGGTTCTGCCGTGCGAGTGGAAGAGTCCTGGCCAAAGAAGTGGGAACGGTGAAGATGGCGGGGGAAAATGACCTCAGTTCGTACCGAGCTCGAAATTCATTGAGGTGGGAGCGTAAGTGGATGAAGCTCAGGCCTTTGCGAACGACTGATCGTTCGGGGTCAGAGAGGGGAAGGTCAGAGGGGATAGTGAAAACGCGGCAGGGTTTGAGATTCGGAGAAGGGATGGTGTCAGAGGAAAGTGAAGGGGAAGAAGGTTCCGGAGGGGCGTTGGTGTCCAAGAGCTGTTGAAGCTTGCGATCTTTGAAACCTGAAAGGAAGAACAAAAGTTTTTTATTAAAGCGCCAGATGAGCTGAAGGATGAAATGGATCTGCGGACCAGGACAGCGTTGATATACAGTTAGTCGGTGCTGCTGAAGAGAGAGGTCGAGGGTATTCATGTGGTGGCGCATGGCATTCAGCGTGGATCTCAGGATACGGCGACAGCAGTGGTTCAAGGAACGCTGAATATCTTGGAGATATCTATAGTTCTGGGCGGATCCAAAATATTAAGGGTGGAATTTCAGATGGAATGCAGTAAGGCGGAACCGGAGACAGTTGCTGAGGAAAGATATGTGGCTGTGAAAGCGAGTTTTGGTAGATACCTGATCAAACACGAGAACGGAGACAGAAAGCAATGAAGATGAACAAGGTAAAAGAGACAAACGGAAATCCCGTCCGAGAGACGAGCAGAACTTCTTCAAGGTGGGCAATTCTGGAAGAGAGGTGGCAGTTAATTAAACACTAATACAAAAAGAAAATACTGCAGATGCTGGAAATCTGAAATAAAAACAGAAAATGCTGGAGATACACAACAGGTCAGGCAGCATCTGTGAAGAGAGAAAAAGAATTAACGTTTCAGGTCGATGACCTTTCCTCAGAACTGGAAAAAAACTGGAAATGGAACAGATTTTTAAGCAAGTGTAGGGCCTGGGAAAGGGGGGAGAGGATGAAAGAACAAAAAGGGAAGGTCTGTGATAGGATAGAAGGCAGGAGCGGATAAGAGACATTGAGAGATATTCAAGGCAAAAATGAGATGGTAATGGGACAGGTTAAGAAACAAAGGATGGCTCCAAATAAAGTTTAAATTTCGCTGGCAGAATGAAAGACAGCTGCCATGTGGGAGAGAAGAAAAAAAGACAGACAAAAAGTGTGCATAAAAAGTATATATGTGATAGGGGCCGAGGGTATGATTTGAAATTCTTGAACTCTATTTTCGGTCCAGAAGGCTATAAAGTGCCTAATCGAAAGATGAGTTGCTGTTCCTCGAGCTTACATCTTCCCCTCACCTCCCCTTTCAGCATTCCGAAGGGACCGTTCCCTCCGCGAGACCCTGATCCACTCCTCAATCACCTGCAACACCCATTCCCCTTCGCCCGGCACCTTCGCGTGCAAGTGCAGCAGATGCAACACTTGCCCTTAAACCTCCCCCCCTTTCCACTGTCCAGGGCCCCAAACACCCCTTCCAGGTGAAACAGCGATTTACTTGTAATTCTTGCAATTTAGTACACTGTATTCGCTGCTCACGATGCGGTCTCCTCTACATTGGGGAGACCAAACGCAGAAGACCTCCGTTCACTCCGTAAGTTGGACTCCGAGCTTCCGGTCGTCGGTTATTTCAGTACTCCACCCCACTCCCACTCAGACCTCACCGTCCTCGGCCTCTTACACTGTTCCAATGAAGTTCAATTTAAGCTCGAGGAACAGCACCTCATCTTTCGATTAGAAACTTTACAGCCTTCAGGCCTCAACATAAAGTTCAACAATTTCAGATCATAACCTCGGCCCCTATCTTATATATATATCTTTTATCCACACTTTTTGTCTGTGTCTTTTTTTCTTCTCTCCCTCATGGCAGCTGAATTTAATTCTGCCAGCGCAATTTACACTTCATCTAGAGTCACACTTTGTTTCTTAACCTGTCCCATGATCATTGCCTTTTGCCTTGAATATCTCTCAATGCCTCTTAGCCTCTCCTGCCGTCTATCCTATCACAGACAATCCCTTTTGTTCTTTCATCCCCTCCCCCCTTTCCCTGCCCCTACCCTTGTTAAAATATCTTTTCCATTTCCTGCTTTTTTCCAGATCAGACGAAAGGTCAGCGACCTGAAAAGTTATCTCTGTTTCTCTCTTCACAGATGCTGCCTGACCTGCTGAGCATCTCCAGCATTTTCTGTTTTTATTTCGTCAGAGCATTTCCTGATGTAGTAATGGCCGAACAAGCGACTTGAAAGGCGGGTGGAGATTGTTGGTGCCGGGGAACATACAGGCGCCGTGGCTGGCCTGGGAAGCTTCAGAAACACCGGGCGAATAAGTACCCGCGGGCCCCGCATTTCCGCCGAGGTGGCAGCTCCGGTCTCCGAGATGAGAGGGGCAACTGTAAGCCATCTTGCTAGAGGATTTCTCCGCGGCGACAGGCCCGGGTTACCCCCTGCAACAGGCCGCCATCCTGGTGAAGAAAGGCGAGACTTGACCCCTCGCCGCCATCATGGACAGGGCGGGGTCAGGGCGCATGCGCGGCCCTATGCCAGAGCAGGTGCAGCAGAAGCACTTTTTTATATTCGTTTAAAGAATGTCGGCGTCGCTGGCAAGGCCAGCATTTATTGCCCATCCCTAATTGCCTTTGAGAAGGTGATGGTGAGCCACCTTCTTGAACTGCTGCAGTCCGTTTAGTGAAGTTAGTCACAACTTGCTGTTAGGGAGGTTGTTCCTGGATTTAAACGCAGTGACGATGAAGGAAAGGCGACATACCTCCAATTTAGGATGGTGTTTGACTTGGAGGGGAAATTGGAGTGTCAGAGTGTGTTCCAGCGAGGGGTGTGGTGTATTTCAGTTTTACAGTGGGGGATGTGGTTTATATCAATGTGTTACAGTGAGGGGTGAGCGGTATATCAGCGTTACAGTCAGGGGTATGGAGCATATTAGTGTTACAGTGAGGGGTTTGGGGTATATCAGTGTTAAAGTGAGGGGGTGTGAGCTATATCAGAGTTTTACAGTGAGGGGTGTGGTGTATTTCAGAATGTTACAGAGTGGGGTATATCAGAGTGTTACAGTGAGTGATGTGGGCTATATCAGAGTGTTACAGTGAGTGATGTGGGGTATATCAGAAAGTTATAGTGAGGGGTGTGGGATATATCTGAATGTTACAGTGTGGGGTGTGGGCTATATCAGAGTATTATAGTGAGGGGTGTGGGGTATATCAGAAAGTTATAGTGAGGGGTGTGGGGTATATCAGAATGTTACAGTGTGGGGTGTGGGGTATATCACAGTGTTACTCTGAGGGGTGTGGGGTATATCAGAAAGTTATAGTGAGGGGTGTGGGGTATATCAGAATTTTACAGTGTGGGGTGTGGGGTATATCACAGTGTTACTCTGAGGGGTGTGGGCTATATCAGCGTTACTGTGAGGGGTGTGGGCTATATCAGAGTGTTACAGTGAGGGGTGTGGGGTATATCACAGTGTTACAGTGAGGGGTGTGGGGTATATCAGAGTGTTGCAGTGAGCTGTGTGGCGTATATCAGTGTTACAGTGAGGGGAGTGGGGTATATCAGAATGTTACAGTGAGGGGTGTGAAGTATATGAAAAGGGAATTAGATAATTGACTGAAGGAAAAACAATGAAGGGCTACGGGGAAAGGGCGGGGGGTGGGACTTGCTGAAGTGCTCTTGCAGAGAGCCGGCATGGGCTTCAATGGCCGTATGGCCTCCTTGTATGCTTTAACCATTCTATGATTCTATAGAACCAGAGATATATTACAACAACAACAACATTTTGTATTTAAGTAGCGCCATTAATGTAGTAAAACGTCCCAAGGCGCTTCACAGCAGTTTTGACACCGAGCCACATAAGGATAAATTAGGACAGGTGTCTAAAAGCTTTGTCAAAGTGGTAGATTTTAATGATCGTCTTAGAGGAGGAAAGAGAGGTAGCGAGGGCGAGAGGTTTAGGCAGGGAATTCCAGAGCTTAGGGCCTAGGCAACAGAAGCCAAGGCCACCAAATGTTGAGCGTTTATAATCAGGGATGCTCAACAGCCCAGAATTGGAGGAGCACAAACCTCTCGGGGGAGTGGGGGGTGTAAGGAGTATCTTAATGGGGTCAGCCTTCGCTTTCTGACAGAGTGAGCGGTTCGAATCGCTCCAACACCCCTCCGGTTCCTAGACTTTGGGCTTATTTAGGGGTTGTGAACAAAATTGCAGTAAACAGGTTCTGATGAAAGAATTTTACTTTATTAAAAGAAAAAGGTAACAAACTTGAAACACACTTATTACTTAAACACAGATTTGGGGAACACACGGTACAAGCGAGGGAAATGACAATATATCAAACAAAACCTTATCCCTCCCAAATATACCACTATCTGGCTAGGTTTTTGGTTTCAGGAGATCAGGGATAATGCTCACCAACGAATCCTTGACAGGATATTAGAGTCTTTTGTTTAAAATGTTTCCGTAAGGCCCTTGCTGCTGCGAGGTGTCTGATGGTCACTGAGGCAGTCGCACTGGTTTCTTCTTGCGTGCTGGTCTTCTGTTCTTCTTCCTCGTGGCTTGTGGTAAGTTTTGCTGGAGCAGGGAGAGAGCTGTGTCCGCGTCGTCAGTCAGTCCGAAAGAGAGAGAAATTATGGCACAGGCTCTCAAATTATACTGTTTCTTTTTCGCGCCCAAAAACCCCTTACTAAAACGAATTCCTTTTTGATTGTAAATGAACCTTGCTTAGTCGAATTGTCTAGTTTTTGGCGGGCTTGCCAGTTCCGATGGTTTTTGCTTAGTGTTAATCGTTTTCCGTTTTAAACACAGCCTTATCTACGCGCCAAATCTCCACCCTATTGTCCTTCTGTTGGTGAGCTTTTAAATCTGTTCTGTGGATACCTGGTTGATTGTTTTTTTTGATGGGATAATGGCTATGAAACTGTGTGATCGAAGTTATATTGTCATTGAATCGTTTTTAGATTTCCAGCATTTTGTTTGCCCCTGGGGATCCATATTTGAATGTGTTTGTGAGTTTTGCTTTGTCTCAAACAATTCCCAGACAGCTTGATCTGTTCACTGACCGGCCACGCCCCTCGCAGCTTGTGTCTGTGAAAAAATGTCTCTCCCTACAATAAGATTAAGAAAAAAATCAGTTTCCTCAGGTTTTTCTTCCCTGATCTTTAGGTTTTTACATCAAATCACTTCACTTAGGCCCCATCATCCCAAGTTTGTATGAAAAATCAAAAAATCCATCGCTTTAAGGCTCTGTTCGAGTTTCTGGGGGATTTTACGAAGCCTACAGGGGGGGTGGGCGTGTTGTGGGGCTACAGAGAATTAGAGATAGCAAGGGGCGAGATGCTGGAGGGATTTGAAAACAAGGATGATAATTTTGAAATCGAGGTGCTGCTTAACCGGGTTCCAATATAGGTCAGCGAGCAGAGGGGAGATGGGCGAACGGGACTTGGTGCGAGTTAGGACACGGGCAGCCGAGTTTTGGATGAATGCAAGTATACATAGGGTAGAATGTGGGAGTCCAGCCAGGAGTGCGTTGGAAAAGTCAAGTCTAGAAGTAACAAAGTCAAGAATGAGGGTTAAAGCAGCGGATGAGATGAGGCAAGGGCGGAGACGGGCGATGTTACAAAGGTGGAAGTAGGCGGTCTTTGTTATGATGCGGATATGTGGTCGCAAGCTCATTTCAGGGTCAAATATGACACCAATGTTGCGAAGAGTGTGGTTCAGCCTGAGACAGAAGTTAGGGAACGGGTTGGAGTCAGGGGTTAGGGAACGGAGTTTGTGGTGGGGACCAAAAAAAATGGCTTCGGTCTTCCCAATATTTAATTGGAGAAAATTTTTAGTCATCCAAATGTCGGACAAGCAGTCTGACAATTTAGACACCGTGGAGGGGTGGAGAGAAGAGGTAGTGAGGTAGAGCTGTGTGTCGTTAGGGTACATGTGGAAAATGACGCTGTGTTTTTGGATGATGTCGGCAAGTGGCAACATGTAGATGAGAAATAGGAGGGGGCTAACAGTAGATACTTGTGGGACACCAGAGGCAATGATGCGGGAGCGGGAAGAGAGGTATTCTGATCCATTCCGCACAGTAGGATCCCAGCTCCAGACATATGTCTCACTGCGGAGATAGAGAGAGTGAGGCAGATACATTGAGGGAGCAGAGAAGTAGATGGGGAAACAAACACTGGTGTAGAGTTTAACTTATATTAGTTGCTATAGTAAAATAACGGGTGATTGTGAATCAGCCACGCATTTTACACAGATGGAAATAAAACTAGGGCGAACTGTAGGGCAGGATCCCGGTTCATTCCGGGAGACGGGACTGATTGTATTCCCTGTGTTCATGACCAGTGAGACTGCACATCAGTAGCAGAGTCTGGTGAATATGACCCTGTGACACCTCGAGTGGGAGGGGCTCCGGCTGCTTTGTGACTTAGTTCCTGGCTGCTGTGTGATTGGCTCCTGGCTCCTGTGTGATGTCACCTGGAGACAGGGCTCAGGCCCTGGGTACAGCCCATCAGTGGGATGTCAGCGAGGAAGGAGCTGGAGTGACAGCTAACACTTCCAGTGAGTTTAGGCTCAATAAAGAGGGCAAAGGACAGAAAAGAACAATTAATATTAAAGTAAGTAATAAAACACACTCATTAATCGCAAAAATAATCAAATTGAATATAATTATGGTCACAAAAATGCTCCCCCTTTATTCTAGGTTTAATATGAATCTCTTCTCCATTGACAGTCTCTGGGAGGGAGCAATCTCTCAGGAAGGTAGGGAGAGAAAATTCGAATCATCGCCGCAATCACTGGGACTGGAGAAATGTCGCTGGCTTCACAGAACAGATCTGGTGGGACCGAGACACCCAGTGAAGGAGACGGTATAAAACCGGAAGCTTCAACAATGATTGGAAAGGTGAGCAACTTTACTGAGATTCTCTTCAGTCCAGGATTTTGCCGAGTTAAGAGTCTAACCAGATACTGGGAATGCTCAACATCTCCCATCATGCTTGGAATTTGATGCGGCAAGTTGAGTGCAGCTTAACACATAGATATACCTTGCCCGTACCTTACCCGGGAGTATTTGACACTTGCATGTAGGTTGATCTTTATTCTGTTTTAACCCCATGCTCTACCCGGTCTGGTTGTACTTCATTGGGTAGTGTCAAGCGAGCTGTACGCTGCACTGAACACATGCTGTATTAGCGGAAGCTTTGTATGTCACCGCCCTGTACATGCAATGTGAATGTTTGAGTGGACAGTGTATAAAAAGATTTACTAAGCATCTCTGTATCTTAGGTTCTGCACAGGCTAGATACAGATTAAAGCTCCCTCTACGCCATCCCATCAAACACTCACAGGGCACGTGGAGCACAAGTTAGATTCAGAATAAAGCATCTTCTACATTGTCCCAACAAACACTCCCAGGGCATGTTCAGCACAGGTTAGAGACCAATTAAAGATCCCGCTGAATTGTCTCAACAAACACACCCATGGTTGGTACAGCGTGTGATAGAAACAGAGCAAAGCTCCCTGTTCTACATGTAGCCATCAAGCGCACCCAGGGCAGGTACAGCATAATGGCCCAGAAATTAGACTTCGATGGTTGCCGCGGGGGTAAGGATCGTGCGCGGTCTTACCTACCGCGCCTGCCTTTATGGTTCGGGCCCACACGAACTTCTGCTCCTGGGCCTCTCCCTGGTGCCGGCGTGCAGTGTTTGCGTGTCCCAGAGGCGCAGTTAGTTCCATGCGACCTCTGGGATCACTTGGGCCAGTTAGAGCCAATGGCAGCACACCATCTTTCATTCATAGTTTTGACAGGAAGAGCTGTCAAAACTATGAATACAACTTGCCCCCAAAAGAACAGCTAAACCTCAATTAAATTTAAAAAAAACATCACATTAGTAAAATAACTATAGTTAAATAAATTAACCACATTAAACAAAAATTTTAATATTTGAAAAAAAATTAAATTCCTTTTAAAAGTTATAAAAATAAACTTACCTTTCTTTAAAGTCTCTAAAAAAGATAAACCTGTTGAAAACATTTTTAAATAATACTTAATTAACTACTTACCTTCTTAAAAGGGGGTCTTACGCCCCCTTTTTTCATGTGTAAAATCTTCCATACATACCCTCGCGTTCAAACCTGAAAAAAAAACCTAAGTGTGCTGCGTGCGCACAGCCTGTAGTGCGCACGCGGTTCACTTAGGAACCGCCCCCTTCGCAATATCGGAAGTACCGGTTTCCCGCGCATGCGCAGTGCATGCAGGAAACCGGCACTTCGGGACCAAATATAGGTGAGTACACAGTGCGTACTCTCCCGTATTCGGCCGAATTTCTGGGCCAATATAGATACAGATTAAAGCTTCCGCTACACTGTGCCATCAGACACTCCCAGGGCAGGTATTGCACGGGTTAGATACAGAGTAAAGCTCACTCTGCACTGCCCAATCAAGCACTCCCAGGGCAGGTACAGCACTGGTTAGATACAGAGTAAATCTCCCTCTACACTGTCCCGTCAAACACAATCAGGGCAGGTACAATATGGATAAGGTACAGATTAAAGATACCTCTAAACGGTTTCAACAAACACTCACAGTGCAGGTACAGCAATGGTGAGATACAGAATAAAGCTCCCTCTGCACTGTCTCATCAGACACTCCCAGGGCAGGTACAGCAACGGTTCGATCTATAGTAAAGCTCCTTCTAAACTGTCCCATTAAACACTGACAGGGCCGTTACAGCACGGTTTAGCTACAAAGTAAATCTTCCTCTCCAAAGACTCATCAAACACTCCCAAGGCAGGTACAGCACGGATTAGATATCGAGTAAATCTCGCTCTATACTGTCCCATCAAATACTCCCAGGGCAGGTACAGCACGGGTTAGATACAGAGTAAAGCTCCCCTACAAAGAAACATCAAACACTCCCAGGGCGGTTACGGCACGGTTTAGATACAGACTAAAGCCCTGTCCACACTGTAGCACCAAACACTTGCAAGGGCAGTAATAGCAGGGGTTGACACAGAGTAAATCTCCCTCTACACTGTCCCGTCAAACACGCCCAGGGCAGGTACATCACGGGTTAGGTATAGACGTAAGATCCCTCTACACTGTCACAACAAACACTATCAGTGCAGGTACAGCAATGGTTAGATAAAGAGTAAATCTCCCTCCGCACTGGCACATCAAACTATCCCAGGGCATGTACAGAACAAAAGTGAGAAGTCGCATAACACCAGGTTATAGTCCAACAGTTTTATTTGAAATCACAAGCTTTCGGAGCTGCTGCCCCTTCGTCAGGTGAAGTGAAGGAATACGAATCGGCAAAGCATATTTAAAGAGAGAACAATGCATGTGTAGCGTACAATGTCACACGACTACATTTAATCATCCTGACTGCCTTTCGCAGAGAAACAATCAGGTCAGCCAGGAAGGCACCACATCAGAGACATAGCAAGATACAACCGAGACAATGAGGAGGGGTCACATAGAACATAGAACATAGAACAGTACTGCACAGTACAGGCCCTTCGGCCCTCGATGTTGTGCCGAGCATTGTCCGAGACCAAGATCAAGCTATCACACTCCCTATCACTCTGGTGTGCTCCATGTGCTTATCCAATAACCGCTTGAAAGTTCCTAAAGTGTCCGACTCCACTATCACAGCAGGCAGTCCATTCCACACCCCAACCACTCTCTGAGTAAAGAATCTACCTCGGACATCCCTTCTATATCTCCCCCCATGCACCTTATAGTTATGCCCCCTTGTAACAGCTGCCTCTACCCGAGGAAATAGTCTCTGAACATCCACTCTATCTATCCCCCTCATCATCTTATAAACCTCTATTAAGTCGCCTCTCATCCTCCTCCGCTCTAAAGAGAAAAGCCCCAACTCCCTCAATCTTTCCTCATAAGACCTCCCCCCCAAACCAGGCAGCATCCTGGTAAATCTCCTTTGCACTCTTTCCAATGCTTCCACGTCCTTCCTATAGTGAGGTGACCAGAACTGCACACAATATTCCAAATGTGGTCTCACCAAGGTCCTGTACAGTTGCAGCATAACCTCACGGTTCTTAAACTCAAACCCTCTGTTAATAAACGCCAACACACCATAGGCCTTCTTTACTGCTCTATCCACTTGAGTGACAACCTTCAGAGATCTGTGGATATGAACCCCCAGATCCCTCTGCTCCTCCACGTTCCTCAGAACCCTGCCGTTGACCCTGTAATCCTTATTCAAATTTGCCCTACCAAAATGAATCACCTCGCACTTATCAGGGTTAAATTCCATCTGCCATTTTTCGGCCCAGCTCTGCATCCTATCAATGTCTCTTTGCAGCCTACAACTGCCCTCCACCTCATCCACTACTCCACCAATCTTGGTGTCATCAGCAAATTTACTGATCCATCCTTCAGTCCCCTCCTCCAAGTCATTGATAAAAATCACAAACAGCAGAGGACCCAGCAGCGACCCCTGTGGCACACCGCTGGTAACTGGTCTCCAGTCCGAAAATGTTCCATCCACCACCACCCTCTGCCTTCTATGAGATAGCCAGTTACTTATCCAATCGGCCAAATTTCCCTCTATCCCACAACTCCTTACTTTCTTCATGAGACGACCATGGGGAACCTTATCAAACGCCTTACTAAAATCCATGTATACGACATCAACTGCTCTACCTTCATCTACACACTTAGTTACCTCCTCAAAGAATTCAATCAAATTTGTTAGGCAAGACTTACCCTTCACGAATCCGTGTTGACTATCCCTGATTAAGTTGCCCCTTTCCAAATGGTCATAAATCCTATCCCTCAGGACCTTTTCCATTATCTTACCAACCACCGAAGTAAGACTAACCGGCCTATAATTACCAGGGTCATTCCTATTTCCTTTCTTGAAGAGAGGAACAACATTCGCCACTCTCCAGTCCTCTGGCACCATCCCCGTGGACAGCGAGGACCCAAAGTTCAAAGCCAGAGGCTCTGCAATCTCCTCCCTTGCCTCCCAAAGAATCCTAGGATATATCCCATCTGGCCCAGGGGACTTATCGACCCTCAGGTTATTCAAAATTGCTAAAACATCTTCCCTCAGAACATCTACCACCTCCAGCCTATCCACCTTTATCACACTCTCATCCTCAAGAGCATAGCCCCTCTCCTCGGTGAACACTGACGAAAAGTATTCATTCATCACCTCTCCTATCTCTTCTGACTCCATGCACAAGTTCCCACTACTGTCCTTGACCGGCCCTACCCTCACCCTGGTCATTCTTTTATTTCTCACATAAGAGTAAAAAGCCTTGGGGTTTTTCTTGATCCGACCCGCCAAGGACTTCTCATGCCCCCTCCTAGCTCTCCTAAGCTCTTTTTTTAGCTCATTCCTTGCTACCTTGTACCCCTCAATCGACCCAACTGAACCTTGTTTTCTCATCCTTACATACGCTTCCTTTTTCCTCTTGACTAGACATTCAACCTCTGTTGTGAACCATGGTTCTCTCACTCGGCCATTTCCTCCCTGCCTGACAGGGACATACCTATAAAGGACACGCAGTAATTGCTCCATGAAAAAGCTCCACTTTTCGTTTGTGCCTTTCCCTGATAGTTTCTGTTCCCATCTTATACTCCCTAATTCTTGTCTAATCGCATCATAATTACCCCTCCCCCAATTATAAACCCTGCCCTGCCGTATGGCCCTATCCCTCTCCATTGCAATAGTGAAAGTTACCGAATTGTGGTCACTATCTCCAAAGTGCTCTCCCACATACAAATCAAACACTTGGCCCGGTTCATTAACCAGTACAAAATCCAACGTGGCCCCACCTCTTGTCGGCCTATCCACATATTGTGTCAGGAAACCCTCCTGCACACACTGTGCAAAAACTATCCCATCCGAACTGTTTGACCTATAAAGGTTCCAATCAATATTTGGAAAGTTGAAGTCACCCATGACAACTACTCTGTGACCTCCACACCTATTCATAATCTGCTTTGCAATTTCTTCCTCCACATCTTTATTACTATTTGGGGGCCTTTAGAAAACTCCTAACAACGTGACCGCTCCTTTCCTATTTCTAACTTCAGCCCATATTACCTCAGACGGCAGATCCCCCTGGAACTGCCTTTCTGCCGCTGTTAAACTATCCTTGATTAACAATGCTACTCCTCCACCTTTCTTACCAACTTCCCTACTCTTACTGAAACATCTATACCCCGGAACTTCCAACAACCATGTCCCTGTTCTAACCATGTCTCCGTAATGGCCACCACATCGTAGTCCCAAGTACCAATCCACGCTCCAAGTTCTCCTACCTTATTCCGGATGCTCCTTGCATTGAAGTAGACACACTTCAAGCCATCTTCCTGTGTGCCGGTCACAGGGGGTCTAATGTGTCAAATGCTGCAGTCTGTATGGAAAACCATAAACTTTAAAATGTTTACTTTTTTTTACTGGAAATCACAACTGTGAACAAGCCAACGACGACTCGAGTCTGGATGACTCTACGTCATGTAGCGTGACATGAACCCAAGATCCCGGTTGAGGCCGTCCTCATGAGTCCGGATCAGTTTCTGCTCGATGATTTTGCGTTGTCGTGTGTCTCGAAGGCCACCTTGGAGAACGCTTACCCGCAGATCCGAGGCTGAATGTCCTTGACTGCTGAAGTGTTTCCCGACTGGGAGGTAACAATCCTGCCTGGCGATTCTTGCGCGGTGTCAGTTCATACGTTGTCTCAGTGTCTGCATGTTCTCGCCGATGTACCATGCCGCGGTGCATCCTTTCCTGCAACGTATGAGGTAAACAACGTTGGCCGAGTCATATGAGTATGTACCATGTACCTGGTGGGTAGTGTCCTCACGTGTGATGATGGCATATGTGTTGATGATCTGGCATGTCTTGCAGAGGTTGCCGTGGCAGGGTTGTGTGGTGTCGTGGTCGCTGTTCTCCTGAAAGCTGGGTAATTTGCTGCGAACGATGGTACATCTGACGTTAGGCGGCTGTTTGAAGGCGAGTAGTGGAGGCGTGGGTATGGCCTTAGCGAGGTGTTCGTCGTTATCGATGACATGTTTAAGGCTGCGAAGAACATGGCGTAGTTTCTCCGCTCCGGGGAAGTACTGGACGACGTAGGGTACACGGTTGGTTGTGTCCCGTGTTCGCCTTCTGAGGAGGTCTATGCGATTTTTCGCTGTGGCCCGTCGGAGCTGTCGATCGATGAGTCGAGCGGCATATCCCGTTCTTACGAGGGCATCTTTCAGCGTCCATAGGTGTCCATCGCGTTCCTCCTCGTCTGAGCAGATCCTGTATATTCGCAGGGCTTGTCCATAGGGGATGGCTTCTTTAACGTGGTTAGGGTGGAAGCTGGAGAAGTGGACCATCGTGAGGTTGTCCGTGGGCTTACGGTAGAGTGAAGTGCTGAGGTGTCCGTCTTTGATCGAGATTCGTGTGTCCAGGAATGAAACCGATTCTGAGGAGTAGTCCATGGTGAGTTTGATGGTGGGATGGAAATTGTTGATGTTATCGTGCAGTCTTTTCAGTGATCCTTCGCCGTGGGTCCAAAGGAAGAAAATGTCTTTGATGTATCTGGTGTTCAGCGTTGGCTGGAGGTCCTGTGCAGTGAAGAAGTCTTGCTCGAACTTGTGCATGAAGATGTAGGCGTATTGGGGTGCGAATTTGGTCCCCATGGCTGTCCCGTGTGTTTGTGTAAAAAAATGGTTGTCGAAGGTGAAGACATTGTGGGCAAGGATGAAACGGATGAGTTGTAGGATGGTGTCTGGAGATTGGCTGTTGTTGATTTTGAGTATTGAGGCTGTCGCAGCGATGCCGTCATCGTGGGGGATACTGGTGTAGAGTGCCGATACGTCCATCGTGGCGTGGAGTGTTCCTGGTTCAACTGGTCCGTGGGTGCTGAGTTTCTGTAAGAAGTCTGTGGTGTCGCGGCAGAATCTGGGGGTTCCCTGTACGATTGGTTTCAGGATGCGATCGACGTATCCAGAGAGGTTCTCACACAGGTTACCTTTGCCTGATACGATAGGACGTCCGGGTGTGGTGGCTTTGTGTATCTTTGGGAGGCAACCAGTATCCCGCACGATACAAGTTCGAGCAAGACTTCTTTGCTGCATAGGACCTCCAGCCAACGCTGTACACCAGATACATCGACGACATTTTCTTCCTTTGGACCCACGGCGAAGGATCACTGAAAAGACTACACAATAACATCAGCAAGTTCCATCCCACCATCAAACTCATCATGGACTACTCCTCAGAATCGGTTTCATTCCTGGACACACGAATCTCCATCAAAGACGGACACCTCAGCACTTCACTCTACCGTAAGCCCACGGACAACCTCACGATGCTCCACTTCTCCAGCTTCCAACCTAACCACGTTAAAGAAGCCATCCCCTATGGACAAGCCCTGCGAATACACAGGATCCGCTCCAACGAGGACGAACGCGATGGACACCTACGGACGCTGAAAGACGCCCTTGTAAGAACGGGATATGACGCTCGACTCATCGATCGAAAGTTCCGACGGGCCAGAGCGAAAAATCGCATAGACCTCCTCAGAAGGCGAACACGGGATACAACGAACAGTGTACCCTACGTCGTCCAGTACTTCCCCGGAGCGGATAAACTACGCCATGTTCTTCGCAGCCTTAAACATATCATCGATGACGACGAACACCTTGCCACGGCCATCCCCACACCTCCAGTACTCGCCTTCAAACAGCCGCCTAACCTCAGAAGTACCATCGTTCGCAGCAAATTACCCAGCTTTCAGGAAAACAGCGACCACGACACCACACAACCCTGCCACGGCAACCTCTGCAAGACATGCCAGATCATCAACACAGATACCATCATCACATGTGAGGAAAATACCCACCAGGTACACGGTACATACCCATGTGACTCGGCCAACGTTGTCTACCTCATACGTTGCAGGAAAGGATGCGCCAGAGCATGGTACATTGGCGAGACCATGCAGACACTGAGACAACGTATGAACGGACACCGCGCAACAATCGCCAGGCAGGATTGTTACCACCCAGTCGGGGAACACTTCAGTAGTCAAGGACATTCAGCCCCGGATCTGCGGGTAAGCGTTCTCCAAGGCGGCCTTCGAGACACACGACAACGCAAAATCATCGAGCAGAAACTGATAGACAAGTTCCGCACTCATGAGGACGGCCTCAACCGGGATCTTGGGTTCATGTCACGCTACATGACGTAGAGTCATCCAGACTCGAGTCGTCGTTGGCTTGTTCACAGATGTGATTTCCAGTAAAAAAAAAGTAAAAATTTTAAAGTTTATGTTTTCCATACAGACCGCAGCATTTGACACATTACACCCCCAGTGACCCCACCTCATTGTCTCAGTTGTATCTTGCTATGTCTCTGATGTGGTGCCTTCCAGGCTGACCTGATTGTTTCTCTGCCGAGGTGGGATGAAAGGCAATCAGGTGGCATAGTGGTTAGCACTTTTGCCTAACAGCGCCAGGAACCAGGGTTCGAAACCGGCCCTGGGTGACTGTCTGTGTGGAGTTTGCACATTCTCCCCGTGTCTGCATGGGTTTCCTCCGGGTGCTCCGGTTTCCTCCCACAGTCCAAAAGTTGTGCGGGTTAGATTGATTTGGCTATGATAAAATTGACCCTTAGTGTTAGTGGGGATTAAATACGTGGGGTTACGGGGATAGGGTGGGATATGTGTCGGTGCAGGCTCGATGGGCCGAAATGGCCTCTATCTGCACTGTGGGATTCTGTGATTCTGTTATGATTAAATGCAGTCGTCTGACATTGTACGCTACACATGCATTGTTCTCTGTCTATATATGCTTTGCCGATTCGTATTCCTTCACTTCACCTGAATAAGGGGCCATCAGCTCCGAAAGCTTGTGATTTCAAATAAAACTGTTGGACTATAACCTGGTGTTGTGCGACTTCTCACTTTTGTCCACCCCAGTCCAACACCGGCATCTCCGCATCATAGCCACTAGGTACAGAACAGGGTTAGATACAGAGTAAATCTCCATCTACGCCTTCCCATCAAACACTCGCAGGGCAGGTAGAGCACAGGTTAGATACAGAGTAAAGCTTTCTCTGAACTGTCGCAACAAACACTCCCAGGTAAGATACAGCATGGGTTAGATAAAGAGTAATGCTCCTTCTACACTGTCCAATCCAACACTCCCAGGTGAGGTACAGCACGGGTTAGATACAGATTGAAAATCCCTCTACATTGTGCCATCAAACAATCCCAGGGCAGATACAGCAAAGGTTACATATAGAGGATGGCTGCCTCGTCACAATCGCATCCAGCACTCCCTGGGCAGGTACTGCACAGATTAGATACAGAGTAAAGCTCCCTCTTTCATCCCAAACCCCCATTTTCTGCTCCATTCCACAATCACTCATTTACTGTTGCCATTTCCCAATCTCCCATTTACCGGTGCATTCCCCAATTTAATGATGTCCCCCCAATCCATATTACTGCTGCCCTCCCTCAACCCACTTTTACTGGTGCCTCCGAGCAATCACACATTTAGTGCTGCCCCCCCCCCCCCCCCCGCAATCACTCATTTACTGGTGCCTTCAGCAATCCTCCATTTTCTGGTGCCCTTCCCCCAATACAACATTTACTGGTGCCTTCCCCAGTCCCCCATGTACTGGTGCCTTCCCCTATCCACCATTTACTGGTGCCTTCACCATTCCGCCATTTTCAGATGCCCTTCCCCCAATCCACCATTTATTGGTGCCTTTCTCAATCCCCCATTTATTGGTGCCTTCCCCAATCCCCCATTTAATGGTACCTTACCCAATCCCACATTTACTGGTGGCTCCCACAATCACCCATTTACTGGTGCCCTCCCCCAAATCCCCATTTACTGGTGCCCTTCCCCATCCCCTATTTACTGGTGACTTCCCCAATCCCACATTTACTGATGCCCTCCGCCAATCCCCCATTTACTGGTGCCTTCCCCAATCCCCCATTTACTGGTGCACTCCCACAAACCCCCATTTACTGGTTCCCTTCCCCAATCCCCCATTTCCTGGCGCCCTCCCCCAATCCCCCATTTACTGGTGCCATTCCCCAATCCCACATTTACTGGTGCCTTCCACAATCCCCCATTTATTGGTGCCTTCCACAATCCCCTATTTACTGGTGCCTCCCCCAATCCCCCATTTACTGCTGTCTCCCCCAAATCCCCATTTACTGGTGCCCTTCCTCAATCCCCCATTTACTGGTGTCTTCCCCAATCCCCCATTTACTGGTGCCTTCCCCAATCCCCCATTTACTGGTGTCTCCCCCAAATCCCCATTTACTGGTGCCCTTCCTCAATCCCCCATTTACTGGTGCCTTACCCAATCCCACATTTAATGGTGCCCTCCCCCAAATCCCCATTTACTGGTGACTTCCCCAAACCCCCATTTACTGGTGCCCTCCCCCAAACCCCATTTACTGGTGCCCTTCCCCAATCCCCCATTTACTGTTGCCCTTCCCCAATCCTCTATTTACTGGTGACTTCCCCATTCCCCATTTACTGGTGGTTTCCCCAATCCCCCATTTACTGGTGCCCTTCCCCAATCCCCCATTTACTGGTGCCCTCCCCAATCCCCCATTTACTGGTGCCTTCCCCAATCCCCATTTAGTGGTGCCCTTCCCCAATCCCCCATTTACTGGTGCACTTCACCAATCCCCCATTTACTGGTGCCATTCCCCAATCCCCATTTAGTGGTGCCTCCCCCAATCCCCCATTTACTGGTGTCTCCCCCAAATCCCCATTTACTGGTGCCCTTCCCCAATCCCCCATTTACTGGTGCCATTCCCCAATCCCCATTTAGTGGTGCCTTCCCCAATCCTCCATTTACTGGTGCCTTCCCCAATCCCCCATTTACTGGTGCCCTCCCCCAAACCCCCATTTACTGGTGCACTTCCTCAATCCTCCATTTACTGGTGCCATTCCCCAATCCCCCATTTACTGGTGCCCTCCCCCAAACCTCCATTTACTGGTGCCCTTCCTCAATCCTCCATTTACTGGTGCCATTCCCCAATCCCCATTTACTGGTGCCCTCCCCCAAACCCCCATTTACTGGTGCCCTTCCTCAATACTCCATTTACTGGTGCCATTCCCCAATCCCCATTTACTGGTGCCCTTCCTCAAACCCCCATTTACTGGTGCGCTTCCTCAATCCAACATTTACTGGTGCCTTCATCAATGCCCCATTTACTGTTACCTTCCCCTATCCACCATTTACTGGTGCTCTCCGGCAATACCCAATTTTCAGGTGCCCTTCCCCAATCCTCCATTTCCTGGTGCGCTTCCCCAATCCCCCATTTACTGGTGTCTCCCCCAATCCCCCATTTACTGGTGTCTTCCCCAATCCCCCATTTACTGGTGCCTTCCCCAATCCTCCATTTACTGGTGCCCTTCCCCAATCACCCATTTACTGGTGCCCTTCCCCTATCCACCATTTACTGGTGCCTTCCACAATCTCCCATTTACTGCAGCCTTCCACAATCCCCCATTTACTGGTGCCTTACCCAATCCCACATTTACTGGTGCCTCCCCCAATCCCCCATTTACTGGTGTCTCCCCCAAATCCCCATTTACTGGTGCCCTCCCCCAAACCCCCATATACTGGTGCCCTCCCCAAAGCCCCATTTACTGGTGCCCTTCCCCAATCCCCCATTTACTGTTGCCCTTCCCCAATCCTCTATTTACTGGTGACTTCCCCATTCCCCATTTACTGGTGTTTTCCCCAATCCCCCATTTACTGGTGCCCTTCCCCAATCCCCCATTTACTGGTGCCCTCCCCAATCCCCCATTTACTGGTGCCTTCCCCAATCCCCATTTAGTGGTGCCCTCCCCAATCGCCCATTTACTGGTGCCTTCCCCAACCCTCCATTTACTGGTGCCATTCCCCAATCCTCCATTTACTGGTGCCTTCCCCAATCCCTCATTTACTGGTGCCCTTCCCCAAACCCTCATTTACTGGTGCCATTCCCCAATCCCCATTTAGTGGTGCCTTCCCCAATCCTCCATTTACTGGTGCCTTCCCCAATCCCCCATTTACTGGTGCCCTCCCCCAAACCCCCATTTACTGGTGCCCTTCCTCAATCCTCCATTTACCGGTGCCCTCCCCCAAACCCCCATTTACTGGTGCCCTTCCTCAATCCTCCATTTACTGGTGCCATTCCCCAATCCCCATTTACTGGTGCCCTCCCCCAAACCCCCATTTACTGGTGCCATTCCCCAATCCTCCATTTACTGGTGCCTTCCCCAATCCCTCATTTACTGGTGCCCTTCCCCAAACCCTCATTTACTGGTGCCATTCCCCAATCCCCATTTAGTGGTGCCTTCCCCAATCCTCCATTTACTGGTGCCTTCCCCAATCCCCCATTTACTGGTGCCCTCCCCCAAACCCCCATTTACTGGTGCCCTTCCTCAATCCTCCATTTACCGGTGCCCTCCCCCAAACCCCCATTTACTGGTGCCCTTCCTCAATCCTCCATTTACTGGTGCCATTCCCCAATCCCCATTTACTGGTGCCCTCCCCCAAACCCCCATTTACTGGTGCCCTTCCTCAATCCTCCATTTACTGGTGCCATTCCCCAATCCCCATTTAATGTTGGCTTCCACAATCCCCCATTTACTGGTGTTTTCTGACAATTCTACAATTTATTGGTGGCCTCCCCAATTCCTCCATGTGCTGGTGCTTTCTCCATTTTCCACATTTACTGATGCTCTTCCATGTTTAGTGCTTCATTCCTCCTATTTCCCCATTAACTGGTAACCTAACCAAATTCCCCATTTATTGGGGCAGTCCTCAAATGTCCCATTTACTGGTGCCTACCCCAATTCCAACATTTTGGTGCATTCCACAGTTGGCATATTTACTGGTGCCCTCCCCCAATTAACACTTACTGGCGCCTTCCTCCAATTCCCCTATTTAATGGAACTCTCCCTATACCCGCCGTTTATTGCTACCCTCCCCCAATTCCACACTGTACTGCTGGCAAACTCCAGTAGTTCCATTTGCTGGTCCCGTCCAATTTCTCCATTTACTGGTACCAGTCTCAATTATTCTATTCACTGATGCCCTTCCTCAACATTTTTTGATGCGACGTGAATATTTTCTTAGTTCTGTGCTTATTTATGTTCCATATTACATAAGAACATAAGAAATAGGAGCAGGAGTAGGTCATTTGGCACTTCGATCCTGCTCCGCCATTCAGTAAGAAAATGGCTGTACTTCGACCTTATCTCCACTTTCCTGCACTATCCCCATATTCAAATATCTAGCGAACTCTGTCTTGAATATACTCAAAGAGTGAGTGGCCACAGCCCTCTGGCGTAGACAATTCCAAAGATTCACCACCCTCTGAGGGGAGACATTTCTCCTCATCTCAGACCTAAATGGCCGACCCCTTATTCCAAGAATGTGACCCCTGGTACTAGACTCCCCAGACAGGGGAAACATTCACCGTGCATCTACCTTGTCAAGCCGTGTAAGTATGTTATATGTTTGAATGAGATCACCTCGCATTCTTCTAAACTCTTGAAAATATAGGCCTAGTCTACTCAATCTGTCCTCATAGGACACTCCCCCCATCCCAGGAAAACAGTCTGGTGAACCTTCGTTGCACTCCCTCTCTGGAAAGTATATCCTTCCTTAGGCTGTGTATATGTTCCATTATACACAGCCTATTGCCCAATAATGATATGTGAGATATATACTGTGAATATTCGTATTCTAATATACAATGGCCATTCATGTTCCAATATACACATGCCATTTCCCTATATTGAACTTTACTTGTGTAACTTTGAGGCTTGTTAAGAAGATGGAAGCCCGTGGAATTAAGGGGCAATCCGCGGAATGGCTACGGAATTGGCTCAGTAACAGGAAGCCGAGGGTGGGCGGATGGATGTGTTTTCAGACTGGGAGCTGGTTTGCAGTGGTGTTTCCCAAGGGTCGGTTTGGGCTCCTTTACTCTTTTTAACTTTTATAAACGACCTAGACTCGGGTGTAGGGAGCAGCATTATAAAGTTTGCAGATGATGCGAAACTTGGCAAAGTAGTAGATATCGATGATACTTGCAGACTTCAGGATGACATAGACAGGATGAAGCAATGGGCAGAAGCAGGGCAGATGGAGATCAATGCGGAGAAGTGTGAGCTGATGCACTTTGGGGGAGTAATATGAAAAGACGGTCTGCTATAAATGGTACGATTTTTAACAGTGTAGATGAGCAGAGAGATCTCGCTGTACAGATACACAAATACTGAAATGTGGCAGAGCAAGTTGATAAAGTGGTTAACAACGCCTATGGGTTAATTGGGTTTATAGGGAGTGGAATAGAATATAAATGTAAAGTGATCATTCTAAACTCAATAAATCACTGGTTCGGCATCAGCTGGACTATTGTGGTCAATTCTGGGCACCACACTTCAGAAAAGATTTAAAGGACATAGAAATGTTGCAGAGGAGGTTAATCAGGTTGTTACCAGGGAAGAGGGGCTTCAGCTTTGAAGAGATGTTGGAAGAGTTAGGACTGCTCCTTGGAACAGAGAATGTTAACAGGTGACCTAATCGAGCTTTTCAGGAAGATGAGAGGTTTTGAGAGAGACAGCCTGTTCCCTCTGGCGAGTGGATTAATAACCAGAGGTCATAGATTTGAAATCATTGGGAAAGATCTCGAGGGGAGATGAGGAGAATTGTTTTTACTCAGAGTTGTTGGGCTCTGGGACGCTCAACTTGAAAAGGAGGCAGAAGCTGATTCCTTTAATAATTTTAAAAGGCGGTTGCATAGGTTCTTGTGGATGACTAATTGCAGGGTTCCGTCAATATCTGGGGTCGTGGGTCAAAGCACCACTGCTCTTCCAAAGAGCCAGCGTGGACATGACTGGCTGAATGGACTCCTTCTGCTGTAAGTTGCTATGATTCTATGATTACATAGGATTATATCGCATATACGGCACAGAAACAGGCTATTCGGCCCCACCAGTACATGCCAGCGTTTATGCTCCACACGAGCCTCCTCCGATCTTTCCTCATCTAAATCTTTTAGCTTAACCCTCTATTGCCATCTCCCTCATATGCATGTCCAGCCTCGCCTTAAATGCATCTATACTATTCGCTTGAAACAATCCCTGTGGTAGCGAGTTCCACATTCTCACCAGTCTTTGGGTAAAGAAGTTTCTTCTGAATTCCCTATTGGATTTCTTATGGCTTCTCGTTATGCTCTTCCTCACATGGAAACATTCTCTCTGTATCTACTCTATCAAAACCTTTCATTATTTTAAAGACATCTATTAGGTCACCACTCAGCCTACTTTTATCAAGAGAAAAGAGACCCAGCCTGTTCATCCTTTCCTGATATGTATATCCTCGCATTTCTGGTAACATCCTTTTAAATCTTTTCTGCACACTCTCCAGTGCCTCTATATCTTTTTTTAATAATATGCCGACCAGAACTGCAGGCAGTACTCTTAATGTGGTCTAACCAAGGTTCGATACAGGTTCGGCATAGCATTCCTACTTTTCAGTTCTATCCATCTAGAACTAATTCCTAGTGCTTAGTTTGCTGATATCTGTGACACTTTTTTCTACTGCCATTATGTTATCCCTGATAAGAACAGCGACTCCACCTCCCCTGTTTCTCTCCCTATATTTTCTAAATAGGTTATACCCTGCAATGTTTAATTCCCAGTACTGTTTCTTTCTGTAGCCATGTCTCAGTAATCCCTCCTTTGTCTGGTTCCTCGCAACGCATGATTACCTCCAGCTCCCCTGTTTTATTATGGACACTGTATACATTGATATACAGACAGTTTAACTCATTTTAATAGGATTTCCTCTCACATTATGTTTCACCATCTTTTTAGACTCCTGTTCCATAACTCTATTTATTCCCTTGCCATCAGTGTCCTCCTTCACTTTATTCGTTCCTATGCTCTCTTTTCCTGTTTTGTTTATATTTCGGCTGCTTACGTTTGTTGTAGATCTCTCCCACCATCTTACTAGTTTAAACCCTTTGCCGCCTTCTTATTTACCCTTTCTGCTGGGACACGGGTCCCATTCCAGTTCAGGTGGAGCCCGTCCCCTCGGTACAGGTCCTTCCTGTCCCAGAACTGGTACCAGTGTCCAATGAAAAAGAACCCCTCTTTCCCACACCAGCCCTTGAGCCACGTGTTAATTCTCCTGATCTATCTGCTTCTCTGCCAATTTGCACGTGGCTCTGGCAGTAATGCAAAGATTATTCCCCTCGAGTTACTGCTTTTTAATTTAGATCCTAACTCCTGATACTCGTTCAGCAGGACCTCCTCCCTGCTCCAACTTATGTTATTTGTTCCAACATGGACCACAACAACTGGATTTACCTCTTCCCTGTCCAAGTTCCTCTCCAGCTGCCGTGAGATATCCTTACCGTGGCACCGGGTAGGCAAGACACCCTTCGGGATTCTCGTTCTTGTCTGCAGAGGACGCTATCTATCCCCCTAATTATAGAATCCCCTATCACTACCACATTTCAATACAGCTTTTCACCCGGCACCACCCCCCCCCCCCGCCCCCTCTGAGCCACGGTGCTTTGGTCTGCATTGTGGCTGTCCTCCCTGCAGTCTTTATCCTTATCGTCACAGGTAGTGAGTACATCGTACCTGTTGGACAGGACCAGTGTCTGTTGGACCTCCT
This sequence comes from Squalus acanthias, assembly GCA_030390025.1. Classification (NCBI taxonomy): domain Eukaryota; kingdom Metazoa; phylum Chordata; class Chondrichthyes; order Squaliformes; family Squalidae; genus Squalus; species Squalus acanthias. The sequence goes on from JASTWF010000323.1 coordinate 335,992, forward strand.
TCTCAGCCTCTCCTAAATCCCCACTACCCGCCTCCCGAACAGTCACACCCTCCCTTTCCTGAAACTGTGCTTTCCTCTGGGATGTGACTGTATTGTGGATAAAACTGACCAGATATTCCTCCCCCTCCCTTATGTGTTTGAGTGTCTTCAACTCGCACTCGAGCTAAATGACTCTGAACCGGATGCTGTTACTGCTAAGGGAGGGATTTATCTTGACGATATTTTATCTCCAGCATTGCCAATTAAAATTCCAGTTTACAGAATCATTGCCTAATGCTGACAGATTACTCGTATGGAAGAGATTAATCCTGTAATTCTTTTCTATTTCACTCTCTACCCCTATTCCCCTTCCTGCTCCTAAACCCATTTCTTTTCGTATCCTTTCATATATTCTTTTCGGGAAACAAACTCTCCCTCAATCCCTTACCACTGCACTTTTTAATTCCCAGCAACCTGGCCTTTGGCCTACTATTCTCCACCAACTCCAACAATAAATGTGAGGAGCTCATGGACTTGTTTTTAAAAAAATCGACAACATCAGTTCAACTGCTTCTGCTATTAATTGCTTCTCTTCCCCTATGCCACGGGATCTTACAAGCTCTTCCATTTCCCCCCTGCCCTAATACTAAATTTGCATATTTCGCTAATTTCTCTCCTGTCTCCCCTCATGCCCTCTCCGAGCTCAGCCTGTCAAGGAAAGCGACCTCCTGCTCTCTCGTACCTGTTCCTACTAAATTGCTGACCAGCCAAATTTCCTTCCTGGCTCCAAATTTAGCGGATATTGTTAACTGTTCTCAATCCTCCTCTGGTATTGTCTCCCTTTCCTTAAAATCTTCTGTCATCACCCCACGCATCAAAAGCAAACCCTTGACCCCTCTGTTATTGCAAACTATCGCCCCATCTCATAGCCCCCTTTCCTCTCCAAAATTCTTGAACGTGTTGTCGCCTCCCAAATACATGCCCATCTTTCTCAGAAATCCTTCTTTGAATGCATCCAATCGGGCTTCCACCCCTGCCACAGTACTGAAATTGCTCTTACCAAGGTCACAAATGACATCCTAATTGTCTCCGACAAAGGTAATCTATCGCTTCTCGTCTGCAGCCTTTGACACGGTTGAACACAAAATTCTGCTCCAAGGCCTCTCCACCGTCTTCCAGCTAGATCGGACTGCACTCGCCTGGTTTCATTCATATCTTTCTATCCATAACCATAGAATCTCCTGCAATGGCTTCTCTTCCCGAACCCGCACGCTCACCTCTGCTGTCCCAAATGTATCTATTCTTGGCCCCCTTCTATTTCTCATCTACATGCTGCCTCTCGGTGAAATCATCCGACAACACAAACGTGCGTTTTCACATGGACGCTGATGATACCCAGTTCTACCCCGTCACCTCCTCGCTCGCACCCTCCAACACCTATATACTATCAGACTGCTTGTCCGACACCCAGCACTGGAAGAGTAGAAATTTCCTCCAATTAAATATCAGAAAGACCGAAGCCATTGCCTTCGGTTTACACCATAAACTCTGTTCCCTTTACACTGATTCGATCTCGCTCCTCGGCACCTTTCTAAGGGTGACCAGGTCTGTTCGCAAGCTTAGTGTCATATTTGAATTCGAATTGAGCTTCCTACTTCCTCAAAAGCAAAATACTGCGGCTGCTGGAAATCTGAAATAAAATCAAAAATTGCTGGAACTACTCCGCATGTCAGGCAGCATCTGTGGAGGGAGAAACAGATTTAACGTTTCAGGTCGATGACCCTTCGTCAGAACTGGAAAAAGCTGGAGATGGAACAGGTTTTTAAGCAAATGAAGGGGCAGGGAAAGGGAGGAGGGCAGGAAAGAACAAAAGGGAAGTTCTGTGTTAGGATGGAAGACAGGAGAGATTAAGAGACAAAAGGGATGATGGTGCAAGGCAAAAGGAGATGATAATGGGACAACTTAAGAAACAAAAGATAGCTCTAGATGAAGTGTAAATGGCGATGGCAGAATGAAAGACAGCTGCCATGTGAGAGAGAGAAAAAAATATGGAAAAAAAGATTAAGGCCTGAAATTGTTTAACTCTATGTTGAGTCCAGAAGTTTGTAAAGTGCCTAATCGAAAGATGAGGTGCTGTTCCTCGCGCTTATGTTGAGCTTCATTGGAACAGTGTAAGAGGCCGAGGACGGTGAGGTCTGAGTTGGAGTGGAGCGGAGAATTAAAGTGACAGGCGACCGAAAGCTCAGAGTCACCCTACGGACTGAACAGATGTGTTCCGCAAAGCGGTCACCCAATCTGCGTTTGGTCTCCCCAATGTAGAGGAGACCGCATCGTGAGCAGCGAATACAGTATACTAAATTGCAAGAAGTACAAGTAAATCGCTGTTTCAACTGGAAGGAATGTTTGGAGCGCTGGACAGTGGGAAGGGAGGAATTAAAAGGGCATGTGTTGCATCTCCTGCGCTTGCACGGGAAGGTGACGGGTGAAGGAGAAGGGGTGTTGTAGGTGATAGAAAGTAGACCAGGGAGTCGCAGACCAGGGTTCCTACTTCCTATACGTTCTTTCACTAAGACTTCCCATTTCCACCTTCGTAACATCGCCCGTCTCTGCCCTTGCCTCAACTTACCTGCTGCCAAATCTCACGTCCATACCTGTCTCACCTCTAGACTTAACTATACCAACGAACTCATGTCTGGCCACTCTAGTTCTGCGCTCCATAAACTTGAGGTCATCCAAAACTCAGCCACACCTGTCCAAACTCGCACCAAGTCCCACTCGCCCATCTCCTCTGTGCTTGCTGACCTACATTGGCTCCCAGCTAAGGAATGCCTCGATTTTAAAATTCTCATCCTTGTTTTCAAATCCCTGCATTGCCTCACCTCTTCTTATCTCTGCCATCTCCTCCAGCCCTATAATCCACCTAGACCTCTGCACTCCGCCTATTCTTGTCCTTTTAATATCCCAGATTTTAATTGGCTCCACCATTGGCGGTCTTACTTTCAGCTGCCTACGTCCTAAGCTGTTGAATTTTTCCCTAAATCTCTTCATTTCTATTTCCTCCTTTAAGACGCTTCTAAAAACCTACATCTTTGAACAAGCTTTAGTTCCCCTGAACTAACATCTCCTTATATGGCTCGGTGTCAATTGTTTACATAGAACATAGAACATAGAACAGTACAGCACAGTACAGGCCCTTCGGCCCTCGATGTTGTGCCGAGCATTGTCCGAGACCAAGATCAAGCTATCACACTCCCTAGCACTCTGGGGTGCTCCATGTGCTTATCCAATAACCGCTTGAAAGTTCCTAAAGTGTCCGACTCCACTATCACAGCAGGCAGTCCATTCCACACCCCAACCACTCTCTGAGTAAAGAATCTACCTCGGACATCCCTTCTATATCTCCCCCCATGCACCTTATAGTTATGCCCCCTTGTAACAGCTGCCTCTACCCGAGGAAATAGTCTCTGAACATCCACTCTATCTATCCCCCTCATCATCTTATAAACCTCTATTAAGTCGCCTCTCATCCTCCTCCGCTCTAAAGAGAAAAGCCCCAACTCCCTCAATCTTTCCTCATAAGACCTCCCCCCCAAACCAGGCAGCATCCTGGTAAATCTCCTTTGCACTCTTTCCAATGCTTCCACGTCCTTCCTATAGTGAGGTGACCAGAACTGCACACAATATTCCAAATGTGGTCTCACCAAGGTCCTGTACAGATGCAGCATAACCTCACGGTTCTTAAATTCAAACCCTCTGTTAATAAACGCCAACACACCATAGGCCTTCTTTACTGCTCTATCCACTTGAGTGGCAACCTTCAGAGATCTGTGGATATGAACCCCCAGATCCCTCTGCTCCTCCACGTTCCTCAGAACCCTGCCGTTGACCCTGTAATCCTTATTCAAATTTGCCCTACCAAAATGAATCACCTCGCACTTATCAGGGTTAAATTCCATCTGCCATTTTTCGGCCCAGCTCTGCATCCTATCAATGTCTCTTTGCAGCCTACAACTGCCCTCCACCTCATCCACTACTCCACCAATCTTGGTGTCATCAGCAAATTTACTGATCCACCCTTCAGTCCCCTCCTCCAAGTCATTGATAAAAATCACAAACAGCAGAGGACCCAGCACCGACCCCTGTGGCACACCGCTGGTAACTGGTCTCCAGTCCGAAAATGTTCCATCCACCACCACCCTCTGCCTTCTATGAGATAGCCAGTTACTTATCCAATCGGCCAAATTTCCCTCTATCCCACAACTCCTTACTTTCTTCATGAGACGACCATGGGGAACCTTATCAAACGCCTTACTAAAATCCATGTATACGACATCAACTGCTCTAACTTCATCTACACACTTAGTTACCTCCTCAAAGAATTCAATCAAATTTGTTAGGCAAGACTTACCCTTCACGAATCCGTGTTGACTATCCCTGATTAAGTTGCCCCTTTCCAAATGGTCATAAATCCTATCCCTCAGGACCTTTTCCATTATCTTACCAACCACCGAAGTAAGACTAACCGGCCTATAATTACCAGGGTCATTCCTATTTCCTTTTTTGAAGAGAGGAACAACATTCGCCACTCTCCAGTCCTCTGGCACCATCCCCGTGGACAGTGAGGAACCAAAGATCAAAGCCAGAGGCTCTGCAATCTCCTCCCTTGCCTCCCAAAGAATCCTAGGATATATCCCATCTGGCCCAGGGGACTTATCGACCCTCAGGTTCTTCAAAATTGCTAAAACATCTTCCCTCAGAACATCTACCACCTCCAGCCTATCCACCTTTATCACACTCTCATCCTCAAGAACATGGCCCCTCTCCTCGGTGAACACTGACGAAAAGTATTCATTCATCACCTCTCCTATCTCTTCTGACTCCATGCACAAGTTCCCACTACTGTCCTTGACCGGCCCTACCCTCACCCTGGTCATTCTTTTATTTCTCACATAAGAGTAAAAAGCCTTGGGGTTTTTCTTGATCCGACCCGCCAAGGACTTCTCATGCCCCCTCCTAGCTCTCCTATGCTCTTTTTTTAGCTCATTCCTTGCTACCTTGTACCCCTCAATCGACCCAACTAAACCTTGTTTTCTCATCCTTACATACGCTTCCTTTTTCCTCTTGACTAGACATTCAACCTCTTTTGTGAACCATGGTTCTCTCACTCGGCCATTTCCTCCCTGCCTGACAGGGACATACCTATCAAGGACACGCAGTAATTGCTCCATGAAAAAGCTCCACTTTTCGTTTGTGCCTTTCCCTGATAGTTTCTGTTCCCATTTTATACTCCCTAATTCTTGCCTAATCGCATCATAATTACCCCTCCCCCAATTATAAACCCTGCCCTGCCGTATGGCCCTATCGCTCTCCATTGCAATAGTGAAAGTTACCGAATTGTGGTCACTATCTCCAAAGTGCTCTCCCACATACAAATCAAACACTTGGCCCGGTTCATTACCCAGTACCAAATCCAACGTGGCCCCACCTCTTGTCGGCCTATCCACATATTGTGTCAGGAAACCCTCCTGCACACACTGTGCAAAAGCTATCCCATCCGAACTGTTTGACCTATAAAGGTTCCAATCAATATTTGGAAAGTTGAAGTCACCCATGACAACTACTCTGTGACCTCCACACCTATTCATAATCTGCTTTGCAATTTCTTCCTCCACATCTTTATTACTATTTGGCGGCCTGTAGAAAACTCCTAACAACGTGACCGCTCCTTTCCTATTTCTAACTTCAACCCATATTACCTCAGACGGCAGATCCCCCTCGAACTGCCTTTCTGCCGCTGTTAAACTATCCTTGATTAACAATGCTACTCCTCCACCTTTCTTACCACCTTCCCTACTCTTACTGACACATCTATACCCCGGAACTTCCAACAACCATTCCTGTCACTGTTCTAACCATGTCTCCGTAATGGCCACCACATCGTAGTCCCAAGTACCAATCCACGCTCCAAGATCTCCTACCTTATTCCGGATGCTCCTTGCATTGAAGTACACACACTTCAAGCCATCTTCCTGTCTGCCGGTACATTCCTGCGACCTTGATACCCTCCTCAGTACCTCCCTACACTCACCACTGGCTCGTGTACTACAGCCCTTTTTCCCATCCCCCTGACAAATTAGTTTAAACCCCCCCGAAGAGCCGTAGCAAATTTCCCTCCCAGGATATTGGTGCCCCTCTGGTTCAGGTGCAAACCGTCCTGTTTGTACAGGTCCCACCTTCCCCAGAATGTGCTCCAATTATCTACATAACTGAAACCCTCCCCCCTACACCATCCCTGCAGCCACGTGTTTATCTGCACTCTCTCCCTGTTCCTCAACTCTCTAGCACGTGGCACCGGCAACAAACCAGAAATTACAACATGGTTTGTACTGGCTCTCAGCTTCCAACCAAGCTCCCTAAATTCCTGTTTTAAATCCCCGTCCCTTCTCTTACCTATGTCGTTGGTACCGATGTGTACCACGACTTGTGATTGTTCCCCTTCCCCTTTGAGGATTCTGAAAACACGGTCCGAGACGTCACTGACCCTGGCACCCGGGAGGCAACATACCATCCGTGAGTCTCTTTTGCTGCCACAGAACCTCCTATCTGTCCCTCTGACTATTGAGTCCCCAATAACTATTGCTCTCCTGCTCTCCCCCTTCCCTTCTGAGCCACAGGGACGGACCCAGCGCCGGAGATCCGGTCACCGTGGCTTACCACTGGTAAGTCGTCCCCCTCAACTGTATTCAAAGCGGTATACCTGTTACTGAGGGGAACGACCACAGAGGATCCCTGCACTGACTGCTTCCTCCTAGCCCCTCTCACCGTCACCCATCTATCTTCATGCTTTGGAGTAATTACATCCCTGAAGCTTCTATCTATGACCTCCTCTGCCTCCCGAATGATCCGAAGTTCATCCAGCTCCAGCTCCAGTTCCCTAACACGGTTTTCGAGGAGCTGGAGATGGGTGCACTTCCCACAGGTTTAATCAGCAGGGACACCTACGGCGTCCCTCACCTCAAACATTCTGCAGGAGGAACATTTCACTGCCTCCCCTGCCATCCCCTCCAGCTAACTTGCAGATTAAACTAGAACAAAAAAGAGCTTACCTGATAGTCACTCACCTCCTTTAGGTTAGAGGAGGAGGAAGGGTGGGGGACACTACAAGTGTAGTGTCTCGGGTTTAGGAACCGCCCAACTTATATACAGGTAAAAATTAATCACCTACCCAGCAACCACTGCGTCCCGCACTTTAAAAGCCTCTGTGGGCCTACCTGGTCGCCGCCGCCTCTTGACTCCTCCGCCTCGCCGCAGCCGCTCCACCGCCTCTGTGTGTTTATTTTTGATAACACTTCTCTGAAGAGTCTTGGGACTTTTTATTACGTTAAAGGCAATATATAAATGTAAGTTTTTGTTGTTTTGGTTTCATGGAACAGTTGAGAGGGAGTTTTACTTTGCATATAACGCATGCTGCACCTGATATTATTTCATCTTGGTTGATTGTTATTTACTGAGCAGTACCGTACTCTCTCAACTTTATTACCTTCTCTATTCTTCCCTTGTTTGCGGGGACATTGTACCAGGAGCTTTATCCATTACCTCCCATGATGTTCCCCTCCAATTATTGCTCCGATGGTCACAGCACTTTATCCCCCTGATGATACCTTCACTTATTGCCTCTGATGCCCTTCTTGTTGCAGGGAATAGACTGGTTTCAGAACACAGAAGACTTTAATATCCCTGCCTCATCCCAACACAAATACCTCAAACTGTCTCTCACTACCAAAGCAGGAGGGATACACACTGCCTCTTCTAAAAAGAAGGGAGAGTTCAGGGTCTATAAGGCGAGAGTTGGACAATGGAGGGCGGGAGTGGGCGGCGGTGGACATTGAATAATGGGAACTGAACTTTGGAGGATTGCAGGGAGAATACATGAGGTTTATTTTGGAAGTCTGTGCTCCCTGCCTGGAGTCTCAGAACATGGGAGCGGGAATTAAAAATGTTATATTGGATTAAGTAATTCAAATACATTCATTAATTACAAATATATTCAAATTAAATATTATCACAGTGACAAAAAAAAGCCCAATTTTATTCCAGGCCCACATTCTGGGATTAATATGAATCATTTTTCTATTGAAATTCTCTGGGAGTGAGCAATATCTGAGGAAGGTGGAGAGAGAAAAGTCGTATCATTGCCCCAGTCACTGGGACTGGAGAAATGTCCCTGGCGTCGCAGAGCAGATCCGGCGGGACCGAAACCTCAGTGTCGGAGACCTGATCAAATGGGACGTCTCGTCAATGATTGAAAAGCTGAGGAACTTTACTGAGAATCCCACTAGTGCACGATTTTGCCGAGGTGAGAGTCTAACCAGACACCGGGAGCTGATCCAGATCTGACGTCAGGCTCGGACATTGATGTGCGAAGTTGAGTCGAGCTTTACTTGTAGATAAACCTTGCCAATACCTCACCTGGGTGTGTTTGACACTTACAGGTAGAGGGATCTTCATTCTGTATTCACCCCATGCTGTACCTGAGTTGGTTGTGCTTCTTTGGGTAGAGTCAAGTGAGCTGTGCACTGCATTGAACACATGCTGTACCTACTCTGCGTATGTTTGATGGGGCAGTGTAGAGTGAGTTTTACTCTGGAGCTAACCCGTGCTCTAGCTCCCCTGGAAGTGTAGGTTGAGCCATTGCAGAGGGAGCTTTACTTTGTATCAACCCGTGAAAATGCGGCCTTGCGAGTGTTTGATGGGACAGTGCAGATGGAGTACTACATTGTATGTAACAGTACTGTAACTGCCCTGGGAGTGTGTCAAGTGACATTGTAGAGGGATTTATTCTCTGTATCTAACCCATGCTATAGCTGCCCCAGGAGTGTTTTGTGGGACGGTGTCGATGGAGAATTACTCTGTATCTAAGCCGTGCAGTACCTGCCCTGGGAATGTTTCATGAGACAGTGTAGATGGAGCTTCACCCTGTATCTAACCCGTGCCGTATCTGCACTGGGAGTGTTTCATAGGACAGTAAGAGTGAGCTATACTCTTTATCGAGCCTGTGCTCCACATGCCCTAAGAGTGTTCGATGGGAGAGTGCAGAGGGACCTTTACTCCGTATCTAACCCGTGCTGTACCTGCCCTGTGATGTTTTGGATGGTGCAGTGACGAGGGAAATTTACTCTGTATCTTACTCGTGCTGTTCAAGTCCAGGGAGTGTTTGATGGGACCGTATAGAGTGAGCTTATCCTCATATCTAACCCGCGCTGTCCCTGCCCTGGTTGTGTTTAATGTGAAGGTGAAATGGCAGTTCCACTCACTTTACACTCCTGTTCGGTAACTCTATTTATTCCATGGTCAAATTGAACATGGTAACCAATACACAGGCGGATAAATTTATAGTTAATTATTAAATAGGAGATGATAAGCAAGACAGAGCGGAATAAAGTTACAGTTAATTGTAAAATTGGAAATGATAAGAACACAGCAGTATATTGTGTAATTGGGTGGCAGCAGTAAATGGTAAAATTGGTGAGGGCAGCGTAACATTGTGGAATTGGGAGACAGCAGTAAATGGTAAAATTGGGGTGGGCTGTAGTACATGGTGGAATTGGGAGGCAGCAGTAAATTGTAAAATTGGGGAGGGCAGCAGTACATTGTGGAATTGGGAGGAGGCAGTAAATGGTAAAATTGGGCTGGGCAGTAGTACATTGTGGAATTGGGAGGCAGCAGTAAATGGTACAATTGCGGAGAGGGAGAGAAAGAGAGAGAGAGAGAGTGAGAGACGTGAGGCATGCCAGGCGAGAGAGTCAGTGAGATTTTTCTACAGGAACTGATGACAGTGTGTTACGATGAACAATGTGTCTCCATAGTTCTGTTAATATTTATTGTGGGTTTGTTGGAGAATGTCATTGCACAAAGAATTTCTCTGCTGGTATTTTCATATGTGCACGGGCGTTCTGTAATTCAGTTAATATTTGAACATGGACTGGGTTAATATTTACAGGGGGTTTCTATCCCTCTCATTGTAACTATGATCACAGGGTCTGGGGGAGTATTTAATAGATTATTATCAGCGCTTGGCAGTATAGCAGTACGGTTAGAGGGTGTCAGTGAGTCTGTTGATATAAATCTGTAATCACTGTCAGTGTGTTAATATTTTTGAGGTCTGTGGGATTGATTTGCAATTCAAAGGATGTCGCTGGCGCTGGGTTGTGATGTACAGAGTGTGTCAGTGAGTGTGCTAATAATAACCAATATCACTGGCCCCGCGGGTGAGACTCGGTCGGACAGAATATGAGGGGGGATTAAATTCTGATGCAGCAACTTCTAAAGTCCTTCTCATCCTTTAATGAATTTTACAATTAAAGTAAAGGGATATTTCACCACATTTATCCACTGCTGTCTGAACCTAGTCTGTGTCACAGCAGAAATGCAAGTGTTTGTGCAGCAACTCAGGAGCTGGAGCACTTGTCCCAAATCTGACAAATATATAGGTAGAGATACAAAATAATCAACCAATCGCCACATCCGGTTATATATAGAATACACCATAAGCACTGACCATAACAGGATGAAATTGCACGAAAGAGCAAACAGTAAAATGATGGATTTCCTTCGGAACTCCATCTCTGGGTCTCTGGGTCTCTCCCCACTGCTGGGACCCCGGAGTCTCCTGCGGGCTCTGCTGGCCACTAAAATGTGTCTGACGGTGACAGCATTGAGCAGCAGAATCAGAACAAATGCTACTCCCGGTGTGAGAATATAATGAAGGAACTCAATTGCTCCCCAGACCGGTGAAAACTGAACATCTAATGTTACTTCACAAAACCAGGGGACGTTCGCTAGTCCATATTCACCTGTTAACATAAAATACCAGAAAACGTTCTTTAAACAGCTCAGCACAGTCACTGTTCCTAGAACCACAGCCGCCGTTTTCTTGGTGCAATATTTTGTTTTCAGCTTCAGGCAACAGATGGCCACAAAGCGATCAAAAGTGAAAGTGACAGTGAACCAGACAGAACAGTCTGTGACTGCATAAAGCAGGACGGCGTTGATATTACAGACAGGGATAGAATACAGAGGAGCAAGCGGTTTCTTAGAAGACATCGGAATTAACCTTAATATCAGATCGATGATAACGACCAGTAGATCCGCCGCTGCCATGGCCACCAGGTAGCGAGTGACACATGTGGAGAGACCGCACTTTCCCAGAGACAGGATCACAATGGTCACTAAGTTAACTGTGCGGAAGGAAAAGAAACAGGGACGTTTTACATCAGGCTGGCAGCAAAGGCAGCAGTTTGATGGAATTTGAGGTGAAATCGGCAACCAATTACCGACATTCATTGATATAATGTAATTATATTACCTTTAAGCTGTGATTCTTTATTGTAAGAATAATTAATCAATAAATGAAGTTAGAATAAATGCATGAAATAACAGATGTTTGCTCATTGAGAGATGAAATGATAGATCTACATTTAGCCCAGCATATAAGAAGCTCCAGCTGAGGTACCAGGGATACAAAGAATCAGAACATCTCAGGAATAGTTTGGTATAAGCAGATGAGCAAATTTCAGAAAGGTAGTGAATGTATTGAGTGTGTCCGGGATCGTGATCTGGAACAATAGGTTCTGTAACCAACAAGGGGCATGTCATGTTAGATTTAGTAATGAGTAATGTACCAGATTTACTGAAAAGCCTAACAGTGTGGAACATTTTTCTAATAGTGATCGTAACATGATCAAGTTCAATGAAGAGAAACGCGAAACCGTTACAGAGATTATGGGGTAGAAATTAGGTCGCGCCCCATTTGGGTCGCAAATATCGTCCGGACGCAAATATTAGCGTCTGGCGCTAATTATCGGCACTGACAGGAAACTTCACTTTTACCGCCCCGGGAGGTGAGTGGAGCGCGAAAGCAGGCGCTGCACACCTCTCTTAAGGCGCAAAGGCCAAGGAGTGAGGCGGTAACTCGGAGCGCTGGCGAAGCTCATGTAATGTCAGTCAGCAATGGAACACACACACAATGGCACGGGCCAGTTCTTAAACGGGATGGTTAATCTTGCTTTCCATCCACATTCTGTTCATTGCTGCCTTGAATCTCGGCCTGGAGAGACTTGCACATCAAATGTGCTGGAAAGAACAATGGAGAGTACCAGGCAAAGAGCTCAGAGTGCAGCTCCCACAGTCTCTGCTACATCGATACAAGGAATGGGAAATCAAAATGAACCTGTAAAGTGCTGCTCAGTACCCAAAACTCCTTCACACAACGTTGAATCTCTCCAGAAGTCTCTCCCTCTCTCTCTCAGAATGCGTAGTTCAAAAATGCCACCAACAATAAAAGACAGGAAGAGGCCCCCTTTAAATAGCGCCCCCCCAGCCCCACAGCGATTGATAGCGTTCCAGTCTTCTGGTCGTTGGAAGCGCCAGGCGGTAAGGCAGGGGGCGCCACTCAATTTCCGCTACGGGGCGCCACAAGGGCGTTGCACCATGGAATGACGTCACAATCTGCGCGCGCAGATGGTCGCAGCGGTAAGTTTTAGCGCCGCCGCACAATCTCAAGTTAAGTTCTCGAGCGGCGCAAACATCGCTGCGCCCGGGCGTTAGCGGCTTTGCGCCCCATTAGCGCCCTCTTAAGGCACTAACGGGAGGCGCAACCAAGTGAATTTTTACCCCTATATGTTTAGGTAAGGCCGACTTCAACGGGATGAGGGAGAGACTGTCCACAGGAAACTGAGCAAACCTGTTAATGGGTAATACAACAAACAATCAGTGGGGATGTTCAAAAAATAATTGCAGCTGATACAGAACCAGTTTATACCCCTGAGGGGCAAGAGGTATATTTGTCAAAAACAGCCCTGGACGGCAAAAGAGGTAAGGAACAGTATGGAAATAAAGGACAAAGCTTACAGAAATGCAAAATGTAGCACAGATCCTGGCGAATGGGAGAGATACAAAGAACAGCAAAGGGTCACGAAACAGATATTAAGAGCCACAAAAGGGAGTATGAAAAGGAACTTCTGAGGGATATTAAAATCAACACAAATAAATTTTACAATTATATTATGAAATAGGGTAGTCAGGATTAATGCTGAACCGTTAAAAACTTAAAGCGGTGATATTGTCAATGATAATAAGGAAATGGCGGACAGGTTGAAAGCAGACTTAGTGTCAGTATTTACAGTAGAGGAAGAAGCATGCCGGAAATCACAAGGAAACTAATATTGTATCAGAGGCAGGGAATCAATAGAATGAATGTCAATAAATAAACAGTTATAAATCAAATAATGACTCCAAAGAGTGACACGTTCCCAGGACCAGATAGTCCCTCAATTATTCACAGTTTTTATTAACGACGTAGATGAAGGCATAGAAAGTCATATATACAAATTTGCGGATGACACTAAGTTAGGCAGCAATGTAGGCGGTATAGATGAAAGCATGAAATTACAAAGGGATATCGATACACTAAGTGAATCGGCAAAAATGTGGCAAACGGATTTTATCGAAGGCAAATGTGAGGTTTTCCAATTTGTACATAAAAAGGATTGAACAGGATACTTTCTAAATGGTGAAAAGCTAAAAAGCGTGGCGGTCCAAAGAGACAGGGGTGCATCTATATAGATCATTAAAAATGTCATCGACAGGTACAGAAAATAATCAAAAACGCTGATAGAATGCTGGACGTTAGATCTAAAGCACGATACACAAGGGGGTAGACGTTATGCTGCAGCTATAGAAAGCCCTGGTTAGATCAAACCTGATGTAATGTGAGCATTTCTGGGCACCACACCTTAGGAAGGATATATTGGACTGGAAGGAAGTGCAGTGTAGGTTTTACCTGAATGACACCCGGACTCCAAAGGTTAAGTTATTGGCTGAAATTACACAAATTAGGATTGAATTTGTTAGAATTTAGAAGGTTAGGGGGTGATCTGATCGGAGTTTTCAAGATGAACAGATTGGTAGTTAGGCAGAGACTATTTCCCCTTGATGAGGATTCTAAGTCGCAGATCAGCCGTAATCTCATTAAACGGCTTAACAGGCTTGAGGGGTTAAATGGGTTGCTCCTCTTCCTCTGTTCCTATGTTATTATACTTTCACAAAACATCGTGTCCCGGGATCAGTCAGCATTTTGAGCGGTGCAGTTCGCTTCTGTGCCTTTTGTTCGAGATTTGGAAATCTCGCTTGGATTCCTGATCTGGGTTTGAACTTCCTTTATATATAGAACAGTAAATGAATGCCAACGCAACATACAGAATCTGCAACCTTGGCGTGCAATAATTACAGGCAATTGTATTTAAAATGTACAGATGTAAAATGACAATGTTAAGATAACTATCAGAGAACTGCAGTTATATAGACAACTAGGATGTCAGACGTGCTTTGAAGATTGAGTTCCCGCATTTTTCTTGAAATACACAAATTGTAGCTCATTGAAAGGAAGTTTTTTCCAAATAACATTGCAAAGAATGGACTCTGAATTATAATAAATAGTTGTCAGTGACAGCAAATGCCTCAATAAATATATTTATCAAAATCGAATCCAGCCGAATTATCCAACAGGCAAAGTGCTTCCGAACGCTTTTCTAAAGTATCTGAACAGAAATGGAAGAGAATAATCCATGTACTTTTCAGATGTTGGTTTCCAACTTTGTGCAGAGAATATTAGAGGAGAAAATAGCAAAGGATTGTCTGAACCACAGCTGGGATTGTTTATCCTGAAGTACAGCAGGAGGCAATAGAGACCCACTCTGGGTCGCACTGAGAGATCCACTGAACTGTGCCAGACGGGTATGTGACTCAATTGTAAATTCAAAACACAGAATGCAAATAACTGTATTGCAACCTGGCTGAATGTGCATTTTACGAGAATGCAAGTTATCCTTGTAATCCTATTCCAAACATCACAAGCAGTGCCTCTGAACCAAAACTGGAGATGGTAGAAAAGGATACAGTAACTTGAAATGAATGATTAGCGGATATTTCACAAATTTAAAGATATCTATATGACCGGTCAGGATTTTCTTCGTGTGAATCTGTTTAAATCACGATGCCGAGCATTAGAAGAAAACAAAAACAAAATAATGTGGATGCTGGAAATCTGAAATGAAAGCAGAAAATGCTGTAAATACTCAGCAGATGATGCAGCATCTATAGAGAGAGAGAAACAGAGTTAACTTTGCAGGTCGATGACATTTGCCTTTAGGTGAAAATTCTCCTGAACCAAGAAAACATTTTTCTGATCTGTTAGAAATGTTCATTGTGGAGGCAGATGGAAATTCGTTAAATAAAGAGTGTGGGTCCAATATCTTTGCTTGAAATGAACATGGAATATTACAATCTTGGTAACAGCGTATCACGTTCAGATTCAGTAGCGTACAGCGGCGCGGAAAGCATGGGGAATGACAAAGAATATGTGAAGAAGGAGATAAATACAGTTAAGCGTTATTTACATTATTAGAAGCTGGATACAGAGAATTACCAGCGACACCAACAGCAACGAGGGCGGACGGGGTGGGGGAGGAAATTACAAGAACAGTAAATCTGTTAAACATAATTTACAGAATTAATTATTTGATACATAGTCTTATAAGGAGCACCAACTGTAGCGAGGCTGTTCGAGTATTTTTATACAACAACTCATGCATTAACTACGATAAAAAGAAAGAAAGGTTTGCATTTATACGACTTAGATGATGCAACAAATGCAAACACAGAAAATCATTCATAAATAAAATGCCACTGCAAATAGCCAGAATAATATTGCAGAGGAAGACAGTTTATGAAACGCATAACTGGTCATTGATACTTACTCGGAACACCAACAACAGCGAGGATGGGATAGTAAATCTTTCGTATTTGATTAAGTAAGGTATCTATCCGCATATCTTCACGCCAATTATCAGGAAGGGGCGGGGGAGGGGGCACAAACATGCCTTCCATTCTGAGAGTCGCTGGTGGTATTTGTGCTGGAGGCAAAGCGCTGACTGTGTGAGGTGACACATTGAATGGAGCTCCTTATTTATAGCAGAGAGAAATCCCTGAGTGACATCATTAGGCCTCAAAGTAAATGGCGTTAATTACAGTCATTGAACAAACAGACTCATGGACCCAATGTCATCACAGCGCTTTATTGCAACACATTCTAGCTAAGCATATTGTACACAGTTTTAAATTAAAAGTGAGTGACTGCGGAATATTTCACCCGACCATAAAATACCGAGATAGAACAAAGAGAATGGAGTTTCTCTTCCTGTATTGAACACAACCTGAGAACAAAAGACGTGAAAGTCACAGAAACCAGGTTGAATAAAAGAAGAATGAAGGCTGGATTGCCCCAATCTTGTTATCTGATTTATTCAAACCCAGACCACCAGGGTAAAAAAAGTCACCATCAATAAATATTCCTAAACGGCAGGATTTATTGCCCATACCTAATTGTCCTTGAGAACGTGGTGGTGATCCGCCTTATTGAACCGCTGCAGTCAGTGTCGTGTAAGTACTCCCACAGTGCTGTTAGGAAGGGAGTTCCAGGATTTTTACCCATCGACAATGAAGGAACGGCAATATATTTCCAATTCAGGATGGTGTTGAGAGGAACTTAGATCTGATGGTGTTTCCATGAGCCTGCTGCCCTAGTCATTCTAGGTGGTAGAGTTCGTGTGTTACAGATGTGCTGTTGAAGAAGACTTGGCGAGTTGCTGCAGTGCATCTTGTAGAGGGTACACTCTGCAGCCACGGTACGCCGGTGGTGGAGTGAGTGATAATTTAAGATGATGGATAGTGTGCCAATCAAGCAGGTTGCTTTGTCGTGGATGGTTCGAGCTTATTGAGTGCTGTTGGCGCTGCACTCATCCAGGCAGGGGCAGTGTATTCCATCACAATCATTACTTGTGCCCTGTCGATGGCGAAAGGCTCTGGGGAGTCAAGAGGTGAGTCACTCGCCGCAGAATACCCAGTCTCTGACCTGTTCTTGCAGCCATAGTAATTATGTTGCTTGTCCAGTTGTGTTTCTGGTCAATGGTGACATCCAGGATTTTGATGTTGGGGAATCGGCGATGGTAATGCTGTTGAATGTCTAGGGGCGTTTGTTAGACTCACTATTTTTGGTGAAAATCATTGCCTGGCACATGTGTGGCTCAAATGTAACGTGTCACTTATCAGCCCAAGTCTGAATCTCGTCCAGATTGCACTGTTCCCGCCTCAGTCCAGAAATTCCATCCGAAGTCTGTCTAGATTACACTGCTCCAGCCTCAGTCCAGGAATTCCATTCCCAGGTCTGTCCACATTGCACTGCTCCAGCCTCAGTCCAGGAATTCCATTCCCAGGTCTGTCCAGATTGCACTGCTCCCGCCTCAGTCCAGGAATTCCATTCCGAGGTCTGTCTGCATTAAACTGCTCCGGCCTCAATCCAGTAATGTCATTCCAGGTGCATCCTATATTGCTTTGCTCCCGCCACAGAACATGAATTTATTTCCCAGGACAGCCTAGATTTGACTGCTCCCGCGTCAATCCATTTATTCCATGCCAACAACTTCCTACATTATTCTGCTGCCGTCTCAGTGCAATAATTATCGTTCCTAGGGCCGCCTAGATTACACTCCTGCCGCCTCAGTCCAGTAATGACATTCCCAGTGCCTCCTGCATTACACTGATCCTCCGTCAGCTCATGGATTTTATTCCCAGTGCCGCCTTGATTTCACTGCTCCATCCGCAGTTCAGGCAATTAAATCCCTGAGCCGTCTGGGGAACACTGCTCTCGCCTTTGTCCAGGAATTTTAATACCAAACTACCAAGATTTGCTGCTCGTACCGCAGTTCAGGAATTACGTTCCCAGGGCAGTCTAGATTACACTGCTCCCGCCTCAGATAACGAAATTCATTCCCAGGGCCTCCAAGATTAAACTGCTGATGCCTCTGTAGAGATATTTCATTCGCAGGTCCGCCTGAATTACAATATCCCTCCCACAGTCCAGGAATTTAAATTACTTGTCCATGCAGATTGCACTAGTCTCGCCTCATTCGAATCATAGTGTCGGATAGATTACATTAATCGTCCCTTAATCCTGGAATTAGATTCCCTGGAAGGCTAGATTTCCACTCCCCCGCCTCAATCCGGAATTTTCATTGCCAGGGATGCCATATTACACTGTTCTATCTGAGTTCAGAAATTGTCTTCTCTGGGCCACCTACTTTGCATTTTTCCCGTATCTTTCCAGGAACATCATTCCGTAGGCCCAGTGGGTAAAACTGCTGCCGCGTCAATCGAAGAATTTCAGTCCCAGGAAAGCGTAGATCACACTACGCCCGCGTCAATCAGCGAATTGCAATCCCAGGTTCACTAAGATTTTGTTTTATTTGTTCATGGTATATGGACGTCGCTGACACGGCCAGTATTTATTGCCCATCCCTAAATTCCCTGGAGAAGGTGGCGGTGAGCCGCCTTCTTGAACTACTGCAGTCCGTGTGGTGAACATTCTCCCCCAATGTTTTTAGAGAGTGAGTTCCAGGATTTTGACCCAGCGGCGATGACGGAACGGCGATATTTTTCCAAGTAAGGAAGTTGTGTGACTTGGAGGGGAACTTGCATGTGATGGTGCACCCATGAGCCTACTGCTCTTGTCCTTCTAGGTGGAATTGGTCGAAGATTTGTGATTTACTGTGGAAGAAGCCTTGGCAAGTTATTGAAATACATCTTGTTGATGAAAGACACTGCAGTCAGAGTGCGCCGGTGGTGGAGGGAAGGAATGTTTAAGATGTTGAATGGGGTGCCAATCAAGCTGGCTGCTTTGTCCTGGATGGTGTCGAGCTTCTTGAGTTTTGTTGGAATTGCACTCATCAAGGAAAATGTGGAATTTTCCATCATACACATGACTTGTGCCTTGCAGATGCTGAAAAGGGTTTGGGGAGTCAGGAGGTGAGACAGTCCCCGCAGTATATCCAGCCTCTTACCGCTGTTGTAGCCACAGTATTTATATGGCTGGTCCAGTAAAATTTCTGGTAAATGGTGAACGACCCAGGATGTTGATGGTGTGGGATTCAACGATGGGAATTCCGTTGAATGTCAAGTTGCGGTGGTTAGACGCTCTCTTGTTGTTGATAGCCTTTGCCTGGCACTTGTGTGGTGCGAATGTTACTTGCTATTTATCAGCCCAGACCTGAATATCCTGTTGATTACACCGCTCCTGCCTCAGTCCAGGAATTCCATTCCTTGGTACGCCTTAATTACACTGATCCCGCCTCTGTCCGGGAGCATAATTCCCTCGGCCGCCTGGTTAAATCTGCTCCTGTTTCAATCCAAGAATTTAATTCCGAGAGCTGCCTACATTATAATGCTCCTCCCTGAGTTCAGAAATTTCATTCCCAGGCAGCCTTGAATTCACTGCTCCTACCCAAGTTCAGGAATTTCATTCCCAGGGCTGCCTCGAATACACTGCTACTGCTTCAATCCAAGAATTTCATCCCCAGGACAGCCTAAATTGCACTGTTCCAAAATCAGTCTAGGAATTTCATGCCTAGGGCAGCCTAAATTGCACTGTTCCCGCCTCAATCCAGTAATTTAATTCCCAGGGCCTCCCAACTTAAACAGCTCCCTTCTTATTTCAGATATTTTATTAACAGGGCCACATACTTTTCGCTGCTCCTGCTTTCGACAAATAATTTAATTCTCAGGTTCAGCAAGATTGCAATGGCCGCGCCTCATTTCAGGAATTTCTTGACCAGTGCCACCTCCATTTAACTTCTCCTCCCTCAGTCTAGGAATTTCAATCCCAGCTAAGCCTAGATTGCATTGTTGACGCCTCAGTTCAGGAAAGGAATTCCTAGACCAACTAGATTACACTGCTCCCGCCTCAGTTCTGTAATTTCATTTCTTGGGCTGCCTAGATTACATTCCTCCCGCCGCAATCCTCGATTTACATTGCCAAGGTCAACAAGTTTGCAGCGCTCCCACCTCAGTCAAGGAACTCCATTCGCAGCGAAGCCGACATTGCACCGCTCCCGCCTCAGTACAAGTGTTTCCTTCCAGGGAGGCCTAGATTCGAGTCCTCCCGCCTCAGTCCACGAATTCCATTCCCAGCGCCGCATACATACACTGCTTCTCCCTCAGTCCAGGAATTTCATACCCAGGGACAACTCGATTACCCTGCTCCCCCCTCAGCTCATTAACTTCGAAGCTGGGGAACCCTAGATTACGCTGCTCCCATTTCAATCCAGAAAATTCAATCCTAGGTCCGTATTGATTACACTGTTCCCGCCTCAGCTCAGGAATTTCATACCCAGGTATACCTAATTTACCCTGCGCACAACTAAACCCAAAAAATCTATTCCCAGATCCTACGAGATTACACTGCTCCAGCCTCAATACAGCAAGTTAATTCCCAGGACAGGCTAGATTAGAATGGTCCGACCTCAGTCCAGGTATTTCATTCCCTGGTCCGCCTAGATTACCTTGCTTCAGCCTCAGTCCAGGAATTGCAATCTGAGGACCACGTGGATTACACTGCTCCTGCCTCCGCCAGCAATTTAATTCCCAGGCTCACCTGAATTACACTGCTCCCACCTCAGCTCAGGAATTTAATTCCTAGTGCTTTCTAGATTACACTGCTTCCACATCAATACAGGAATGTAATTTCAGTGTAGTCTAGATGACACTGCTCCCGCCTCAAATCAGGAATTTAATTCCTAGTGCTTCCTAGATTACACTGCGCCCACCTCAATACAGGAATGTAATTTCAGGGTGGTCTAGTTTACACTGCTCCCGCCTCATTCCTGGACTTTCATTCCATGGACGGCCTATTTTTCACTGCTCGCGCCTCAGTCCAGGAATACCATTCACAGGGCCATCTAGATTACATTGCTTCTCCCTCACTCCAGCAATTTAATTTCCAGTGCACAGTAGATTACAATGCTCCCGTCTCAGTCCAGGAATTTCACTTCCTGGACGCCCAGATTTCACTGCTCCCGCCTCATTTCATTAATTTCATTCCAACGGCCGCCTAGATTACATTGCTCCCAGCTCAATCCTGGAATTCCATTCCGAGGCTCACGTAGATTACACTGCTCCCCCCTCATTCCAGGTTTTTTCTTCATGTGATGCCTAGATTAAACTGAACCCGTATCGGTACAGAATTTCCAATCCATGGATTGCCTACGTCTGTGAATTTAATTGCCAGGGTAGACTAGATTACACTGCTCCCGCCTCCGTCTGTGAATTTAATTGCCAGGGTAGCCTAGTTTACACTGCTCCTCCCCCCCCCGCCTGTAAATTTCATTGCCAGGGATGCCTAGTTAACACTGCTCCCGCATCAGTCTGAGAATTTCATTGCCAGGGATGCCGGAAGTACACTGCTCCTATCTGAGTCCAGGAATTTCATTTTCTCGTCCAGCTAGATTACACTGCTTCAGCGACAATCCAGGAATTGCATTCCCGGGGCTGAAAAGATTAAGGGTGATGGAAAGTCTGAAAATTCAGTCGAGATTCCCAGCCTTCTCTCAAATTACACTTCAGAACAGCTGTGACTGTCTCTCAACATTTTCAACATTCCCCGTTCCATTCTACATCCCTTTAGTTCATGCTTACAACTCACACATTTTAGCTTCCACGGCTGCCCATTCCGACAGAAACTTTAAGTGCTTCTGAGCAAGCTTCTCCCATTGCTTTCCTTTCTAACTGTTTCTTCATCAATTGCTCAGTAACTACTCCTCGGTGTTCTGGGGTGTTGTGTTACTGTTTCTGGGGAGGGGGGCCCTTTCAACGAGGAGCGCCTCAGACTTCATTTGGCCAGTGCATCCTGTGTCAATCGAAGATATTTCCCGCTGCCCTTCCGCATATGCCATGATAAGGGGACGGCCACCGCTATTCTGAAGTAAGGGTCCTAAAGGAACGACTTGTATGTTTGAGGCGCGGTCTCCGTATTGCCTTTCCGCCTCACTTGTGGAATCTATTCCCAACCTCACCAACTGGATTACCGTCTGTGATTCTTGTTTCTTTTTCCTGATTCTTCAACTCTTCTTTTAACTTCTCTAATTCTCTAGCCAGACTATCGCGGTCATCTATCAACTAACGGTTCGGGACCCAGATCCCGACTAGTCCTACTCTCCTCTTGCAACCGCTCCTGGGATTTATCCACTCAGGCCCTTCTGCCTTCAATCGCTGTAACCCCTTTCTCAATTCCATGACTAGGAAAACTGCAGCTCTCTGATACAAGCTTTCTATAATCTCCAAGAATTTATCAAAATCCCGTCCCCGCCTCAAGCATCTACTTCCAGCACTGGTGAGGAAGGTAGTAGAGTCAAAATAATCTCTCCATGTGTATCATCCCCAGAATAACTGATATTAATCCTTTTAGTTCCCAAACTTTTAAAGAAGCCCTGAGTGAACACCGAAGTTCGCAAATTTTATTCTACTGAGCCGGGACCTGGGGTTTGTTGCAAAACCAACCACTTTTCCCCAGTGATTCCCTCATCCATTAGTATCGTGTGAACCCTCTGTATCTTCGACAATCCCCTAACTGCCGCTATCCCAGAATATTTCACCACCATGGGGAAAGAATATTTAGATCCTGAAGCGGTGCAGGTCCGAGTTGACCGAGGATAGCTCTCATGTCCTTTAACCTATCCAAGTTTGCTGATGATACAAAGATAGGTGGGACAGTAAGATGTGTGGAGAACACAAAGAAATCTACTGTGGGATACCGATAGACTCTGAGTGGGCAATAAGGTGGCAGATGGTGTATAATGTATGGAAATGTGAGGTTGTTCACTTTGGTAGGAAGAATAGAAAAACAGAATATTTTTTAAATAGTAAGAGTCTTTCAAATATTACTGTTCAGAGAGATTTGGGTGTCCTCCTGCAAGAAACACAGAAAGCTAGCAAGCAGGTACAGCAAACGATTACGAAGGCAAATGGCATCTTGGCCTTTATTGCATGGCGGTTGGAGTTTAAGAGGAAGGATGTCCTGCTGCAAATGTACAGGACACTGCTGAGACCACACCAGGAGTACTGTGCATAGTTTTGGTCTCCTTATCTAAGGAAGGATATACTTGCCCTGGAGGCGGTGCAACGAAGGTTCACTGGATTGATTCCTGGAATGACAGGGCTGTCCTATGATGAGAGATTGTGTAGTATGGTAATATACTCTCTGGAATTTAGAAGAATGAGAGGTGAACTCATTGAGGCATACAGGATTCTGACGGGGATTGACAGGGTAGATGCTAAGAGGTTGTTTCCCCTGGCTGGAGTGTCTAGTACTAGGGGGCATAGTCTCAGGATAAGGGGTAGTACATTTATGACTGAGATGAGGAGGAATTTCTTAACTCAGAAGGTTGTAGATGCTGAGCCTTTGATTTTATTCAAGGCAGAGATAGATATATTTTTGTACACTAGAGAAAATATATGGAGATCGAGCGGAAAAGGGGGAGTTGAGGTCGATGATCAGCCATGATCTTATAGAATGTTGGAGCAGGCTCGATGGGCCGTATGGCCTAATGCTGCTCATGCTTCTTATGTTCTTATCTTCTTATACCTTTAACACTCCTCGCTCATACCATGAAACCCAAAACTGATAAAGGTAGTGTTCCCTTCAGGAGCTCCATAGGGAGTGGAAGTTTCATGATCATGCTCTCGCTTTGTCTGCTCGAGCCTGTTTCCCCCACGCCCTGCAGTAAGTCGGGAGAAACTGTTTCCTCTGGCAAGTGGGTGGGAAACCGGAGGTCACCGATTTTAAATCATTGCTGGAAGAAGCAGAAGGGGAATGAGGAAAATCTGTTTCCCTGCAGATGATTGTTAAGATCCGGAACGCAATATTGAAAGGATGATTATATCAGATTCCGTCGGTAATTGAGCAAGCAATTGGAGATGTATTAAGAAGAAAACTGATTTTCTAGATCATATGGGGAAAGCTGGGGTGTGGAATTAAATAACTTCAAACCAGTCGGACAAGGCACGACGGCCCAAATGCTGACCTTATGTGCTGTGATGTTCTGTGATCATTAAACGCCTTTCGACATCCATTTAAAACACCTATTTCGAGGATTGTTTAACCTCTAACACCCTTTTAACCTCTGACACACTTTATAACCACTGTAAACATTGTTCAACTTCAAACATAGTTTTAAACCTATTTTAACTCCTTTTTAATCTCTTAAACTTCATTTTTTAATTTTACCTTACGGGTGTGAAAGTCCGTATTATCCGAATACCTCGCTATTCTTTCTGCGCAGTCTGTGAGACTGGCAAATGTTTATTTTCTACAGATGTTTTTTTTGTGTGTGAATTTTAGTGTCTTTTTAAAAAGCATGTGTGAATGTTGCTGTGGCTGCTCCCTCTTTTTGAAGTGGTACTGGTTAGTTTAAGATAATGGTCTGAATAAAATTGGAGTTATTGACGTTAATTAACCTATTCCATTATGGAAAGCAGAATTTTATTATTGTGTGAAAGCCTCCATTTCCGAACCAGGGTCAATCACATCAATAATTGATTTAAAAAAAATATGACCGCTTTCAATGCTAAAAGGTGATTATTTATTCGTCTTAGTGAAATTTAAGGGGACAATCACATTTCATTTTGAAAAGGTCCAGTCGAAATGGTTTTCGTCCAAACAGTTTGATCAGAGCGAAGTTTTTTGGGGGAGACTTTTGTGTTAAAGTTAACTAACATCCCTCGTCTTGTTGACTGAATTACTCTCTGGAATATTTGCAGGAATAGAAGATCAAATAAGAAGTTAGATGTTCATGATCAAATTGAATTGGATGGTAAATTTCTCCGGGCTCATGAACGAGATGAAATGGTAATAAATGGGATTTTTCTGAAATCATTTTCTTGGCGATTATGTGTGAATTTCAGGAACTCAAACAGGGCTCAGGAAAATATGTGTGAGTACATCCCTGATTAACAGGATACCTGAAAATATTTCAATTTGTTAATGAGGTACATTCTACTGAATGTCAGGAAAGGGTAACTAAGAATCATTAATTGAAAGGTTTCTGCTGAAGATGTTTGTGTCTTTGCCTATGTATTTGATAGACTGAACACTGCTCTAGGCATTGGAATCATGCAAACCAAGATGAGAAAAGACTTCCGATTTTTGATAAATATAACTTAAGAGCCCAGTAATGACTAGTGTCTGATATAAAGTGTACTATGAAATTGGGATAATGTTGTGTGTGCAAACGTGGCAAGTAGCATGCAGAAATGCAAGGTGAAGATGCACAGAAGAACGGGTCTCAGACATTCTCAGTTATATGACAACATGAAATGCTTAATATGGCTGAGGGAGGTGCGAAACCTTTAAAAGGCACTGACACACATTCCATAGCGAAACTGACTATTTAATGAGACATATGCACTGAAATATTTGGGTTGCTATCAGAGGGATTAAATGTGAGAAGGGACTTAGAATTTGGGATTCTAAAATTATGGTTCAATTCCTTTCAGTTAATAATGAATTTGGGATGACTGAAAGCACGTAGGAAATGCTAGATAGCAAGAATATCATAAGATGCATAATGGGTATGAGAGCTGTAGAATTTTTAAATCCATGATTTCTTGATATTACAGTACATAAGAACAGAAGAACGGAAGAAATAGGAGCAGAAGTATTGTTGAGGGAGATGGCTTATCGGGGGAATGCAGCAAAAACAAACTTCCTGGCACCATGGGTGGTTCTGTTGCATAGGAAGGGAGGAAAAAGAGCGGGAAAGCTATAGTGATAGGGGATTCTATTGTAAGGGGAATAGATAGGCGTTTCTGCGGCCGCAAACGAGACTCCAGGATGGTATGTTTCCTCACTGGTGCAAGGTTAAAGGATGTCTCGGAGCGGCTGCAGGGCATTCTGGAGGTGGAGAGTGAACAGCCAGTTGTCGTGGTGCATAAATCTATCAAGGATATAGCTAAAAAACGGGATGAGGTCCTAAAAGCTGAATATAGGGAGTTAGGAGGTAAATTTAGATATAGGAACTCAAAGGTAGTAATCTCAGGATTGCTACCGGTGCCACGTTCGAGTCAGAGTAGAAATTGAAGGATATTTCAGATGAATACGTGGCTAGAGGAATGGTGCAAGGGGGAGGGATTCAAATTGCTGGGACATTGGAACCCGTCCTGGGGAGGGGGGACCAGTAGAAACTGGATGGTTTGCACCTGGGCAGGACTAAGACTGATGTCCTAGGGGGAGTGTATGCAAGGGCTGTTGGGGAGTGTTGAATCTAATGTGTCTTAATGCTAGGAGCATTAGTAATAAGGTGGATGAATTAGCTGCGCAAATAGATGTAAAGGATATGAAATAATTGGGATTACGGAGACATGGATCCAGGATGACCAAATCTGGGAATTCAACATCCAGGGGTATTCAATATTCAGGAATGACAGACAAAAAGGAAAAGGAGGTGGAGTATCATTGCTGGTTAAAGTGGAGTTTAACACAATAGCAAGGAAGGACATTAGCTCTGATGATGTGGAATTTCTATGGGTAGAGCTGAGCAATACCCAGGGCAGAAAATGTTAGTGGGAGTTGTATACAGACCCTCAAATAGTTATGCTGTAGTTGGGTATGGCACTAAACGGGAAATTAGAGAAGCGTGCAAAAAGGGCACAGCAGTTATCATGGGTGACATTAATCTACATATAGATTTGGCTAACCAAATTAGTAATAATACTGTGGGGATGGAATTCCTACAGCGTATACCGGATGGTTTCCTGGACCACTATGTCGAGGAACCAACTAGAAGTCAGGCCATCTCAGACTGGGTATTATGTAATGAGAAAGGATTAATTAGCAACCTTGCTGTGCGAGGCCCCTTGGGGAGGAGCGATCATAATATGATATAATCCTTTATTAAGATGGAGAATTAAGTAGTTGAATCAGAGACTAGGGTCCTGAATTTAAGTAAAGGAAACTACGATGGTATGAGGCTCGATTTGGCTAGGATGGAATGGGGAGCTATACTTAAAGGGTTGACGGTGGATAGGCAATGGCAAACATTTAAAGATCGCATGGATGAACTACAGAATTTGTTCATCCCTGTTTGGCATAAAAATTAATCAATAAAAGATGACTCAACCGTGGCTAACAAGGGAAATTAGGGATAGCATAGGATCCAAGGAGAGGGCATAAAAAATGCCCAGAAAAAGCAGCAAACCTGAGGATTGGGAGCAGTTTAGGATTCAGCAAAGGGGAACAATCGATTAATTAAGAGCGGGAAAATAGAATATCAGAGTAAGCTTGCAGTGATCATAAAAACTGACTGTAAAAGCTTCTATAGATAAGTGAAGAGAAAATGAAAGGTGAGTCAAGCGTATGTCCCTTGCAGTCAGAATCAGGGGAATTTATAATGGGGAACAAAAGAAATGGCTGACGAACTAAATACATACTTTGGTTCTGTCTTCACAAGGGAGTACACAACTAAACTCCCAGAGATGTCGGGGAACATAGGTTCTAATGAGAGGGAGGAATTGAATGAAATCAGTATTTGTAGGGAAATGGTGTTCGGGAAAATGTCGGGATTGAAGGCCGATAAATCTCAAGGGCCTGATAATATTCATCCTAGGGTACTTAAGGAAGTGGCCCTAGAAATAGTACATGCATTGCTTGTCATCTTTCAAAATTCTTTCGACTCTGGAACAGTTCCCATGGATTGGAAGTTTGCTAATGTAACCCCACTATTTAAAAAAGGTGGTAGCGAAAAAACGGGGCATTTTAGACCGGTAAGCCTGACATCGGAATTGGGCGAAATGCTAGAGTCGATTATGAAAGATGTAATTGCAGAGCACTTGGAAAACAGTGACAGGATCGGACAAGGTCAACATGGATTTACAAAAGGGAAATCCTGCCTGACGAATCTACTGGAATTTTTTGAGGATGTAACTGGTAGGATAGATAAGGGAGAAACACTGGATGTGGTGTATTTGGACTTTCATAATGCTTTCGATAAGGTCCCGCATAGGAGATTAGCGTGCAAAGTTAAATCACATGGGATTGTGGGTGAGGAACTGATTTGGACAGAGAACTCGTTTCCAGACAGATAGCAAACAGTTGGAATAAACGTGTCTTTTTCCGAGTGGCAGGCAGTGACTAGTGGGCTACCACAGGGATCGGTGCTAGGATCCCAGCTATTCACAATATATATTAATGATCTAGACGAGGGAACGAGATGTATTATCTCTAAGTTTGCTGACGACACAAAGCTAGATGGAACGGGAACAATGTCCTAGAGGGAGTGTTTGCTAGTGCTCTGGGGGAGGGTTTAAACTAAAATGGCAGGGAGTTGTTAACCTGAGCAGCGAGACAGAGGAAAGGGAAACAAGGATAAAAGCAAAAGAAAGGAAGGATTAAAAGGAAAGTGGCCATCAGAGAAATCAACGGTTTAAATCAAACATGGCCACAGTAAATAATAATTCTAATAGTTCTAAGAGTGTTAAAAAAACAAGCCTGAAGGCTTTGTGTCTTAATGCGAGGAGCATTCGTAATAAGTTGGATGAATTAGCTGCGCAAATAGAGGTAAACGATTTGATTGGGATTACAGAAGCATGGCTCCAGGGTGGCCAAGGCTGGGAACTCAACATCCAGGAGCATTCAATATTCAGGAAAGATAGGCAAAAAGGAAAGGGAGCTGGCGTAGCAATGCTGGTTAAAGAGGGGATTAACACAATTGTAAAGGAAGGATATTAGCTCTGATGATGTGGAATCTGTATGGGTAGTACTGAGAAATACCAAGGTACAGAAAACGTTAGTGCGAGTGGTACATAGACCTCCAAACAGTAATGCGGAGGTTCGGAATGGCATTAAAAGGGAAATTAGAGAAGCGTGCAAAAAGGGGACAGCAGTCATCATGGGTTGCTTTAATCTACATATAGATTGGGCTAACCAAATTAGTAATAATACTGTGGAGGAGGAATTCCTGGAGCGTTTACGGGATGGTTTCCTGGACCAATATGTCGAGGAACCAACCAGAGAGCAGGCCATCTTAGACTGGGTATTATGTAATGAGAAAGGATTATTTAGCAATCTTGTTGTGCGAGGCCCCTTGGGTCGGAGCGATCATAATACGATAGAATTCTTCATTAAGATGGAGAGTGAAGTAGTTGACTCAGAGACTAGGGTCCTGAATTGAAATAAAGGTAACTACGATGGTATGACGGGCGAGTTGGATAGGATTGATTGGGGAATGCCACTCAAAAGTTTGACGGTGGATAGGCAGTGGCAAACATTCAAAGACCGCATGGATCAACTACAGAATTTGTTCATCCCAGTTTGGCATAAGAATAAAGCAAAAATGGTGACTCAACTGTGGCTAACAATGGAAGTTAGGAATAGCATAAGATCCAAGAAGAGAACACATATATTGGCCAGAAAAAGCAGTAAACCTGAAGATTGGGAGCAGTTTAGGATTCAACAAATGAGGACAAAGGGATTAATTAAGAAGGGGAAAATAGAATATGAGAGGAAGCTTGCCGGGAACATAAAAACTGACTGTAAAAGCTTTTATAGATATGTGAAGAGAAAAAAGATTGGTGAAGTCAAGCGTAGGTCCCTTGCAGTCAGAATCAGGGGAACTTATAATGGGGAACAAAGAAATGGCAGACAAATTAAATACATATTTTGGTTCTGTCTTCACAAAGGAGGACACACATAACCTCCCAGAGATGTTGGGGAACATACGGTCTGATGAAAGGTAGGAACT
Source organism: Squalus acanthias (assembly GCA_030390025.1). Taxonomy (NCBI): domain Eukaryota; kingdom Metazoa; phylum Chordata; class Chondrichthyes; order Squaliformes; family Squalidae; genus Squalus; species Squalus acanthias. The sequence continues at coordinate 365,649 of JASTWF010000323.1, forward strand.
GAAATAAATCAGTATTTGTAGGGAAATGGTGTTAGGGAAATTGGCGGGATTGAAGGCCGATAAATCCCCAGGGCCTGATAATCTACATCCAAGGGTACTTAAGGAAGTGGCCGTAGAAATTGTAGATGCATTGCTGATCATCTTCCAACATTCGATGGAATCTGGAACAATACCCATGGAATGGAGTGTAGCTAATATTACCCCAATATTCAAAAAAGTTGTTCGAGAGAAAACGGGGAATGACAGACCTGTAAGCCTGACATCGGTAGTGGGGTAAATGCTGGAGTCCATCATAAAAGATGTAATAGCAGAGCACTTGGAAAACAGTGACAGGTTCGGACAAAGTCAACATGGATTTACAAAAGGTAATTCGTGCTTGACTAATATACTGGAATTTTTTGAGGATGTAACTGGTAAAATAGATAAGGGTGAACCAGTGGATGTGGTGTATTTGGACTTTCAAAAGGCTTTCGATAAGGTTCCGCATAAGAGATTAGCGTGTAAAGTTAAGGCACATGGGATTGAGGGCAAGGTATTGACTTGGATAGAGAACTGGTTGGCAGACAGAAAGCAAAAAGTTGGAATAAACGGGTCTTTTTCCGAGTGGCAGGCAGTAACTAGTGGGGTACCGCAGGGATCGGTCCTTGGACCCCAGCTATTCAGAATATATATTAATGATCTAGACAAGGAAACTAGATGTAATGGCCCAGAAATTCGGCCGAATACGGGAGAGGACGCACTGTGTACTCACCCGTATTCGGTCCCGAAGTGCCAGTTTCCTGCATACACTGCGCATGCGCGGGAAACCGGCACTTCCGATATTGCGAAGGGGGCGGTTCCTAAGTGAAACGCGTGCGCACTGGAGGCTGTACGCACACAGCACACTTCGGTTTTTTTTTCAGGTTTGAACGCGAGGGTAAGTATTGGAAATTTTACACACGAAAAAAGAAGGCGTAAGACCCCCTTATAACAAGGTGAGTAGTTAATTAAGTATTATTTTAATTTTTTTTCAACAGGTTTATCTTTTTTGGTAGTCTTTAAAGAAAGGTAAGTTTATTTTTATAACTTTTAAAAAGAATTTAAATATTTCAAAAATTTAAATTTTTGTTTTAAATGTTTAAATTATTTATCTATAGTTATTTTATTAATGTGATGTTTTTTTAAAGTTTAATTGAGGTTTAGCTGTTCTTTTGGGGTAAGTTGTATTCATAGTTTAGACAGATCTCTTCTTTCAAAACAATGAATGAAAGATGGTGTGGTGCCATTGTCTCTAACAGGCCCACGTGATCCCAGAGGTCGTATCGAACTAACTGCGCCTCTGGGACACGCACACACTGCGTGCGACACCAGGGAGAGGCCCAGGAACTGAAGTTCGTGTGGGCCCGAAACATAAAGGCAGGCGCGGAGTGCGATATCGCGGGGGATCCTTGCCTCCTCGTCAACCATTGAAGTCCAATTTCTGGGCCAATATCTCCAAGTTTGCAGATAAGGGGTAAGCCATTTAGGACAGAAATGAGGAGGAATTTATTCACCCAGAGAGTGGTTAACCTATGGAATTCTCCAGCACAGAAGGCAGTACAGGCCAATTCATTAAATAGATTCAGGAAGAAGTTGGATATATTTCTTAAGACAAAAGGGATCAAGGGATACTGGGAGAAAGCAGCGACAGGGTCCGGAATTTGGATGATCAGCCATGATCGCATTGAATGGCGGAGCAGGCTCGAGGGGCCGAATGGCCTACTCCAGCTCCTATCTTCTATGTTTCTATGTTGCTATGTGTGCTGTGAGGTGGATGCAGAGAAACTCCAGTATGATTTGGACAGGTTGGGTGATTGGGCAGATGCATAGCAGATGCAGTATAATGTGGATAAATGCGATGTTATCCACTTTAGTGGCAAGAACAGGAAGACAGATTATTATCTGAACGGCAAAAAATTGGCGAAAGGGGAAGTGCAAAGTGATCTGTTAGTCATTGTGCACCAGTCGCTGAAGGTAAGAATGCAGGTACAGAAGCCGGTTAAGACGGCAAATGGTATGTTGGCCTTCATAGCGAGAGGATTCGAGTACAGCAGCAAGGATATGATGCTGCAGTTGTACAAGGCCTTCCTGAGAAGGAAGGATGTTCCTGATGTCGGGAGACTCCAGAACCAGAGTTCACAGTCTGAGGATAAGGGGTAAGCCATTTAGGACTGAGCTGAGGAGGAATTTCTTCACCCAGAGAGTGGTGAACCTGTGGCATTCTCTACCACAGAAGGCAGTTGAGGCCAATTCATTAAATATATTCAAGAAGGAGATAGATATATTTCTTAAGGCTAAAGGGATATGGGGAGAAAGCAGGGACAGGGTTCGGAGTTTGGATGATCAGCCATGATCTCATTAAATGGCGGTGCATGCTCCAGGGGCCGAATGGCCTACTCCTGCTCTTATACTCTATGCTTCATGCTTCTAAGTAGGCAATTCCGCCCCTCGAGCCTGCTCCGCCATTCAATAAGATCATGGCTGATCTTCTACCTCAATTCCACTTTCCAGTACTGTCCCCATATCCCTTGATTCCATTAATATCCAAAAATCTATCGATGTCTGTCTTGAATACACACAACTGAGTTAACACAGTCCTCTCGGTAGAAAATTCTAAGGATTCACCATCCTCTGAGTCAATAAATTTCTCCTCATCTCAGTCGTAAACGACCGATCTTTTATTCTCAGATTGTGACCACTGCTTCTAGGCTTCCCAGCCAGAGGGAAACATCCTTCCTCCATCTCACCTGCGAAGCCCTACAAGAATTGTGTATCTTCCAATGAGATCACCTCTCATTCTTCTAAACTCCAGAGAACATAGGCCTACTCTACTCGATCTCTCGTCATAGGAAATTCTCCCCGTTGCAGGAACCAATCTGGTGAACTGTCGTTGCTCCTCTCTATGGTAAGGAGACCAAAACTGTAAACAATACTCCAGGTGTGGAGGTGTAGGCTCACGTGAGCCCTATATAATTGCAGTAAGTCTACTTTACTCTTATATTCAAATCCTCTTGTGATAAATGCAAACATACCTTTTGCTTTCTTAATTGTTGCTGTACCTGCATGCTAACTTTCAGTGATTCGTGTACAAGGACACCCACATCACTCTGAACACCAACATTTCCAAATCTGTCACCATTTAAAAATAATCTACTTTTCTATTTTTCCGACCAAAGTGGGTAGATTCACAATTCTCCACGTTATATTCCACTTGCCAGGATCTTGTCCAGTCACTTCGCCTGTCTATATTCTCTTGAAGCCTCCTCACAACTTACATTCCCACCTAGCTATATATCAACAGCAAACTTGGTTAAATTACATTTGTTCCCCGCATCCAAATAATTGATGTAGATTGTGAATAGCTGAGGCCCAAGCACTAATCTTGGGTTACTCCACTAGTTCCAGTCTGCCAACCCGAAAATGACCCGTTTATCCCTACTCTTTGTTTTCCATCCGTGAACCAATCCTCAAAATATGCAAGTATATTACCCCCAATCCCATGAGCCCTAATTTTGTTTAATAATCTCTTGTGTGGCACCTTATCGAATGCCTTCTGAAAATCCAAATACAACACATCCACTTGCTCTCCCTTAGCTATTCTGCGAGTTACAAACTGAAACAACACTAACAGATTCGTCAAACATGATTTCCCTTTCATAAATCCGTGTTGATTCTGCCCAATCCTATTATTATTTTCTAAGTTCCCTGTTACCAAGGAATTAATGATAGATTCTAACATTTCCCTCATGCCGATGTCAGTCTACCTGGTCTGTAGTTCCCATTTATCTCTCTTTCTCCTTTCTCAAATAGTTTGGTTACATTTGCTTCGTTTCAATCCGTGGGAAACATTCTAGAAGCAATGGTGTTTTGGATGATGACTAACAATGCATTCACTATCTCTATATCCACTAGTTTCAAAACCCTAGGATGCAAGCCTTACGGTCCAGGGGATTTATCGGGTTTCAGTCCCATTAATTTCTCCCGGGCTATATTTTCACGAATGCGAATTTCTTTCAGTTCCTCATTCTTGCTAAGGCGTTGCTTTTCCTTTATAGAGGGGAGGTTTTTTGCGTATTCTTCCATGAAGACAGACACAGACTATTTGTTTAATTTCTCTGCCATTTCCATATTCCCCATTTTACTTTCGCCTGTCTCAGCCTATAAGGGACACGCATTTACTTTCGGTAATCTTTTCCCTATTTATATAACTATAGAAGCATTTACAGTCTGTTTTATTTCTCTCGCTAGTTTACTCTCATATTCTAATTTATCTTTCTTTATCAATGTATTTGTCCTGCTTTGCTTAATTCTAATATACTCCTAATCCTCAGGCGCACTGCTCTTTTGACAACATTAGAAGCCTCTTCCTTTGAAATAATACTATTATTAACTTCTCTTGTTAGTCACGGTTGGAACACTTTTCCTGTGGGGTTTTTGTGCCTTCTTGAAATGTGCATTTGTTGTAAATTATGTATTTTTTTTAATGCTCGCCATTGCTTGTCTACCGTCATACCTTTTAATGTAGTTTCCCAATCTACCTTAGCCAACTCGCCCCTCATACCTACGGAGTTTGATTAGTTTCGATTTTACACTCTAGTTTTGGATTCAACTTAATCACTTTCAAACTTAGTATAACATTCTAACATATTATGGTCACTCTTCCCTCAGGGCCCCTATAATACAAATTATTGATTAACACTTTCTCCTTTCACGATACTAGATCTAAAGTTGGCTGATCCATAGTTGCTTCCTCAACATTCAGATCTGGAAACCTAGCTTTTAGACATTCCATGAATTCGTCCTCCACACTATTGCTGCAAATTTGGTTTGCCCAGTCTATATGTAGATTATGTCTGCAATTGTAAGTTACACATGCATTGTTCTCTATCTATATATGCTTTGACGATTTGTGTCTCCTCTCTTCACCCGACGAAGGAGTTGTAACTCCGAAAGCTTGTGATTTAAAATAAAACTGTTGGACTATAACCTGGTGTTGTGCGACCTCTCAATTTTTTCCACATGGGAGGTGCCAGAGGACCGAAGAATAGCTAACGTAGTACCATTATTCAAGCAGGGTAGTTGGGATAAACCAGGGCATTACAGGCCAGGGAGCCTAACATCAGTGGTAGGGAAATTATTGGAAACAATTCCGAGGGACAGAATTAGTCTCCACTTGGAGAGGCAAGGATTAATCAATGATAGTCAGCATGGCTTTTTCAGGGGGAGATCATGTGTGACCAAATTGATTGAATTTTTCGAGGGGTTGACTAGGTGTGTGGATGAGGGTAGTGCAGTTGATGTGGTCTACATGGACTTCAGTAACGCTTTTGACAATGTCCCGCATGGGAGAGTGGTCAAGAAGGTAAGTGTCCATGGGATCCAGGGCAACTTGGCACATTAGATCCAAAATTGGCTTAGTGGCAGGAGGCAGAGGTTGATGGTCGAAGGTTGTTTTTGTGACTGGAAACCTGTGTCCAGTGGTATACCGCAGGGATCGGTGCTGGGTCCTTTGTTGTTTGTAGTGTACATTAATGATTTAGATATGAATGTAGGAGGTAAGATCAGTAAGTTCGCAGATGACACGAACATTTCTGGCGTGGTAAATAGCGAGGAGGGAAGCCTCAGGATACAGGACGATATAGACGGTTTGGTCAGATGGGCACAAAAGTGGCAAATGGAATTTAACACTGAAAATTGTGAGGTGATGCATTTTGGGAGGATTAACAAGGCAAGGGAATACACAATGAATGGTGGGACCCTAGGAAGGACTGTGTATCAGAGGGACCTTGGTGTGTATGTACATAGATCTCTGAAGGCAGCAGGACAGGTAGATAAGGTGGTTAAAAAGGCATAAGCGATACTTGCCTTCATTAGCCGAGGCATAGAATATAAGAATAGGGAGGTTATGATGGAGCTGTACAAAACGCTAGTTCGGCCACAGCTGGAATACTGTGTGCAGTTCTGGTCGCCACAATAAAGGAAGGATTTGATTCCATTGCAGATGGTGCAGAGGAGATTCACCAGGATGTTACCTGGGCTGGAGCGCTTTAGCTATGAAGAGAGACTGGAGACGCTGGGGTTGTTTTCCTCAGAGCAGGGAAGGCTGATGGGGGAACCTGATTGAGTTGTACAAAATTATGAGGTGCATAGATAGGGTAGATAGAAAGGAATTTTTCCCCTTAGTAGAGGGGTCAATAACCAGGGGCCTAATTTCAAAGTAAGGGGCATGAGGTTTAGAGGGGATTTGAGGACAAACTTTTTCACCCAGAGTGTGGTTGGAATCTGGAACTCACTGCCTGAAAGGGTGGTAGAGGCAGGAACCCTCAAATCATTCAAGAAGCATTTAGATGAGAACTTGAAACGCCATAGCATACAAGCCTACGGACCAGGTGCTGGAAAATGGGATTAGAATAGACAGGGCTTGATGGCCGGCGCAGACACGATGGGCCGAAAGGCCTCTTTCTGTGCTGTATAACTCTATGACTCTATGACATCCTTAATCCTGAGACCAGGGAGGCAACATACGATCTTGGATTCACATCTGCGGACGCAGAAACGCCTCTCTGCTCCCCTAACTCGAATCGCCTGACAGTATTACTATCCCTATCTTCCTCCTCCCCCCCTTATACAGCTGAGAGGCTCATGGTGCCGCGGACTTGGCTGTCTGTACTCCCTAGAGGAACCACCGCCCTCTCCAGCACTCTGAACAGAATACTGGTTGGAGAGCGAGATGCACTCAGGCAACTCTTGCCCTACCTACCAGGTCCTCCTCTTCTGTCGGACCGCAACCCAATCCTTCTCTGCCTGTGCACTCCTTAGCTGCGGGGTGACTATTCCTGAAACGTGCTATCCACGTAGCTCTCAACCTCGCGGGTGCACCGCAGTGACGCCGGTGGCTGCTCAAGCATTGGAACCTGGAGTGCGATCTCCGACAGCTGACGACACCAGCTGCACACGTGGCTGTCCAGGACACGGAAAGCGTCCTGGATTTCCCACATGGGACAGGATACACAATCCGTGGGATTGAGCTGCCTGCCATGCCTCTATTTATTCGACTAATAACCAACTTTACAGAAATTTTAAACTAAGGATTATCTAATACAAGTTGTTAATCTAACATGTTATTAACAGTTACTAATTTAATATCGTATTTACAATTATTAATATATTATTGTATTAACAGACACTAATTTAATGTTGTATTGACAGTTACTAATATAATATAGTATTAACAGTCACTAATTTACTGTAGTATTAACAGTTACTACTTTACTGTAATATTAACAGTTACTAATTTAATATAGTATTAACAGTTACTAATTTAATGTAGTATTAACAGTTACTGATTTAATGTGGTATTAACAGTTACTGATTTAATGTAGTATTAACAGTTACTGATTTAATGTGGTATTAACAGTTACTGATTTAATGTAGTATTAAAAGTTACTGATTTAATGTAGTATTAACAGTTACTGATTTAATGTGGTATTAACAGTTACTGATTTAATGTAGTGTTAACAGTTACTGATTTAATGTAGTATTAACAGTTACTGATAAAATGTGGTAATAACAGTTACTGATTTAATGTAATATTAACAGTTACTCATTTAATATTATATTAACAGTCACTGATTTAATCTTGTATTAACGGTTACTAATTTAATGTAGTATTAACAGTTACTGATTTAATGTGGTATTAATAGTTACAGATTTAATGTACTATTAACAGTTACTAATTTAATATAGGATTAACAGTTGCAAATTTAATATAGTATTCAGAGTTGCTAATATCCAAGCTCCTGCCTTCACCCTAATCAGCTATTTAACCCCGGCCCCTAACTTGAAGAGCAGAAACACGGTGTGACCTTTACCAGTCAGTCAGTTCCCAGTCTTTCTGTCTGTTAATAAGAGCCATCAGTTCAGGGGCTGACTCTGTGATTGTTGTTCCAGTTCTGGTGGATGGGAGATTCCCGAGACTCAGGTTCCAGACTATCGCTGCTCCATAAAGCACCCAGGCCGGTTAAACGGTAATTTCAGACTTTATAATCTCAGATTTACATTCACTGTCCAGCACTGTTCACCACGGTTACAATATTCAATATTTACAAATGACGTTTCAGGTTCTCATCCCACCGTGGGACAGGGAGAAGTGACGAGGACAGTTTGTTTCAGCTGGGAAGTAAATCCCTGCCACGGAACCGTGGAGATAAAGATCAAAAACTGCACCAGTTACTTCGTTTATGAGTTGAAGCCGACACCCGGAATGAACTCTGCTTATTGCACAGGTACATTGAGGGGGGTGGGGCAAAGGTTAGGAACTCGGGGCGGGGGGGGGGGGCAAAGGTCAGGATCTCGGGGTGGGGTGCAAAGATCAGGAACTCGGGGCAAAGGTCAGGAACTCGGGGATGTGCAAAGGTCAGTGTCTCGTGGTTGAAAAGTCACAAATTCGGAGAGGAAAGGTCAGGAAATCGAATGTGAAAGATCACAAACTCGGAGAGGAAAGGTCAGGAACTCGGGGGTGAAAGGTAGAAATCTCGGAGAGGAAAGGTCAGGAACTCGAAGGTGGAAGATCAAACTCGGGTAGGAAAGGTCAGGAACTCGGGGCGGGTGAAGGTGAGAAATTCGGGAGGGGGCAAAGGTCAGGAACTCGGGGGGCAAAGCTCAGTAACTCGGGGGGCCAAAGGTCTGGAACGCTGAATGAAAAAGGTCAGGAATTTGGGGGGGCAAAGGTCAGTAACTCGGGTGGCCAAAGGTCAGTAACTCGGTTGTGGCAAAGGTCAGTAACTCGGGTGGCCAAAGGTTAGGATATCGGGGTGCCAAAGTTCAGTATATCGGGGGGCCAAAGGTCAGTAACTCGGGGGGACAAAGGTCAGTAACTCGGGGGGACAAAGGTCAGTAACTCCGGGGGACAAAGGTCAGTAACTCGGGGATGGCAAATATCAGGGACTCGGTGGTGGGGCAAAGGTCAGGAACTCGGAGGGGAGTTCCTGAACTCGGGGGGGATAAGTTCAGGAAATCGGAGTCAAAGATCAGAAACTCGGTTGCGGGGGGGCTGAGGTCCGAAATTGCGGAGGGGAAGGTCAGGAACTCGGCTTGGAAAGGTCATGAACACGAGTGGGCTGAGGTCAAGATCTCGGAGGTGGAGGTCAGGAACTCTGGGTGGAAAGGTCATGAACTAAGGGGGGAAAGGTCAGGAACATCGTGGGGGGCGAAGGTCAGTAAATCGGGGGTGGGCAATGGTCAGGAATTCGGGAGGGCAAAGGTCAGCAACACGGAGTTCAAAGGTCAGGAACTCGGGGGGGGCAAAGGTCAGGATCTCGGGCGGCAAAGATCAGGAACTCGGGGTTGGCAAACGTCAGGAAATCGGCGTGGAAACGTCATGAACTAGTGGGGGAAAGATTAGGGGTGTTCTACGGTCAGGTACTGGGGGTCAGAGATTGTCAGGAAATCAGGGTTGGGGAGAGAAAGTCAGGAACTCGGGGCAGGTGTTTGGATGGGTAGGATTGAAGCTCAGGAATTCGAGAGGGGGACTGAAGGTCAGGGTCACGGGTGTGTGGGTGGAGATGGAGTGATGGCCAATATATCATTCCTGAGGTGCGGTGCCCAGATCTGAACACAGTTCTCCAGATGGGGTCTTACTGGGAGAGTGTTTTTGTAACCGGGATATGGGACACTGAGGGCCCTGAACAGATATCAAAGTCCCAGACACTGACTGCTGCTCATCGACGAACACTGGGACAGTAAATGAACTGCGATGGTCCCTGTATTTAAATTACATTTCTAGAATCACCAAGGCTGGAACTTTAATTGGCACTGCGTGTTAGCGAGATAATATTTACAGTTTGAATCCCTCCCGTGTCAGTAATGTGTCAGTATTGATTGATGCTGTGAGGGAATTTTTTGATAATGTAATCGGGCAGATGCAAAATGGTGCCATGGCAGAGGGACTTCAGTTCTGTGGAGAGACTGGTGAAGCTGGGATTCGTCTGCTTAGAGCAGAGAGGATTAAGGTAGATTTGATAGAGGTGTTCAAAATCATGAATGGTTTTGACAGAGTGAATAAGGAGAAAAGGTTTCCAGTGGCTGAAGGGTCAGTAACCAGAGGTCACAGATTAAAGGTGATTGGAAAACGAACCAGAGGCGACATGAACAAACATTGTTTTACACAGCGAGTTGTTGTGATCTGGATGCACTGCCTGAAAGGGCGGTGGAAGAAGGTTCAATAATAAGTTCAGAAGGGAATTTTTAAAGGGATACGATTGACAGATCTCCGCGGCAAGAGCAGGGGAGTGAATTAATTGGACAGCCCTTTCAAAGAGTCGGCACAGGCACGATGGGTCGAAAGGCCTCCTTCTGTGCTGTATCATTCTATGATTCTATGATGTAATGTTTGTCAGATGATGCTGACAGATTGAGAACAATAGATTGTTCACATCAGAAGCACGGATAAGATCTTTTAAAGAGCACACGAGTACATTTAGCAACATATGCAAGCTAGACTGAGTAGAGAGAGAGCGAGTTCGGAGAGTGTTTGTGTAACCAGGGCAGGGGACACTGTGAGATGCCTGACCAGATATCAGTCTCCCAGACCCTGGCTCTGGCTCACCCACTAACACTGGGACAGTAAAAGGACTGCGATGGTCTCTGTATTTAAATTAAATGTCAAGAATCAGTAAGCGTGTGTTTCGCGAAAAATTAGTGTAATCTCTACACTGGAGAGTGTTACTCTCATCCCAGGAATCTAGCTGGTGAAGCAGGGATAAACGGGACAATTTCGGGATGGCTGGTTGTCACTCGTGGAGTACCTCAAGGATCAGTGCTTGGGCCTCAGCTATTTACAATCTATATCAATGACTTAGATGTGGCGGCTGAGTGTAATGTATCCACGTTTGCTGATGTTACAAAGGTGGGAAAGTAATTCATAGATGCATAACGGCACACAAGGAGCACGTTCAGCCCATTGAATCTGTGCCGGCTCTCTGTAGAGCAATCCAGTTACACCCATTCCCCCGCTCTATCCCCGTAGTCCAGAAAGTTAATTTCCCTCAAGTGCCTATCCAATCTCCCCTTGAAAACATTGACTGTCTCCGCTTCCACCATTCCGTCGGCACTGAATTCCAGGTCATCACCACACGCTGCGTAAAAAAAGTTTTTCCTCACATACCCTCTGTATTTCTTGCCCAAAACCTGAAATCTGTGTCCCCTAGTCCTTGTACCATCAACTAGTGGGAACAACCTTTCCCCGTCTATCCTGTCCAAACCCGTCATAATCTTGTACACATCTATCAACTCACCCCTCAACGTCCTTTGCTCTAATGAAAACAAATCCAGCTTCTCCAAACAGCCTTGTAGCTAACATCCCTCATCCCCGGAGACATTCTGGTAAATCTACCCTGCATCCTCTCAAGGGCCTTCACATCCTTCCTAAATTGTGATGACCAGAACTGGACGCATTATTCTATTTGTGGCTTAACTAGCGCTTTATAAAGGTTCAGCATAACTTCTCTACTTTTGTACTCAATAACTCTATTTATGAAGCCCAAGATCCCATATGCTTTGTAAACCACTCTCTCATTATGTCCTGCCACCTTCAGGGACTTATACATATTAACTCCCAGGTCCCTCGATCCCTGCACGCTCTTTAAAACTGTGCCATTAAGTGTATATTGCCTCTCCCTGTTCCTTCTGCCAAAATGCATCAACTCACACTTCTCTATTAAATTCCATCTGCCACTTGTCTTCCCATTCTGCTGGCCTTTCTATGTCCTGTTTCAGTCGATTGGTATCGTCATCACTGTTTGCCACGTCCCCAAGTTTGGTTTCATCGACAAATTTAGAAATTCTACTACGTATTACAGTGTCCAGGTCATTTATAGAAATTTAATAAAAACAGTGGCCCCAGCATTGACCCTTGGGGAACACCACTGTCTACCATCCTCCAGTCTGAAAAACAGCCATTTACCACAACTCGCTGTTTTCTGTCCGTAAGCCAATTCCTTATCCAAGCTGCCACTGGCCCACCTATTCCATGAGCCTCAATTTTGTTAACCAGCCTTCTTTGTGGTAGACAACATCCTTTGCATTCCCTTCATCAATCCTCCCTGTTACTTAAAAACAAAATAGATTTTTCAAACAGGATCTGCCTTTTACAAATCCGTGTTCGCTTTCCTTAATTAGCTTAAACGTGTCCAAGTGCCCGTTAAATTTTTTCCTTGATTATTGTTTCTAAAACTTTACCCCCCAGTGATGTTAAAGTGACCGTCCCATAGTTACTAGGATTCTCCTTACACCCTTTCTTGTACAATGGTGTCACAATTGCCACTTTTCAATCCTGAGGCTCCTCCCCGCATCTAGGGAAAATTGAAAATTATGGCAAGCCCTTCCGCCATATCCTCCCCCAATTCCCTTAGCAACTTGGGATGCAAGCCATCTGAACCAGTCGACTTATCCACTCTAAGCATACCCAGCCTTTCTAGTACATCCTGTCTCTCAATTTTTACCCCTTCCATTGCATCTACCGTTTCCACTTCTAACGCTGTTTTGTCAGCATCCACCTCCTTAGCAAACACCAATTCAACGTACTCATTTACTATTCTCGCCTTGCCCTGCGCCTCCAAGCATATATCACCTTCTTTGTCTCCAATAGGCCCCACCCCGCCTCTTACACCCACTTACTGTTTGCATGCCGGTAGACGATTTTTGGTTCCCTTTTATGTTAACCGCCATTCTACTCTCATGTTCTCTCTTTGCCACTCTTATTTTCATCTTCGCATCCCCTCTCAACTTATTGTAAGCTGTGAGGAGGAAGCAAGGAGGCTGCAAAGGGATATAGACCGGTTAAGTGATTGAGCAAGTTGGAGGCAGATGTAGCATAATGTCAGGAAATGTGAAATTATACATTTTGATAGGAAGAATGGAAAAACAGCACAAGGTGAGAGATTAATAAATGTTGGTATTCAGAGGGATTTGGGGGTCCTTGTACATGAATCACAGAAAGTTAAATTGCAAGTACAGCCAGCAATTATGAGGGTATGTTTGCCTTGACTGCAGGAGGGTTGTAGTATAAGAGTAAGGAAGCCTTGCAGCAATTATATAGGGCTCTGTTGAGACCACAACTGTACTGTGCACAGTGTTGGTCTCCTTATCCAGGGAAGGGTATACTTACCTCAGAGGGGTTGCAACGAATGTTCTCTAGATTGATTCCAGTGAAGAAAGTGTGTCCTATGAGGAGAAATTAAGTTGAATGGGCCCATATTCTCTGAAGTTTAGAAGAATCAGAGGTGATCTCATTGAAACGTGTAAAATTCTTAAAGGGCCTGACAGGGTAGATGCTGAGAGGCTGTTGTTCCCTTGCTGTAGAGTCTTAAACTAGGGGTCATAGTCTCAGGATAAGGGGTCGGCCATTTAGGACTGTGATGAGGAGAATTGTTTTCACTCAGAGGGTTGTGAATCTTTGGAATGCTCTACCCCAAAGGGCTGTTGTGCTCAGTCGATGAATATTTTCAAGGCTGAGATTGATAGATATTTGGGCACTAAGGGAACCAAGGTAAATGGGGCTAGGGTGGGATGGTGGAGTTGAAGTAGAAGATCAGCCATGATCTTATTGCGGAGCAGGCTCGAGGGGCCAAAACGCCTACTCCTGCTCCTATTTTTTGTGTTCTAATAAACACAGACCGTTCCCCAATACTGACCATAACATGCTCTGACCCTCCCCAGTTCCATTCTGCTTTCTGAACCATGGCTAAGAAAATAAATTAAAGCTAGGTTTAAGTGAAAGGAGGTAGCTTCCAATGTTGCCAGAAAAAGGGGTCAGCCTGAGGATTGGGATCTTTTTAGAATTCAGCAAAGGTGGAACAAGAAATTGATACGGAAAGTGAAAATGGAATATGAGCACAAACTAGCGAAAAAAATAAAAACGGATTGTAAAAGCTTCTGTAGGTATGTGAAAAGGAAAAGATTGCCGAAGGTAAATGTAGGTCATTTAGAGTCAGAGACGGGAGAATTTATAATGGGGAATGAGAAAATGGTAGGGAAATTAAATAAATAGTTTGTTTCTTTCTTCACGGAGGAAGACACAAAAAACCTCCCAGAAATACGAGAAAACCAAGGGTGTGGCGAGAATGAGGATCTTAAAGAAATTATTAATAAAAAAAAATGCTAGCAAAATTAATGGGACTAAAAGTCGATAAATCCCAAGGACCGGATGACCTACATCGGAGGGTTTTGAATGAGGTGGCCATTGGGATAGTAGTCGCATTGGTTGCCATCTTCCAAAATTCTATAGATTCTGGAATGGTTCCTGCAGTTTGGTGGATAGCAAATTTAACCCCGCTATTTAAGAAAGGAGGGAGAGAGAAAACGGGGAACTACAGACCTGTTAGCCTCACATCAGTAGATGGGAAATTGCTGGAATCTATTATAAAATTTGCAGTAACTGGGCAATTAGAAACTAAGAGTAAGATTGGGCAGAGTCAACATGGATTTATGAAAGGGAAGTCCTGTTTGACAAACCTGTTGGAGTTCTTTGAGGATGTAGCTAGTGGAGTAGACAAAGGGGAACCGGTAGATGTGTTGTATTTGGATTTTCAGAAGGGCTTCGATAAGATCCCACACAAGAGGTTGGTGAACAAAGTTAGGGCACATGGAATTGGGGGTAATATACTAGCTTTATTTTGCTTAACAGACAGAAAACAAAGAGTAGGGATAAAAGGTTTTTTTTCGGGATGGCAGGCTGTGACTAGTGGGGTACCGCAAGGATCGGTGCTTGGGCCCCAGCTATTCACATTCTATATCAATGATTTGGATGACGGGACAAAATGTAACATTTCCAAATTTGCTGATGATTCAAAGCTAGATGTCAGTGTCAGCTATGAGGAGGATGTGAAGTGGCTTCATGGGGATCTCGACAGGCTCAGTGAGTGGGCGAGATCATGGCAGATGGATTATGGTGTGGATAAATGTGAAGTTATCCACTTTGGTAGAAAAAAGAGAAAGTCAGAGTATTTCCTACATGTTGAAAGTTTGGGGAATGCAGATGTTCAAATGGACCTGGCTGTCCTTGTACATGAGTCACTGAAAGTGAATGTGCAGGAGCAGAAATCCATAAGGAACGCAAATGGTTTGCTGACCTCGATTACAAGAGGATTTGAGTACAGAAGTAAATAAGTTTTACTCCAATTATATAGGGCCTTGGTGAGACCACACCTAGAGTCCTGTGTACAATGTTGGTCTCCTTATCTAAGGAAGGATATACTAGCCATAGTGGGAGTGCAACAAAGGTTCACGAGATTGATTCCTGGGATGATGGGACAGTCGAATGAGAAGAGAGTGAGTTAGGAACTCGGGTAGGATGAAAAGGTTAGGAACTCGGGTGGGATGGGAAAGGTCAGATCTCGGGGGGGCAAAGCTCAGGAACTGGCGGGGGTCAAAGTTCAGGGACTCTTGGGGGGCAAAGATTAGGAACACGGGGGGCAAATATCAGGAACTCGGACCAGGACAAAGATCAGGAACTCGTGTGGAAGAGTCAGGAGCTCGGGGGTCAAAGGTCAAGAACTGGGGCAATAGTCATGAACACGGGTGGGGACAAAGATCAGGAACTCGGGGGCCAAAGGTTAGGAGCTCCTGGGGGGCAGAGGCCAGGAACTCATAGGCGGGGGGCGGGGGGGGTGTTCAGGATCTCGGAGGGGAGGGGCTAAGGTTGGAATTCGGGGCGCGTCACAGGTCAGGAACTCGTGGATGAAAGGTCAAGATCTCGTGGGTCAACGGTCAGAAACTCGGGAGGGGCAAAGGTAAGGGCCTTGGGGCGGGGCAATGGTCAGGAACTCGGGGCAAACGTCAAGTGCTCGGTGGGGTGCAAAGTTCAGGAACTTGGGAGGAAAAGATCAGGAACTCGGACGGGGAAAAGGTCAGGAACTCGCGGGGCGGGGTGGAAATCAGGAACTCGGTGGGGGGTGGAAAGGTCAATATCTCGGGATGGGTTAAGATCAGGAACTGTGGAGTGCAAAAGTCAGGAACTCGGTGGGGGAGGAGAGAAGATCACGAATTTGGGCGGTGCTGGTGGGAGGGATGGTTAGGAGCTTGGGCAAGGGGAGAAGTTCAGGAACTCGGGAGAGGGGAGAAAAGGTCAGGAACTCGGTGGGGGGATGAGGGCACGGAAGGTCAGGAAATTGGTCAGGTGCAGGAGGTGAAGAACTTGGGTTGGGGAAATAGGTCAGGAATTTGGTTGGGGAGTGGGAAAAGGGTTCTGGAGATTTGGCCGGGGTGAAAAGGACAGGAACTTGGGTGAGGATGGGGAAGGAGGTCAGGAACTTGGGTGGGGGTGGGGGAGGAGGTTAGGAATTTCGGTGGGGGTGGGGGAGGAGGTCAGGAACTTGGGTGAGGGTGGCGAGGGGGTCAGGAAATTCGGCGCTGGGGGCAGGAACATGTTTGCGGGTGGGAGAAGGTCTTAACCCGCGAGGGTGAGCCCTGTCTGTTCCAAGTGAGCTCTGTTCTGTCTGGAGTAGATTGTCAGAATGTCTCGAATTAAACTTTGCAAAGTAACTGTTTAAGTAGGCAGGGAGAAACTAATTAAACATTCCAGGGACTCTGCTGGGTGTGCCTTGTCCTCCAAGTGGACCAATGAGCAATCAGGACTTGTCATTCAAGAGGTCCAATCAGACAGTGTTGCGAATAAACACGCCACGTTGAAATAATCCAGAAGTGTGACTCTAGGATGTCCCGTGTTATCAACAGAAATAAGAAAGTTACACGCCCTGTTGTCAGAGACACAATGCATAAAGGAACTGAAACACAAAGTGTACATTTCACCAAAGCTATAGGGAGCTCAATCAGACGCTATTCTCCGTGTCTATCGGTCACTCTGTTCCCTGCGGTGCCCACTGATCGCGATAGACCCCCAGTGTAGCGCTGGCCACCGCACGCTCCCTCTCCAGGCTTTCTGGGTCACAATGAATAGGATTGGGTGATTCTGGGTTTTATAAAGACTGGTGCCGGACATTCTCCGGACTCGATTACCAGCCTGATGACCTGTCCTGGTGTTCTCCACTCTGCAATCTCCCGTGTCTCTCTTCATTTATTATAGATCCCAAGACCGTCCCAAATCAGGAACCCGAGGAACATTCGACCCGTGAATCAGCTGACCGCAGATCATCTATTCCACTGGTGTCTACAGCCGCAGGTATCTGCCTTGTGGAGTCCATTCTAAACAGACTGCTCTCCGAATGTAACTGCAGCAATCCTCAGACCCTCAGATGGATCCAATCCCTTACTGAGGGGTGTGGGATGGACTGTCTGACATGAGTGGGATGTGGAGACTGAGGGGAATTGGAGGCAGCATCTGACGGAAGTGGAATGCAGTGCCTGAGGAAGCGGGATGTAGTGAATGAGGGGAGTGTGATGAAGTGAATGAGGGGAGTGTGATGTAGTGAATGAGGGGAGTGTGATGTAGGGAATGATGGGAGAGTGATGTAGGGAATGAGGGGAGTGTGATGTAGTAAATGAGGGGAGTGTGATGTAGTGAATGAGGGGAGTGAGATGTAGTGAATGAGGGGAGTGTGATGTAGTGAATGAGGGGAGTGAGTTGTAGTGAATGAGGGGAGAGTGATGTAGTGAATGATGGGAGTATGATGTAGTGAATGAGGGGAGTGAGATGTAGTGAATGAAGGGAGTGTGATGTAGTGAATGAGGGGAGTGAGATGTAGTGAATGAGGGGAGAGTGATGTAGAGAATGATGGGAGTATGATGTAGTGAATTAGGGGAGTGTGATGTAGTGAATGAGGGGAGTGTGATGTAGTGAATGTGGGGAGTGAGATGTAGTGAATGAGGGGAGTGTGATGTAGGGAATGAGGGGAGTGTGATGTAGGGAATGAGGGGAGTGTGATGTAGTAAATGAGGGGAGTGTGATGTAGTGAATGAGGGGAGTGTGATGTAGTGAATGAGGGGAGTGTGATGAATTGAATGAGGGGAGTGTGATGTAGTGAATGAGGGGAGTGGGATGCAGTTAATTGTGGCAGTGTGCTGCAGTGACTGAGGCGAGTGGGACGCAGTGACTGAGGGGAATGGGATGCAGTGAATTAGGGAAGTGTGTTTTCGTGACTGAGGGGAGTGTGATGTAGTGAATGAGGGGAATGGGATGCAGTTAATTATGGCAGTGTGCTGCAGTGACTGAGGACAGTGGGACGCAGTGAAAGAGGGGAGTGGGATGCAGTGAATTAGGGAAGTGTGTTACAGTGACTGAGGGGAGTGGATTGAGGAGAATGAGGGAGTGGATTTAATGGCTGAGGGGAGTGGAATTGGATGATTCTGGGTTTTATAAATACATTCTCCGGACTCCAGTACCAGCCTGATGACCTGTTCTGGTGTTGTCCACACTGCACTCTCCCCTGTCTCTCTTCCTTTATTGCAGATCCAGAGACATCTCCAACTCAAGAACCCGAGGAACAATCGACTCGTAAATCAGCTGACCGCACATCCACTACTCCAGCGGGGTCTGCAGACTCAGGTATCTGCCTTTTGTATTCCATTCTAATCAGATTTCTCACACAGTGTATTTGCTGAAATCCTCAGTACTGACAATTCGTCCATCTTCTGAGCGGAACGTGATGTAGAGACGGAGCGGTGCTGGATGAGCAGATTGTTTGAAGTGGGATAAGGACACTGAGGGGAGTGCGCTGTACTGAATGTGGAGTGCAGGACCAGGTGACTGAGGGAATTGGATGAAGATTCTGAGTGGAGTGTGTTGAGTTTTCTAAGTGAAGTGGGTTGAGGATTCTGAGGAGACTGCGGTGAGCAGCGTGAGTGGTGTGTATTAAGGAAACTGAGGGGATAAGAATGAGCTGTCTGAAGGGAGTGGGATGCAGCGACAGAGGGGAGTGGGATGCAGCAATTGTGTGCGTGAGAATTAGTGATTGAGGGGAGTGGGCTGCAGTGACTGAGGAGAGTGCGATTAGGTGTCCGAGGGGAGTGAGATGCAGTAACTGAGAGGTGTGCGATGTATTGACTGGGAGTTGTGGGATGTGGCGGCTGGGATGAGTGTGATTCATTGACTGAGGAAATGCAGTGACTGAGGGGAGTGGGATGCAGTGACTGTGCGGTGTGAGTACAGAGACTGAGGGGTGTGAGATGCAGTCACTGAGGGGAGTGGGATGCAGTGACTGAGGGGAGTGGAGGTAGTTACTGAGGAAAATAGGATTGGATGATTAGGCGTTTTATAAAGACTGGTGTCTGACATTTTCTGGTCTCTAGTACCAGTCTGATGACCTATGATGGTCTTCTCCTCTCTGCACTCTCCCATGTCTCTCTTCCTTTGTTACAGATCCAGAGACATTCCCAACTCACGAACTCGAGGACCAATCGACTCGAGAATCCGCTGAACGTTCATCCTCTCTCCCAGCGGCGTCTGCAACCTCAGGTATCTGCCTTGTGGGGTACATTGTACACAGACTGTTCACCCAATGTAACTGCTGGAATCCTCAGTCCCTCAGCTTCATTCACTATCTTGTTGAGGGGAGTGGGATGTAATGAAGTATGGGTGTGGGATGCGCGGACTGTGGGAAGTGGGACAAGGAGACTGAGCGAAGTTTGATGTAGTGATTGAGGGTAGTGGGATGCAGTGACTCAGGTGTGTTGTACCAGGAGACTGAGGGAGTGGGATGAAGGTTCTTAGTGTAATATGATGAGGTTTCTAAGGGAAGTGGGTTGATGAGTCTAAGGGGGTCGGATGAGAACACTGAAGGGAGTGGGATGGGGATACTGAATGGAGTGGAAAGAGGTGACTGAGGGAAGTGGCAAGAAGAAAGTGAGTGTAGTGGTAGTTAGTGACTGAGTGAAGAGAGCTGAGTGGACTGAAGAGAGTGGGACGCAGTCACTGGGGGAATTGGGATGCAGTGACTGAGGGAAATGGGTTGCAGTGACTGAGGTTTCTGGGATGCAGTAACTGACAGGTGTGCGATATATTGACTGAGAGGTGTGGGACGCAGTAACTAAGGGGAGTGGGATTGGATGATTTTGCGTTTTATAAAGACTGGTGTCTGACAGTCTCCGGGCTCTGGTACACTCCTGATGACCTGTTCTGGTTGTCCCAGCTCTGCACTCTCCCATGCTTCTCTTACTTTATTGCAGATCCTGAGACATCCCCAACTCAGGAACCCGAGGAACAAACTAATCGCGAATCCGTTGATCGTTTATCCACTATTCCAGCCGTGTCTGCAGCCTCAGGTAACTGCCTTGTAGTTTCTATTCTGCACAGATTGCTTAATAAATGTAGCTGCAGAAATCCTCACTCCTGACAATTCATCCATCTCTTACTGAGCGGATTCGGATGTAGTGACGCAGGGGTGCAGGATGAGCAGATTGTCGGAAGTGGGATGGTGACACTGAGCGGAGTGGGATGCAGTGAAGGGCGGAGTGTGATGCAGTGATCGACGGGAATATAATATAGTGACTGAGGGGAGTGGGATGGAATGAATTATGGCAGTGGGTTGCAGTGACTGAGAGGAGTGCGCTGCAGTGACTGAGGCGAGTGGGCTGCAGTGACTGAGGCGAGTGGGCTGCAGTGACTGAGGGGAGTGGGCTGCAGTGACTGAGGCGAGTGGAATGCCGTGACTGAGGTAGGTGTGGGCTGCAGTGACTGAGGGGAGTGGGATAAAGTGACTGAGGGGAGTGGAATGCCGTGACTGACGGACGTGGGATATAATGGTTGATGGAGTGGAATTGGATTTTTCTGGGTTTTATAAAGATATTCTCCGGACTCCAGTACCAGCCTAATGACCAGTTCTGATGTTGTCCACTCTGCACTCTCCCACGTCTCGCTCTCTTTATTACAGATCCAGAGACATCCCCAACTCAGGAATCTGAGGAACATTCGACTCGTGAATCCGCTGACCGTACATCTACTATTCCAGCGGGGTATGCCACCTCAGGTATCTGTCTAGTGGGTTCCATTCTACACAGATTGCTCTCCAAATATAGCTGCTGAAATCCTCAGTCCTGACAATTCAGCCATCTCTTAC
The DNA here is from genome assembly GCA_030390025.1 of Squalus acanthias. Classification (NCBI taxonomy): domain Eukaryota; kingdom Metazoa; phylum Chordata; class Chondrichthyes; order Squaliformes; family Squalidae; genus Squalus; species Squalus acanthias. Next base: position 386,675 of record JASTWF010000323.1, read on the forward strand.
TGAGCGGAGTGGGATGTAGTGACGGAGGGGTGCAGGATGAGCAGACTGTTTGAAGTGGGATGAAGATACTGAGCGAAGTGGGATGTAGTGACTGAGTGGTGCGGGACCAGGAGACTAAGGGGAGTTGGTTAAAAATTCTGAGTGGAGTGTGATGAGTTGTCTAAGGGAAGTGGTGTGAGGATTCTGAGGGGAGTACGATGAGCAGAGTGAGTGGATTGGAATTAGGAGTCTGAGGGGCGTAGAATGCAGTGTCTGAGGTGAGTGGGATGAGGAGTGCGAGGGGAGTTGGAGCACTGACTGAGAGGTGTGCGATGTATTAACTGGATGGTGTCGGGATGGGGCGGCTGAGAGGATTGTGATGCTTTAACTGAGGAGATTGAAATGCAGTGAATGAGCGATATGGAATACAGAGACTGAGCGGCGTGAGATACTGTAACTGAGGGGAGAGGGATGCAGTAACTGAGGAGAGTGGGATGCAGTGACTGAGGGGAGTATGATGCAGTAACTGTGGGGAGTGGAAGGCAGTCACTTAGGGGAGTGTGATGCAGTAACTGAGGGGAGTGGGAGGCAGTTACTCAGCGTAATAGGATTGGATGCTTATGCGTTTTATAAAGACTGGTGTCTGACATTTTCTGGGCTCTAGTACAAGCCTGATGACCTATTCTGTACTTCTCCACTCTGCACTCTCCCTTGTCTCTCTTCCTTTATTACAGATCCAAAGACATCCCCAACTCACGAACTCAATGATCAATCAACTCGCGAATCCGCTGACCGTACATCCACTATTCAAGTGGGGTCTGCAACTTCAGGTCTGGTTTTTGTGGGGTTCCTTCTACACAGACTGTTCACCCAATGTAACTGCTGAAATCCTTAGTCCCCCAGATTCATCCAGTCTATTACTGAGGGGAGTGGGATGCAATGACTGTGGGAAGTGGGATGAGGAGACTCAGGGGAGAGGGATGCAGTGACTGAGGGGGAGTACGTTTTCGTGACTTAGGGAGTTGGTTGTAGTGCAGCAGGTGCTGGATGACTATCGGTTATTTAAAGTCTGGAGTCTGGCATTCTCCGGACTCTTGTATCAGCCTGATGACCTGTTCGGGTCATCCCCAGTCCTTCACTCTCCAATGATTCGTGTCCTTTATTATAGATCAAGAGACAATCCTGACTCAAGAACCGGAGGAACAATCATCTCAAGAATCCAATGAGAAATCGTCCTCTATCCCAGCGGGGTCTACAGCCTCAGGTATCAGTCTGGCGGGGTTCCTTCAAAATGACAATTCACCCAATATGACTCCTGAAATGCTCATCCTGAGAATCACACAGTCTCGAATGAGACCTTTCTCAAAGAATAGATTTCCCGCACTATATACAAGCTTCCTCGGATTTATCATTTCAAATCAGGGTGCGCATTCAGGAAATGTGACAGAACCGGAAGTGACTGAGAGAAACAATGGTGGAGTCTGTGACCTTTGGGGAAGGGGCAGTACAGATGGAGCTTGTAATACCAGGAGGGTTTCTTTCAGACATTGGGTGACTGAACTGGAGGCGTGGATTTAACAGCACAGAAGCAGTCCATTCGGCCCATCTGATCCATGCTAGTGTTTATGCACCATACAAGTCTCCTCCCACCCTACTTCATCTCACCCTATCAGCACAACTTCGTAGACATTTCTCCCTCACGAGTTTATCTAGCTTCCCCTTAAATACATCCATGATATTCGACTCAACTACTCCTTGTAGCGAGTTTCACATGCTCACCCGTCTCTGGATAAAGGAGTTTCTCGTGAATTCACTTTAAGATATATTAGCGACTATCTTATGTTATTGACCCCTAATTTTGGATACCTCCACAAATGGAAACATCCTCACTAGGTCTACCTCTCAAAGCCTTCATAATTTTAAAGACTTCTATCATGTCCCCCCTCAGCCTTCTCTTGTCTAGATAAAGTAAGCCCCAGCTTTTTTAATCTTTCCTGATAGTTGTACCCCCTCAGTTCTCGGAACAGCCTTGGAAACCTGGTTGTTGCACTTTCTCCAGTGCCTCTATAACCTTGTTCATATTATGGAGACGTTAACTGTGCGTAGTACTCCAAATGTGATCTACCAATGGTATATGGAGATCAGAACAGTGCACCATACTCCAATTGTGATCTAACCAAGGTATATGGAGACCAGAACAGTGCACACTGCTCCAAGTTTGGTCTAACTAAGCTAAAAGGAGAGTAGAACTGTGCATCCTACTCCAAGTATTGTATAACCAAAGTATATGGAGACCAGAACTGTGCACAATGCTCCAGGTGTGGTCTAACCAACGTATATGGAGATCAGAACTGAGCAGAGTACTCCAAGTTGGGCTTAACCAAGGTTCTATACAAATTTAACATTACTTCCCTGCTTTCCATTTCGATTATTCTAGAAATGAACCCCAGTGCTTTGTTTGAAATGCGATTTACAACACGGAATTAGAGCAGATATATTTGACTTGGACTAAACCTTGAACTAAGATCCATTGTTCCCACATCAAAAAATCTGAGACAGAGGCACCTTATGAAGGGACAGTTTCAAAATGAATGTCCCCAGACACAATCTGAGGGAATAAGTCCACCGGAAACATTCTTGATATGACGATCCACGAACTGAGATGTTATATTTTGTGCATATGGATATTCGCATATTTAAGGCATGCTATGTTAACAGGAAACAAATTGGAGAATAGAAGGATCCCATGATTGAGTGCTTGTCACTATGTGTTCCACATGGCAGTATCGGTAATAGGTTGTCAGCTTTTTCCTACCACTCTTTCTTGCTGTCTCTCTCTCTTCCTGGCTCTCTCTCTCTCTCTGTTTCTTTCTCACTCCCTCTCTTTCTCTCTCTGTCTCTCTTGATCATTATCTGTCTGTCACCCTCTGTCTATCTTTCTCTGTCTCTCTATCTCTCCCACTCCCTGTCTCTCCCTCTTTCTCGATTTATTTGTCTCTTTCTCTCTAGCTCAATCTCTCTCTCTTTCTGTCCATTTCTTTGTCTCTCTCCCTTCGTCTCTCTCTCTGTCTCTTTTTCTGTCTCTCTCTGTCTCCCTCTCTTTCGCAACCTATCTCGCTTTTTCTCACTTTCTCTCAATCTGTCTCCCTTTCTCCCCGTCTTTATCTTACGTTACCAGTCTTTATTTCTCTCCGTCATTCTCTGTCTCTCTCTGTGTATCAGTCGCTACCTTTCTCCCTCCTTGTCACACTCTTTTTATCTCTCTCTCCCTGTATTTCTTTCTCTTTCCCCAGTCTCTCTCTCTCTCTCCATATAGGTATCTTTCTCTCTCTCTATCTATCTCTGTCTCTCCCACTCACTCATTCTGTTTCTCTCTCTTTTGTTCTCTCTCTCTGGCTCTCTGTCACTATCTTCACTCTTTCTCTCTCTGTTTCCAACTCTCTCTCTCTCTCTGTCTCTGTAACTCATTATCACTCTGTCTGTGTCTCTCTATATATTTACCTGCCTCTCTCTGCCTATTGATCCTTCAGTCCTGAATTGTCTCTTGTCTCTGTGCCCATCAGTTCAATGTCCGGCCCGGTGCTTTGAGAGACCCGGACCGAGCAGGAAGATCCACTCTTGATCCAGTGGTCTTTCTCCATCCTCCAATTCCCATGTGGCTGATCTTTCATTACAGATTCGGGGAAGACGACACGTCCTGCAACCAAGGGAGAGTCGTCATCAGAAGCTGAGTGCAAACCTTCAGAGGAGGGACATTCAAGGCCAGGTATCAGTCGGCTTCTGGTAGGAACCATCCAATCAGACTCTCTCAGAGTCCACTCCCGGAAACATTCAGTCACTGACTCCATCCTCGGACATTCAGTTATTGAACCTCCCAAATATCCTGCTTTATAATCTGACTGCTCAGTCCCAGTTATCAGGGCAAGTCTCTCCCAATATTAAAAACATAGAATAGAACAGGCCATTCGGCCCAACTGGTCCATGCCAGTGTTTATACTCCATACCAGCCTCCTCCCACCTCTCTTCATCTAACCTCATCAACATATCCTTCTTTTCCCCTCTCCCATTGTGTTTATCTAGTTTCCCCTTAAATGCATCTTTACTATTCACCTCAACCATTCCCTTTCGTAGCGTGTTCCACATTCTTAACACTCTCTGGGTAAAGACATTTCTCCTGAATTCCCTATTGGATTTATTAGTCACTATCTTATATTTATGGCACCTAGTTTTGCACGGTCCCACAAATGGAAAAATCTTCTTTACATTTATCGTATCGAACCCTCTTCAGAATTTTAAAGATATTTACAAGCTAACCGCTCAGCCTGATCTTTTCTAGAGAAAAGAGCCCAGCCTGTTCAGTTTTTCTTTGAATTCCCTTCCCCTCCCCTTTACTGTGCTTCTATTGGCTCTCAGGAGTCAGGAGCCGGGGTTGGGGCTTCATTCACTGCCCCTCCCCAGTGCCCTGTGAATGAGGAGCTGTGGGGCTGCCTTCTCGAGCTGCTGTGGGGAATTGTGGTGTTCGGGTCAGGGGGGTGTTGTGAAAGCAGCGACTGGGCCTGGAATTGTTCGCACAGACCCACGTTCCCAGTTTCAGCTTCCAGAACAGAAGGTCCTCGGTTGGACCGGCACTCCGGGTTTGCCCCACTCCATGCCGCCTCCATGTAACCGGTTGATATATCTGCCTCTAAATCTGCCCGGGGGAGCTGGGGGCGGTTGGGCGTATCGGCTGAATGCTTGTCCTCTTAATGTTCCAGGGGTACTGAAATTGTCGAAGGAGGAGTGGGAGAAGGTCAGTGCCGAGGTCCAGGTGATGTACATCGGCAAAAACAAACTGGAAACTCCCGCGGAAAAGGAAGTCTATCTCCGGCAGGTGAGGGATTTATTCTTCATTAATTCTCGGGGTGTGCCGGCACTGATAGACCAACCCCAGTTGGCACAGATTGACCAACACCAGTTGGCATTGATTGAAAAACACCTTTCGGCATTGATTGATCATCCCTAGTTGGCATTGATTGACCAACCCCAGTTATTATTGATTGATCATCTCCAGATGGCATTGATTGACCATCCCTCGTTAGCATTGATTGACTAATCCCAGTTGGCATTGATTGACCATCACCAGTTCCGATTGATTGACCAGGCCCATTTGGACTGGTGTTGAGGGGAGGGGACTCCCCTGGTGTTAAGGGGAGTTGATTCCCCTGGACCTAAGGGGGAGGGAATCCTCTGGTGTTAAGGGGAGTGGAGTTACCTGGTGTTAAGGGGAGTGGAGTTCCCTGGTGTTAAGGGGAGGTGATTGCCCTGGACTTAAGCGGGGAGGGGGGGAATCCCCTGGTGTTAAGGGGAGTGGAGTCACCTGGTGTTAAGGGGAGGGAATTGCCCTGGTGTTCAGGGGAGGTGATTGCCCTGGTGTTAAGGGGGAGGGGATTCCCTGGTGTTAGGGACTCGGTGATGTTTCTTGAGAGCCCCTGTTGAGGTGCGGTTTAACTGCGTCCCCTCTCTATCGTGCCCCAACGTGTCATTCTCGCCAATTCCCAGGTACAAGACATGCTGAAAGACCACCTCCCGTACAAGAAATACACGCTGCAGTTTCACGGTGAAAAGGCGGATAAAGCTGGAAAGAAGAAACAGAAATGACCTGGGATGTGTGTGGTGGGGGTTTGGGGTGCGTGGGTTCAGGTGATGAGGTGGGGGTGGGATGAGTGGGGTGAGAGGAGGGTTGGAATGAGTAGGGTCAGGCGGTGGGGTCAGTGAGGTCAGGGAATGTGGTCAGGAGGTGGGGTGAGTTGGGTTCAGGGGGTGGGCTGAGTGCGGTGTGTGGGATGAGTTGGGTGAGGGAGTAAGTGGGGTGAGGGGGTTGGCTGAGTGGGGTGTGTGGAGAGGGGCGATGTGAGTGTGTGAGTGGGGTGAGGTTGTGGGCTGAGTGGGTTGTGTGATGTGGGGTGTATCTCATTGAATTGTTCCCAATGGACAGTGTCCAGGAGCGGTGGGGTGCGGTGTTTAAAAGGGATTTAAAATCGGGCAAAGGGTGTCTAAAAGCAGTTTAATAAGGAGATTAAAAGTTGTTTAAAAAGAGTTTAATAAGGGGTTTTAAAGGTTTTTAAAAGGTGTTTATCAAAGGGTTTAGAAGCTGTTTAAATGCAGTTTAATAAGGGGCTAAACTGGTTTTTAAAATGAATTTCTTTATCGGTTTAGAAGCTGTTTGAACGGAATTTAATAAGGTGTTTCTAAGGTTTTTAAAAGGAGTTTAATTAAGGAGTTTAGATGATGTTTAAAAGGAGTTTAATAATGGGTTTAAAGGGTGTTTAATGTAGGATTTATATGCGTTTAAAATGTTTTTAAGGGGATTTTAAAGGTTTTTAAATGGGTTTCAAAAAGTCTGTAAACGTGGTTTTGAAAAGGTTTTCTTAGGAAAGGGTTAATCAGATTGCCCTGAGGTGTGTGAATGTAATACTGGTGATGGGGTTACTTTGTATTGTAGTAATGTCAGCTTTGAGCCTTTGTTTGTTGAGTAGGGAAGTAAGATTCTTCAGTGGGAATATCTTCACACAGTGAGAAACAGACGGCAATTCGAAGGTTGTAACCACCTGTTTAATGAGAGAAGTTAATCGGAGACACAGAAAGATAGAAAGAAAGACTTGTATCTGTATCGTGCCTCAGGATGTCCAAAGCGCTTTACAGCCAATGAAGTACTTTTTGAAGTGTAGTCACAGTTGTAATGTAGGAAACACAGCAGCCCAATTACACACAGCAAGCTCCCACCAACAGCGATGTGTAAATGACCAGATAAGAGGGGAGAGAAAGATCCCACTCATTAGAACGGAGGCCTTGAAGCCTTACAACAACAACTTGCATTTATACAGCGCCTTTAACGTAGCAAAACGTCCCAAGGTGCTTCACAGGAGCCGAAATCAAGCACAATTTGATACCGAGCCACATAAGGAGATATTAGGACAGGTTTTACCGAACAACTTACAGGAGGAGATGTGAAGAGGTTTAGGGAGGGAATTGCAGAGCTTAGGGCCGAGGCAGCTGAGGGCACGGCCGCCAATGGTGGAGTGGTTCAAATTGGGGGGTGCGTAAGAGGACAGAAATGGAGGAATGCAGCGATCTCGGAGGGGCTGGAAGAAGTTACAGAGAAAGTGAGGGGTCGAGGACATGGAGGGATTTTCAAACAAGGTTGAGTTTTTTTTTGAATCAAGCCGTTGCTGGACCGGGAGCCAATGTAGATCAGATAAGAACCTGCCTGAGAAATACCAGAGCCTGGAACCGGGCAATTAGGGAGGGTGAGTCAAGTAAAGAGAGTGAGAGATCTGTAGATACAAGGACATAATTTAAATCACTGTTCACTGAAACATTATCCAGGACACCTCTTGATGTACCTTTAAAACAGGCCAATTGTCATGTAGAAGGAGGAAGGAGAAGGTATAAAAAGTGGGTGCTGGAACTAATACCTTGGATTCAGTTAAGATCTGATCAATCTGTATAGCGAGCTCGGGACTGTAACACGTTTGATTCTCAGGCTAAAACTCGCAAGGTTTTGTCGGAAGCTGTGGCTGTTGTGTACAATTATTTTATGTTTAATAAATGTGTGACATCTGACATTCAGTGTTGTTAATCCTATTGATTAAAAGAGTGAATTATAAGTAAGCACACACGCATTTACCCATTCGCTAACATAGGCGAACACCTCACTCCAGTCATTCAGTACCCAATCTGGGCCTACACTTAACTCAAGTCCCTCACAACCCGATCTGGACCTACACCGGACTCCAATCCCTCAGTGCCTGATCTGGAATGATACCTCACTCCAGGCTCTCTCTACCCGGTCACGGGCCTACAACTGACTCCAGGCGTTCTCTACAGGGTCTGGACTTACACCTGACTCCAATCCCTCACAACCTGATCTGGGTCGACACTAGACTCCAGTCCCGCACAACCCGGTCTGCGCCTACACCGGAATCCAGTCCCTCACTGCCCGGTCTGGATCTACACGAGACTCCAGATTCTCACTACCCGGTCGGGGTTACACCTCACTCCAGTCCCTCACTACCAAGTCTGTGGTTACCCTGACTCCAGTCCCACATTAACCGGTGTGGGCCTACACACGAATCCACTCCCTCAGTACCCACTCTGCGCCTGCACATCACTCCAGTACCTTGGTACACGGTCTGACTATCCCCACTCCCCTCCCCCTCACAACCCAACTCACCGCCCAACTTCCCACCCCCTCACAACTCCAATCCACTCCCCTCCCCCTCACTGCCCCACACACCTCACCCTCACCACACCACGCCCCACCGTGTCATCTCCCCAATCCCCTTCCAATCACCGCACCTCTCCATTGCCCCTCACCACCCCATACCCCTCCCTCTCACCACACAAATCCCCTCCATATCACCGCCCCTCTAAGCTCCCCCACATCCACCCCACTCCCCTAACTTTCACCGCCCCACTCCACTCCCCCTCACAAACCAAATCCCTGTACTCACAGCCCAACTCCCCTCCCCCTCAACACCGCACTCCCCTCCCCCTCACCGCCCCACTCCCCTCCCTCTCACCGCCCCAATCCCCTCCCATTCACTGCCCCTCTCTGCTCCCCGAGTGCACCAATCCGCTCCCACTCACCGCCTTTCCGTGCCCCTCACCACTCCACGCCCCACCAATTCACCACCTCACTCCCCCCCCTCTCAGCGCAACACTTCCGTCACCGTCACACTCCCCTCCATCTCACGGCCCCACTCACCGCCCCACTCCTCTCCCCCTCATCGCCCCACTCCCCTTTCCCTCACCGCCCGACTTCCCTTCCCCTCCCCCTCATGGCCCCACTCCCCACCCCCACGCACAGCCTCACTCCCCTCCCCCTGACCGCTCAACTCCCCTACACCTAAACGCCCCACTTCCCTCACCCTCACCGCCACACTCCTCACGCCCCCTCCCCTCCACACTCCACTCCCCTCAAGTTCAGCCCCCCACTTCCCTCTCTGGAAACCGTAGCACTCACCTCCTGTCCACCACCACACTCCCCTTCCCAGCACTGCCCACTCCGCTACCCCACACCCTCACCACCCCACTCCCCTTCCCAGCAACCGTTCCAATCCTCCTACCCTCACCGCCCCACTCCACTTCCTCTCACTGTGCCACTCCTCACGTCACCACCACAATCCCCTCCCACTCCTCACCAACCAATCTCCTGCTCAACACCCCACTCCCCTCCTCCTCACTATCCCAGTCCCAGCAACCTCACCACCCAACTCCCATCCCGCTCATCGCCAAATTTCATCCCCTTGACGGGCCCCACTATTCCCCATCACTGGGCCACTCCCCTCCCCTTCAGTACACCACTCCCCCCCTCTCAGAGCCCCACTCCCCTCCCAATCACTGCCCAACTCCCCTCCAAATTAGCGCCCCACTCCACTCACAATCACCACCCCACTCCCCTCCTCCCCACTACTCAACTCCCCTCCCTTCACCATCCCCCTCCCCACAGCTCCCCTTCCCCTCTGTCCCTCTCCCCTCCCCCTCAACGCCCAACTCCCCTCCCCCAGACCGCCCCACTCCCCTACACCACACCACCCCACTCCCCTCCCCCACACCGCCCCACTCCCCTATCCCTCACCATTTCTCTGCCCACCACCTCCACCCCCCTCACCGCCCCACTCCCCACCATCTCACCATCACGCTCAGTCCCCCTCACCGCCACACTCCCAAATCCCTCACCGCGCCATTCCCAACCGCCTCACACACGACCGTCCCCTCACCTTCAGCGCCCCACTCCTCTCCCCCAATCTCCTCCCCCACACCGCCCCACTCCGCGACGTCACCGCCGCACTCACCCATTACCGCCCCACAACCCACCCACTCGCCGCCCCACATCCCACCCACTCACCGCCCTACTTCTCCCGCCCACTCCCCTTCATCTCACCGACACCCTCCCGCCCCACACCACTCCCCGTCAGCAACCCACTCACCTCCCGCTCACCCCCACTTCCCACCCTCCTTCTCCCCCTCCCCATCCCCATCCCCGGACGTGACCTCACCGCGTAGACTTCTCCACCAACATGGCCGCCCCGAATAGCTCCACAGGCCCCGCCCCCTCTCCACGGTCACGGGCTCGGTTGACCCGCTATCCCAGAGTGAAGCGCCTCCCTGAGCCACCGTTCCAATGGGGCATCCGCGCACCCGACCCGTGATGGACAGGTGGGCGAACCAACGAAATGGGTGCTGCTATTCATGACCAAGTCAGCGCGTCTCTGCTCCACTGAGACCCCGCCACCCGCCGGCACTGTGATGGACAGCGGAGTCAAACAATGGCTGAGGGGCGCTGCCGCGCTTTGACCAATCGGAGCGCCACCTTGCTGTTCAATTCCTGTCTGGCATTATTGCGTCATTCCCCGACAAACGTTTGAGAGTCATTGCCCGACCAGCGTCATTGCGTCATTTCGCTTTGACAGACGGTCGAGTGAGGCGCTGGGGGCGCTGGAACCAATGAGAAACCAGAGGGGAATAAGCGCTGCTTAAAGCCAAGCCGACCTCGCTGAATTATGGTTATGCAAATGTTTTTCACTGATGTTAATTAAAGCTGGAAACAAACTGAGGAAACTCAGTGAATGAGGGAGGAAGAGACCGAGGGGAGATGAAGGGAGAAAAATGTAGGGAAAAGGGGGAACGAATTCGGAGAAGGGGAAGTAAATAGGGAAAGTGGAAAAAATAGTATCAAAGCACAAAAGGATCCCATTCGGCCCATCTTGCCTGTGCCGGCTCTTTGGTAGAGTTACCCACTTAATCCCAATCCCATGTTCTTACACCATAGAACTGAAAACGTTGTCCCTTAAAGTATTTATTCAATTCCCTTTTGAAAGTTACTATTGAATCTGCTTCCAACCCCCTTTCAGGCAGTGCATTCCAGATCACATCATCTCGCTGTGTATTTTTTTCCCGCAAATCGCCTCTGGTTTTTTGCCAATCACCTTAAATCTGTGTCTTCTGCTTACTGACCATTCTGGCACTGGGAACATTTTCTCCTTGTTTACTCCATCAAAAACCCTTCATAATTTTGAATACCGCTATTAAATCTCCTTTTAACCTTCTCTGCCCTAAGGAGAACAATCGCAGCTTCTCCAGTTTCTACACATAACTGAATTCCCTCCACCCTGGAACTACTCTGAGAAATCTCTTACAGAGCCTCAGCAAGGCCTTGACATCCTTCCTAAAGTGTGGTGCCCAGAATTAAACGCAATACGCCAGCTTCGGCCTAACCAGTATTTCATAAAATTTAGCGTAACTTCCTTGCGTTTGTACTCTATTCCTCTATTATTAAAGCCAAGTTCCCATATGATGTTTTATTAGCCTTCACAACTTTTCCTCCACTTCAGGGATTTGTGTTCATACACCCCATGTCTCTCTGTTCCTGCACCCCCTTTAAAATTGTACCATTTAGTTCCTATTGTCTCTCCTCATTGTTCCGACCAAAATGTATCACTTTTCACAGTTTCACAGTTCTTTGTGTTAAATTTCATCTGCCCTGTGTCTGCCCATTTCACCAGTTTCTCAATGTCCTCCATAAGTATTTTACTGTCCTTCACATTGTTTCCTACTTTTCCGAGTTTTGTATCAACTACAAACTTAAACTCATGCCCGGTATACCCAAGCTCAGGTCATTAATATATTTCAAAAAAAGCATTGATTCAAAACACCAGCACCTGGAGAGCAACACTGCACACTTCTCTCCAGTTCAAGTACAGTCGTTCACCACTTCTCAATGTTTTCTGTCCATTAGAAAATGTTGTATCCATGCTGCCGCTGTCCATTTAATCCCATGGGCTTTAATTTTTCCAACACGTCTATTATGTTGTTCTTTACCAAATGTCTTTTGAAAGTCCATATACACAACATCAACCGCACTACCCTCATCAACACTCTACGTCACTTTATCAAAGAACGCGATCAAGTTTTTCAAACTCGATGCGCCTTTAATAAATCTTTTCTGACTTTCATTTATTAACCCATACTTTTCCAAGTGCAACTTAATTTTGTTCTGGATTAATGTCTCTAAAGGTTTCCCCACCACCGGCATTAGGCTGACTGGCCTGCAGTTGCCGGGTTTATCCCCCGCCCCCTGTTTATACAGAGGTGTAACATTTGTAATCCGCCCGTCCTCTGGCACTACTTCCAAAGGGCTCATTACGAGGTCCCTTGCTTTTTGTGGTATACATCAATGATTTAGACTTCAACTTAGGGGGCATGATTAAGAAGTTTGCAGATCATGCAAAAAATGACGGTGTGGTTGATAGTGAGGAAGAAAGCTGTAGATTCCAGGAAAATATCAATGGACTGGTCAGGTGGGCAGCAAGGCGGCAAATGGAATTAAATCCAGAGAAGTGTGAAGTAATGCTAACGAGGTAATGGAATACACACAAAATGGTAGGATACTGCGAAGTGCAGAGGAACAGAGGGACCTTGGAGTGTGTGTCCACATATCCCTGAAGGTATCAGGGCAGGTAGGTATGTTAGTTAAGAAGGCATACAGGATACTTTCCTTTGTTAGCCGAGTCATAGAATATAAGAGCAGGGAGGTTATGCTCGAACTTTATAAAACACTTGTTAGGCCACAGCTTGAGCACTGCGTACAGTGCTGTTCACCATATTACAAGAAAGATGTGATTGCACTGGAGAGGGTACAGAGGACATTCACGAGGATACTGCTCGGAAGGAAGAATTTTAGCTAAGAGGAAAGATCGGATAGACTGGGGTTGCTTTCCATGGAGCAGAGAAGGGAGAGGGGAGATTTAATTGAGGTGTATAACATTATTAGGGGCCTCGATAGAGAGGATAGGAACGACCTATTTCCCCTAGCAGAGATATGAATAACCAAAGGGCATAGAGTTAAAGTAATTGGTAGAAGGATTAGAGGGAATTTGAGGAGAAATGTTTTCGCCAGATGGTGACGTGATCTGGAACTCACTGCCTGAGAGGGTGGTAGAGGCACATTTAAAGAAAGAAAGAAAGACTTGCATTTATATTGTGCTTTTCACGACCTCACGACGTCCCAAAGCGCTTTGCAGCCAGTGAAGAGGCGGGAGTGTTACCCACTGAGTTACAGCTGACATAAGTACATAAAAAGTTAAAGGCGCTATATAAACGCAAGTTTTTGTTGTTGTTGTCACCTAGGGAGCTCTAGCTTTGGAGGCCATTCCTTCCCCCCTCATGGGAATGCGTCTTTCTGTACCGGAACCATCTCCTCTTTGAAGGCCTACCATTATTCAATTATTGTTTTGCCGACCAACCTTCGATTCCAAAGCACCTGGGCCAGTTCCCTTTATTCTCCCTGATATTAGCCCAGCTCCAGTTAATTACTTTTACGCTTGATTGATCCCCGTCCATTTCCATAACTATTCTAAACCTGATGATATTATGACCACTTTTCTTCTAATTCCCCACCACCCCCCCAAAAAAAATACATGCTTCACTTGCTCCACTTCATGCCCCAGAACTTGATCCAGCACTGATTCCTTCCTCATTGGACTGGTCAGGAAAGTTCACTTGTATACATTTGATGACTTCCTCCCCCTCTTTGCCCTTTACACTGTTACAATTCCAGTCTATATTGAGATAACTGAAGTCCCCCTTTATCACTACACTGTAGTTCTTGCATATTTAGGTAATGTGCCTACAAATTTGCTCCTTTATCTCCTTCCCATTATTTGGTGGTCTATAGTGTACACCGAGAATCGTAATATCTCCTCTATTATTCCTTAATTCTAACCAAATAGATTCTGTCTTTGGCCCCTCAACAACCTCATCCCTTTCCAGTGCTGTAATAGTTACTTTTATCAATACTGCTACACACCCTCCTTTCTTTGCTTCCCTATCTTTCCTGAATACCTTGTAGCCAGAAATATTAAGTTCCCAATCCTCCCCTTCTTTGATCCAGGTCTCTGTTCTTGCCATTATATCATAGTCGCATGTGGCGACTTGTGCCTGCAGCTCACCATCCTTATTTACCACACACCGTGCATTTATGTACATACACTTCAAAACCGTCTTAGACTGCCTCGCATTTACCTCCAGTCTGATCCCTCCTATTTCTGAAATAGACTTTACTCTGGTGCTACTCGCCTCTCCCAGTTCTCTGTGCACCTTGTTTCTCCTCCTCTAATATTTCATCCGAGTGCCCATCCCCCAGCCAAATTAGTTTAAACCCGACCAACAGCACAAGTGTGGAAAAGTAGAAATGACTGGGGGCGTGGGAGGGGAAGAAATATGGTAAGGTGAAAAAAGTGGGAGACGAGGGGAAGAAATGGGAGACGAGGGAATGATATGGCGAAGTGGAAAGAAATGTGGGGAAACCTGTGTCAGAATTTCAGGTCCGCCGATTGTGCGGTGAATGTGAGCTCAGTGCGTCTCACCGGAAGTGACCTCATCCCGCAGAGGTGATCGCCAACATGGCCCCCACCGGCAACACGTTCCTGTCCGCCATCTTGTCAATACCCCCCGCATAGGGCATTGAGAGTGAGAGTGAGAGAGAACGAGACAGAGTGAGAGAGAGAGACAGAGACAGAGGAGTAAATATAGAGGGACAGTGGGAGAGAGATGAAGAGAGAGAGAGAGCGAAATAGATCAAGTGAGAAAGAGAGACATACAGAGAGAGAATTATAAAGGGTGAGAGGGATTGGGGCAGGCACCATTAAATAGGGGATGGGGAAGGCAACAGTAAATGGGGAATTGGGGAAGGGCACCATTAAATGGGGGATTGGAGAAGGCAACAGTAAATGGGAAAATGTGGAAGGCACCTGTCAATGGGGGATTGGGGAATTCGCCAGTCAATGGGGAACTGGGCAGGCACCAGTAAAAGGGGATTGGGGAAGTGCACCAGTAAATGGGAGATTGGGGAAGGCAACAGTAAATAGGAGATTGTGGAAGGCAACAGTAAACGGTGGTTTTGGGGAAGAAACCAGTAAATGGGGGATTAGGGAAGGACACCAGTAAATGGGGGATTAGGGAAGGACACCAGTAAATGGGGGATTGGGGAATGGCAGCAGTAAATGGGGGATTGGTAAAGTGCCCAAGTTAATGGGGGATTGGGGAAGGTACCAGTAACTGGGTGATTGAGGAACGGCAGCAGTAAATGAAGGATTGGGGAAGTGCACCAGTAGATGTGGGATTGGGGCAGGCACCAATAAATGGGGGATTGGGGAATGGCAACAGTAAATGAGGGATTGGGGATGGCAACAGTATACGAGAGTATTGGGGACGGTACTAGTAAATGGGGGATTGGGGATGGACACCATTAAATGGGGGATTGTGGAAGGCACCATTAAGTGGGGTTTGGGGAAGGCACCAGTAAATTGGATATTGGGGGAGGCACCAGTAAATGGGGGATAGGTAAAATGCCCCAGTAAATGGGGGATTGGGGAAGGTGCCAGTAAATGGGGTTTGGGGCAGGCACCAGTAAATGGGGGATTGGTGAAGGGAACTAGTAAATGGGTGATTAGGGAAGGGTACCAGTCAATGATTGATTGGGGAAGGAACCAGAAAATGGGGTATTGGGGGAGGCACCAGTAAATGGGGGATTGGGTAAGGCACCAGTAAATGGGGGATTGGGGAAGGGAAACTGTAAATGGGGGTATGGGGAGGGCACCAGTGAATGGGTATTGGAAAGGGCACCAGTAAATGGGTGATTGGGTAAGGGCACCAGTAAATGAGGGATTGAGGGAAGGCAGCAGTAATTGGGGGAGGCACCAGTAAATGGGGATTGGGGAAGGCACCAGTAAATGGGGGATTTGGGAAGGGCACCAGTAAATGGGAATTGGGAAAGGGCACCAGCAAATGGGGGACTGGGGAAGGGCACCAGTAAATGGTTGATTATGGGAAGGCACCAGTAATTGGGGGATTGTGGACGGTCAACAGTAAGTGGGTGATTGGGGAATGAAGCAGTAAATGGGGGACTGTGGAAGGGCACCAGTAAATGGGGGATTGGTGAAGGCACCAGTAAATGAGAGATTGGGGAAGGCACCAGTAAATGGGGATTGGGGAAGGACACCAGTAAATGGGAGATTGGGGAAGGCAACAGTAAATGGGAGACTGGGGAAGGCACCAGTGAATGGGGGATTGGGGAAGGCAACAGTAAACGGCGGTTTTGGGGAAGGCAGCAGTAAATGGGGGATTAGGGAAGGACACCAGTAAATGGGAGATTGGGGAATGGCAGCAGTAAATGGGGGATAGGTAAAGTGCCCAAGTTAATGGGGGATTTTGGAAGGTACCAGTAACTGGGTGATTGTGGAACGGCAGCAGTAAATGGAGGATTGGGGAATGGCAACAGTAAATGAGGGATTGGGGATGGCAACAGTATACGAGAGTATTGGGGACCGTACCAGTAAGTGGGGGATTGGGGATGGACACCAATGAATGGGGGATTCTGGAAGGCACCATTAAATGGGGTTTGGGGAAGGCACCAGTAAATTGTAGATTGGGGATGGCACAAGTAAATGGGAGATTGGGGAAGCCACCAGTAAATTGGATATTGGGGGAGGCACCAGTAAATGGGGGATAGGTAAAATGCCCCAGTAAATGGTGGTTTGGGGAAGGTGCCAGTAAATGGGAGATTGGGGGAGGCAAGAGTAAATGGTGGATTGGTGAAGGGAACAAGTAAATGGGTGATTAGGGAAGGGTACCAGTAAATGGGGGATTGATGAAGGCACCAGTAAATGGGGCATTGGGGAAGGACACCAGTAAATGGGGGATTGGGGAATGGCAGCAGTAAATGGAGGATTGGGGAAGGCACCAGTAGATGTGGGATTGGGGATGGCACCAGTAAACAAGGGGATTCTAGAAGGCACCAGTAAATGGAGGATTGGGGAAGGCACCAGTAAATGGGGGCTTGGAGAAGGCACCAGTAAATGAAGGATTGGGTATGGCATCAGTAAATGGGGGATTGGTGAAGGGCATCAGTAAATGGGGGACTGGGGGAGGCACCAGTAAATGAGGGATTAGGTCAGGCACCAGTAAATGGGGCATTGGGGAAGGCACCATTAAATGGGGGATATGTAAAGTGCCCTAGTAAAAAGGGTATTGGGGAAGGGCACCAGTAAATTAGCGATTGGGGCAGGCACCAGTAAATTAGCGATTGGGGCAGGCACCAATAAATGGGGGATTGGGGAGGGCACCAGTAAATGTGAGTTTGTGGAAGGCATCAATAAATGGGGGAGTGGAGAGTGGGCACCAGTAAATGGGTGATTGGGGAATGGCAAAAGTAAATGGGGGATTGGGGGAGGCACCAGTAAATTGGGGATTGGGGGAGGCACCAGTAACTTGCGATTGGGGAAGGGCGGATTAGGGACCCACTTTAAAGAGGGAGTCTCACCATTAAGGACCCCTTTTAAAGAGGGAATCTCGCCATCAGGAAACCCTTTTAAAGATGGAGTCTCACCATCAGGGACATGATTAAAGAGGATGCTCCAGCATCAGTGACACCATTTAAAGAGAATGTTTTTCTATCAAGGACCCCATTTAAAGAGGGAGCCTTTCTATCAGGGATCCCTTTTAAAGAGAATCTTCCTATTAGGGACACCTTTTAAAGAGTGTCTCCCCATAAGGGACCGCTTTTAAAGAGGGAATCTCACCATCAGGGACCGCTTTTAAAGAGGGATTCTCCCCATCAGGGATTCTTTTAAAGAGGGTGTCTCACCATTCGAGACCCCTTTTAAAGAGGGATTTTCACCATTGGGGCCCCATTTAAAGAGGGAGTATCACCAACAGGGACCCCTTTTAAAAGGGGAGTCTCAGCATCCGGGACCCCTTTTATAAAGAGAGTCTCACCACCAGGGACACCTTTTAAAGAGGCAGTCTTTCTATCAGGGACTCCTTTTAAACAGAATCTTCCTTTTAGTGACAACTTTTAAAGAGAGAGTCTTACCATCAGGTACCCCTTTTAAAGAATCTCACCATCAGGGACGCCTTTTATAAAGATAGAGTCTCCCGATTAGGGATCCCTTTTAAAGAGGGAATCTTGCCGTAAGAGACCCGTTTAAAGGGGGAGTCTTTCTATCAGGGAGTCCTTTGAAACAGAGAGTCTAACCTTTGGGGTGCCATCTTTCTATCGAGGTCCCCTTTTAAAGAGGGAGTCTTTCTATCCGGGACCCATTTTAAAAAGAATCTTCAAATTAGGTAAACATTTTATAGAGAGAGTGTTTCCATCAGGGACCCCTTTTGAAGAGGGAGTTTCAGCATCAGGGACCCGTTTTAAAGAGGGAGTGTCTCCATCAGGGACACTTTTTAAAGAGGGTGTCTCACCATCAGGGACACCTTTTAAAGAGAGATCTCCACATCAGGGATCCCTTCTAAAGAGAGTCTCACCGTCAGGATCCCCTTTTAAAGAGAAAGTCTCACCATAAAGATTCCCTTTTAATGAGAAAGTGTCACCAGCAGGGACCCCTTTTAAAGAGGGAGGCTTGCCATCAGAGACCCTTTTAAAGAGGGAGACTTTCTATCAAGGTCCCCTTTTAAAGAGAGTACCATCATCAGGGTCCCCTTTAAAGAGGTTGTGTCTCCATCAGGGACAAATTTTAAAGAGGGAGTGTTCCCACATCAGGGTCCCCTTTTAAAGAGGGAGTCTAAACATAAGGGACCCCTTTATGAGGGGGTTTCATCATCTGGACCCCTTTTAAAAAGAATCTCACCATTAGGGAACCCTTTTAAAGAGAGAATTTCTTTAAAGATGGTGGTCATGATGCGGAGATGCCGATTTTGGACTGGGGTGGACAAAAATGAGAAGTCGCACAACACCAAGCTTGTGATTTCAAATAAAACTGTTGGACTATAACCTGGTGTTGTGCGACTTCTCATCTTTTAAAGAAGCACTCACACCATCAGGGAACCCATTGAAAGAGGGAGTCTCACCATCAGGGAACCCATTGAAAGAGGGAGCCTCACCATCAGGGAACCCATTGAAAGAGGGAGCCTCACCATCAGGAACCCCTTTTAAAGAGGGTGTTTCAGCATCAGGGACCCTTGTTAAAGAGAGAGTCTAACCACCAGGGACCCATTTTAAAGACAGAATCACCTCATTAGGGATCGCTTTTAAAGAAGGAGTATTCCCATCAGAGACCCTTCTAAACGGGGAGTCTTTCTTTCAGGGGGCCCTTTTAAAAAGGGAGTCTCTCCCTTGGGGTCCCATTTTAAAGAGAGAAATTCTATCAAGGTTCAGTTTTAACGAGAGAGTCTTTCTATCAAGGTTTCCTTTTAAAGAGGGAGTGTCTCCATCAGGCACATCTTTTAAAGACAGAGTCTCACCATCAGGGACCCCTTTTAATGAGGGAGTGTCGCCATCAGGGACCCCTTTTAAATAGAGATTCCCCCCATAAGGAAACCCATTTAAAGAGAGAGTCTCTCCATCAGGGACTGCTTTTATAGAGGGAGTCTCACCATCAGGGACCTATATTAAAGAGGGAGTCTCACCACTAGGGAACCCTTTGAAAAAGAGAGTCTTTCTATCAGGGACCCCTTTTAAAGAGGGAATCTCCCCGTTAGGGACCCCTTTTAAAGAGTCTCTACATCAAGGACCCCTTTTAAAAAGCGTGTTTCAGCATCAGGGACACCTATTAAAAGAGTTAGTCTTTCTATCAGGGACCCCTTTTAAAAAGAATGTTTCTATTAGGGACACCTTTAAAGAGAGTATGACCATCAGGGGCTCCTTTTAAAGAGAAAATCTTTCTATCAGGGATCCCGTTTAAAGAGACAGTCTCCCCATCAGGGACATCTTTAAAAGAAGCAGTCTCACCATCAGGAACCCCTTTTAAAGAGAGTGTCTCACCATCAAGGATTCCTTTTAAAGAGAAAGTCTTAGTATCAGGGAACCCTTTTAAAAAGAGAGTCTCTCCATCAGGGGCCGCTTTTAAAGGGGGAATCTCACCATAAAGGACCTATATTAATGAGGGAGTCTCACTATCAGGGACCCCTTTTAAAGAGAGTCTTTCAATCAGGGACCACTTTTAAAGAGAGAGTCTCCCATTAGGGACCCCATTTAAAGTGGCTCACCATCATGGACCACTTTTAAAAAGGGTGATTCAGCATCAGGGACTCTATTTAAAGAGGGAGTCTTTCTATCGGACCCCTTATAAAGAGAGAGTCTCCCCATTAGGGACCCCTTTTAAAGAGGCTCAACATCAGGGATCCCTTTTAAAGAGGATGTTTCAGCATTAGGGACTCCTATTAAAAAGGGAGTAACACCATCAGGGACCCCTTTTAAAGAAATAGTGTCACCATCAGGGACCCCTTTTAAAGAGGGAGTCTCACCATCAGGGACACCTTTTAAAGAGAGAGTCTCACCATCAGGGATCACTTTTAAAGAGTGCATCTCACCATCAGCTGCCCCTTTGAAAGAGGAAGTCTTCCCATCAGCGTTCCCTTTTAAAGAGAGAGTCTCGCCATCAGGGGCCCCTTTTAACGAGAGTGTCACCCCATTAGGGATCCCTGTTAAAGAGGGAGTTTCGCCATCTGAGACACTTTTAAATAGGGAGTCTTTCTATCAGGGAGCCCTTTTAGATAGGGAGTCTCTCCCTTGGTGGCCCTATTGAAAGAGAGAGAATTCCTCCCACACGCTGCCGGTTTTTAAAACTTGTTTTAAATCTGCTGCTCTGGGCCAGTGCATTCCACAGTCTCACAACCCTTTCTACAAATACCGTCTCACTGCTTGACTTCTCTGTTTATTAGTTATGAATCACCTTGAGGAGCAATGATGGCGTTTGTGACGTCAGATTAAAAGGCGGCCTATTGGAAACACGTTGGGGTCACAGTTTATTTTTGCACAGAATTGAACCTGAATCATTCAGGATGGAATATTGTATTTGATGCATCACAATAAACAATATCTTGTTATAAATTTTGACTCATTATTTCCCCAGTTTCAGAGGAAGAATTGTCTGATCATTTATTTCATGTAAGAATCAAACACAGGTATTCATTCAGAATCATCTCACAGATTGACACTGAGATAAACCCTGAGAGATTCAGTCAGCATCTGGAAACATGGCGGAATAGACAAGAGAGATGGATAAATACAAAACGGCCTCAGACTCCCACAGGCAGTGACAGGTAGGTATCAGTGAGGGGAGGGCGATTTCTACAGCCGTGATTTGGTTCCGTGGCTTAGCTGGTCGAAACGCCTATTCAGTAAATAGGGGATTACTGGGTTCGAATCCCAGCGGGGCCTTTCTTTTCTCTTTATGACCCTCCAGAGGATCGTTGATTCTCGTGTCAAAGGGCCACAATCCTTTTAAATGTAACTGCGGCTGCAGTAATTTCCATTCTGGATTAAGGCCTCAGTCGCTGCGGGGCGTGGGGCGAATTCCACCGCTGTCATAATTTCTGGCGGTGCTTATTTTGGCCTCTTCACTAAATATCCATCTTTTCTAAGCAGTGCTGTGCGTGGCTTTGCTGTGAACAGAGCAGAGTAGTCACCGTGAATGTGTGGCGCTGTGATCATATAATGATTAGTGCTCTGCGTTGTGGCCGCAGCAACTTCGAGTCCGAGTCACGGCACAGCTCATTTTATATCTCCTGTTCTCTGCGGCACCTGCTGATAAAACGCAGCGAGAAATCAACATTTACTGCACAAAACAAATATTATTTGTTGGCGGTGAAAACCTGCTCACTCCTTCAAAGCCCCCGCGCTCTCACATGCCTGAGCTTGATGCTCCATAATTCAAACCCGCTTCTTCTCCCAGCTTTTTCTTCCTTCCACAATCAGTAGCCCTCCTTTATTTCATCCTTCCATTTCATTGTCGATTACCTGCGAAATTACCTTAATCTAAAATTCGCTTTCGCCTACTTACCCTGTTAAATTCGCTCCGGATGTAGCAGGGAGTGTAAGCGACGCTGCAGGTGTGTCAGGCAGGGTCAAGGACGCAGCGGATGTACCGGACAGTTTAAGGGACTCTCCGGATGTACCAGACAGTGTAAGGGACGCTCAAGATGTACCAGACAGGGTAAGGGACGCTCCGGATGTATCAGACAGTGTAAGGGACGCTCCGGATGTACCGGACAGTGTAAGGACGCTAAGGATGTACCAGACAGGGTAAGGGACGCTCCGGATGTACCAGGCAGGGTGAGGGACGATCCGGATGTATCGGACAGTGTAAGGGACGCTAAGGATGTACCAGGCAGGGTATGGATCGCTCCGGTTGTACCAGGCAGGATCATTGAGGCTCAGGATGTGCCGGACAGGGTAAGGGACGCTCCGGATGTATCAGACAGGGTAAGGGACGCTCCGGATTATCGGACAGTGTAAGGGACGCTACGGATGTACCGGAGAGGGTGAAGGATGCTCCGGATGTACCAGGCAGGGTAAGGGACGCTCCGGATGTACCAGACAGGGTAAGGGTCGCTCCGGACGTATCAGACAGGGTAAGGGACGCTCCGGATGTATCAGACAGGCTAAGGGATGTGTCGATTGTTCAGAGCGTGTAAGGGCTGCTAAACAGGTTCGAGATAGGGTACAGGCCTTTCAGGGCCTATCAGAGCGGGTAAAGGGCGCTTAGGATGTATCAGAGAGTCTGATGGATGCTGAGTTATTACTTTCTAAACCACACATTTTCTAAATATAAACAAAAGGAAAAGGTAAATCCGAATGTATCAGATGGTCTGCCGTGGCCCACGTGGGAACATTGAGAAGGTAGAATGGGGCCGGACTGGACATTTGCAGCGCTCAGAAATACATTTATAAGTGACACAGATTCACCCACCCAATACATTAATAAATAATACAGCTACATCTAAATATATTATAGTGAACAGTGGTGCAAAAATATTTACATCTAACACATTTGCAACTCACAAATACCTGTGTAGTAAACATGGACACTCCCAAATATACGTACACGCATCTTAGGTGATTGATTGCTAAAAAATATACTTTAATAGATTGTCTTTAAAGCCATGATATTTAAATGGCAGTTTGCATTGACCGTTCTCCAAAGACGCTGGAGATTGATGGAGAATGAATGGGGTTCTGACCGAAATGTCTTAGGCGGCTCAGAACAAGTTTTGAGCGCAAGTCCAATATCAGAAGTCGACGATAAAAAAGAGGTTACTGCGGGACCTTAGCCGCATTTCAATCTGCAATCCCCAAAGCGAGATTCATACCCCTAGAGTAAAGAGTCACTCTGTCTAGATTACAAACCCAATCAACTGGTTATCAAACGTATAATCAAATGGATTTGTCATGTATTGTCCATTGCATTGTGACTGATTCAGGTAAGCAGAGTATTGGAGACAGCAGTTTTACATTCCCAATACCAATGCACTGTCACGTGTGCCCGCAGTTCCATTCACGTTCCAAGCCCTCTTTTCACTGTCGATGACTTGCCCGGAATGTGCTTGGAGAAGTGTTAGAATCGCAGTACAGCCCCTCCCATTGTCGCTTCCTCTAAATCAGGCCCAGGATTTTCACCAGTGCAACGTTCATCAGCTTGAGCTACTGTTTAATTTGTTCTCGGCATTAACTGTGCTGATATTTTAACTTGTCCCACTACACGGCGTCTCCAAATTTGCCTCTTGCACCTCGAGGGCACTTTTCATACGCAAACCTGTAACATCTGCCGGAAATAAATTCAATTTCAGCGGTTTCAACATCAATGAGTCGATCGATATCAACCTCGACATCCTCACCTACACGCTACAGATGCAAATCTCTGCGCTCCTCTGTTTCGGTGATATCTTGTTTTCGCAGCGATGAGCAGTTTACGCTATCTGAGGCTGCAGTTGCTGCTTTCTGCCGGCAGCGTGCGCTTGGAGAGAGCGGGGCCGGTCAGGCGGACTGAACATTGCTGCTGTCGCGGCCTCACTCACTCCGGGAACTGGGGAACAGCAAACAAACTCATGGGTTTGTTGCCGCATCTGAAATGCGGCTCCGAACTGTTGCTATTGACCGAGGCAGCGCTGCAAGATCTTGTAATGATCTATCACACTGTTGGTATCTCTGTAGATTTTGATTGTATACAGAACTGTATAGAGAAAAGGAGAACACCGCGCGGCTGTTGAGGTATTTTATTGATCTCTGCCGACAAGAGATGATTGAACCGGGGACGTGTTGTACTTTAGACGGAAGTGATAACCGCTTCACTTCGGAAACCGCTGCTCCCGAAAAAAATATTGGAACAACTCAGAATAGCACATGTCATCTATAAATACTCTTACCTTGCGACACGGGTTCCAGTACACGCCGAGGTGTTAACTTTTACAAATCTGTTTGTTCTAGTAATTACGCAAAACTCATTAAACTTTGTTAAAAGTTTGTTGTAATCGCCAATAAATCAAAAGATAACGTTCTGTTTCGGACTGAGTGAAATACTCACATGGTTAACAAGTCACAGGCAAAACGTTAAAAAGCTTTTTGTGTTTTGCATGTGATGCATTTTCATCCGTTCTCATTTTGCAGACTGTATTTTAGGAGTTGGGTAAAAATGTTCAGTGCTTATACGTCAGGAATCTGGTGCGGCCTTTGGTAAATTCACCAGCTCGCAAACACATGAGAGTAACTCCTGCTGCACTCCATCATATAACCCCAGCCAATGCTCCTCAATTAAACAACATTAACCAGTGCCCCTGCGCTCCCGCACAATTAGACAACCGGAAATGTGCAAGTAAATGTGCACGGATAACTCCCACCAGTCGTGCGCGGCTCTAGTGGCGCAATCGGTTAGCGCGCGGTATTATATGACAATACGGGCTCGTGAAATGCCGAGGTTCTGAGGTCGAGCCTCACTTAGAGCAGCCGATTCTTTTCCGATTTGACATTTCTGCCGGAGCAGAAGGTACAATTGGTGTTTCCGCCAACTATCTAATTTCTATCTGTTCCACTTGGGCACTGAAGTTCCTCAGGCCCACCGTCTTGCAATACCGGACGAGAGTTTTAAAGGAGCCCTTCAGTGTTACTTATTGATAGGAGGGAAGGTGGGGCCAGTTTTAACAGTAAAAACCAGCAACTGTCAGACAAAGAATAATGTGCAGGAAATAGATTCGATTTCAACGCAGTGACTGAGCCTTTGTCACAAACGAGAAGATGTGTAATCTCACGGGTTATCTGTACATGTTTCCTACATCATGTTGAACACAAACAAGGATTCACCTGAACACGATGCTGAGAATTACAAGGACGCAAGTTACGTACAGACAATCGCCCAAACCCCATATCCACAATTATAGATTCATTTAACCGCCGAACTTCAACATTGCAGGAGCGAGATCGTCCATACAGGATGTTCAATTACCATTGCCCTGATGGACAGTATCACACACATACTTGTCGTCAAACTTCCGACAAAATCTCAGAACAATTTCAGAGTAGGACCGAGTGGCTTCGTTATATGGAGAGTACATCGGGCTCTCGGTGGCGCTCAACGTGACATTTTCACTCAGATAACCACAATTTACAATGGGACACGCAACTTGTTGGGTGCCGTTACGTGAGTACAGGGCCACAAACAAACAACCGTCATACTGACAATACCCCACGTGACCCTTAACCCATTCAGTCACAAAAGGTCCCAGGGCTGTGCGGGCCAAGTCCAGCGGCCAATTCTGGTTGAATAAAGCCCGAACGATATTCCTTATTAATTCATTCAGACTCAATTGCACATTTTGGCAAAGGTTGGTCCACGCTGCCCCGTTTAACCCCTGCAGTGTTAAGTTCCCTAATGCCATCAGGACTGAGAGTGTATTCTGCTTGAAATTAATTGAGGTATTGGTTAGAATCTTCCAGTCCTCAGTCATCACGATCTCGGGCGCCCCTTCCTTTGTTCAGCCTGCGTCATCGCCAGTAATTGATGACTGTGTCCCTCAACATCCTTCGAATTTAATAACCCCGTGCCGACCCCGATGGATCACAAGATAGTATCAAACAATTCCCTTTTCTATTGGTGCCAAGAGACGAACCACGTCTCCTGAAAAGACGCCTCATTTTTAATATAATCCGAGCCCTCTGGGTACGACTGAGCAACCGTGGTAGAATTGGGAACACATTTAAAAGTGGTCATTCATAACTGAGCATCCAGAATAACACGGATTGTAACCTGCAGAGGGCCAGCCGGCTGCCCAACAGCCTGGTCACACACCCCTAAGATTATCATTTGCCCAATCCATCCGACACAATGTGCTCAATGTCAATTGACAGAGACCCAAACAGGATCGTGTAATCTTTGTAACTGACACGGTAATGGAGTTGGAACTCGCTCTTCCATAACCTGTCCCTTCTCACGAAAGGCCCGGTGCCGGGCTAGACCAAGAATCGGAATAGACACGACACAATTTACCGTGGTGCATTGTCCGATCTGTCCCATTATGAGTTCCAGCTGGACCATGCTGACACTCTCACACCAGCTCCAGGTCACATTTACGGGACGTCCCAGGAAGACACTCAGCGTCAGGTTGCTCGTCGAGATGTTTCATCCGGTCGGAGGGGTAGTGACCTCATATCTCAAAAGTCCCGCCATCGCCCACAGCCCTAACCATCAGTTCACCTACCGTATCATATAATTCTTGATCCTGAAATGGTAAAAACGTAACAGTAAAACCGCATAACCCCACATTATCCTCCTCCGCGCTTCATTTGCGATATTTTTTCCGCGCTCTCCGCCGTTTTACTAACATTTTTCTGTTGCATTGCTTCTTTCCAGACAAGTGCGGTACCCATCCAGAGCAATTACACCGACGAACTCAATGTGTAGGGCCGATCCCATTCTCCCTTGGGGAATTTTTGCCTCTTCCTATCTTTGATCACCAGAACCTGATCCCCGACCTGATCGGCACGAAGTTCAGCCTTCTGGTCAAATTCCTCTTTGCTGCGAGCTGCCTGCTCATCATCAACGTGTCCCGCCAAGACATTGACCAAATGTAGGTGCCTCTGGAGCGAGGTGACCACCTCCTCCGTCGCGTTGGTGGATGTCAGGCTCGGGTCCTCAGGCACAAACAGGTCCTACCTCATTGGCATGGATCGGCCAAACAATGCCTCTTATGGTGATACCGCAATCATTCGATTCACCCGGGACCTCCCTCGCATACTTTGGGTCAGTCTTTACGAAGGAAGACACAAAAAACCTCCCTGGGATATCGGGAAAAATAGGGACATTTGCAAAGGAGGAACTGACGCAAGTCAATATCTCTAAGGATATGGTGTTAAGGAAGCTAAAGGGATTGAAGGCGGACAAATCCCCAGGGCCTGATAACATGCATCCTAGGGTGCTGAAGGAGGTGGCCCTAGAGATAGCGGATGCACTAAGTATGATTTTTCAGAATTCATTAGACTCGGGAACAGTGCCCATGGATTGGAGGGTAGCTAACGTTACCCCACTATTCAAAAAGGGGAGTAGGGAAAAAGCAGGTAATTACAGACCTGTAAGCCTTACATCAGTTGTGGGCAAAATGCTGGAGTCCATCATTAAGGATGAAATAGCGGAGCACTTAGCAAATGGGGACAGGATAGGACAGAGTCAACATGGATTTACAAAGGGTAAATCGTGCTTGACTAATCTATTGGAATTTTTTGAGGGAGTAACTGGTAAAATAGATGGGGGCGAGCCAGTAGATGTGGTGTACCTGGACTTCCAAAAGGCCTTCGATAAGGTCCCACATAAAAGATTAGCAGGGAAAATTGAAGCTCATGGGATAAAGGGGAAAGTATTGACGTGGATAGAGAACTGGCTGTCAGATAGAAAACAGAGAGTTGGAATAAACGGCTCATTTTCTGAATGGCAGGCAGTAACAAGTGGGGTACCACAGGGATCTGTCCTGGGTCCCCAGCTGTTCACAATTTACATTAATGACCTGGATCAGGGAGTCGGATGCAGCATTTCCAAATTTGCAGACGACACTAAACTAGGAGGGGGGGTGGGCTCAGAGGAGGAGACCAGGAAGCTCCAGAGCGATTTGGACAGACTGGGTGATTGGGCGGATAAATGGCAGATGCACTATAATGTGGACAAGTGCGAAGTTATCCACCTTGGGTGCAGGAACGGGAGGGCAAATTATTATTTAAATGGCAATAAATTGGGAGAGGGGGAAGTACAGAGAGACCTGGGTGTTCTTGTACACCAGTCACTGAAGGCGAGCATGCAGGTGCAACAGGCGATCAAGAAGGCAAACGGTATGCTGGCCTTCATAGCAAAAGGGTTGGAATACAGGAACAGGGATACCTTGCTGCAGCTGTACAGGGCACTGGTGAGACCACACCTCGAGTACTGTGTACAGTTTTGGTCGCCTCATCTGAGGAAAGATGTTCTTGCCATGGAGGGGGTGCAGCGGCGATTCACCAGGCTGATACCAGGAATGGCGGGATTGACCTATGAGGAGAGACTATGTAGTTTAGGGATGTACACACTGGAGTTTAGAAGATTGAGAGGGGACCTCATAGAAGTGTATAAAATTCTGACAGGTCTAGACAGACTAGATGCAGAAGGGATGTTTCCCTTGGCGGGTGAGAACAGAACTAGAGGACATAATTTAAGGATAAGGGCTAAACCATTTAGGACAGAAATGAGGGGGAATTTCTTCACTCAGAGGGTGGTGAACCTGTGGAACTCATTGCCACAGAGGGCAGTGTACACCAGCTCATTAAATATATTTAAGAGGGAATTAGATATATTTCTACAGGCAAAAGGGGTTAAGGGTTACGGAGAGAAGGCGGGGACGGGATACTGAATTGGAGGATCAGCCATGATCTCATTAAATGGCGGAGCAGGCTCGAAGGGCCGGATGGCCTACTCCTGCTCCTATCTTCTATGTATCTATGTATCTATGAGTACGAGCGGCAGAAGATTAATCCAATCTCCCCCAGCCCGATCATATACTTTCAACACACAACTTGAAGAGTTCCATTCATGCGTTCCACCTGCCCAGCGGCCTGGGGATGATGCGGAATATGACATTGCCGTGGGATTCCCAGGAATTTATGGAACTCGTTAAACACTACCCCGTCAAAGGCTGGGCCACAGTCGAGCCAATCACCTGTGGTAATCTCCACCACGCAATTATTTCCTGCGCTAATACACGAGCAGCTCTGGCGCTGGTCTGGTTGGCCGGATGAAACGCCTCCACAAACCGGGTGAATACATCCACCACAACCAACTTCAGGGAGCCGTCCGACAAAATCAATCGGAATCCGTTCCCACGGACCCCTGCGAGCCTGGCGCAACAGCAGAAACAATTGATTTGTAGCGTGTTGGATCTTGCTGTGCACAAGTTAATCATTGCTGTATATGTGGCGCTACATCGCGTTTTAATCCGGGCCACCAGGCGAATTTCATGAGCCGTGATATCGCCTCCTCTACTTTCGGGTTCCCCCAACTAATGAGCCGTGTCTCCATGATATGAGGAGTCTGCGAACAGGTTCATGAACCAACCACACCCATGGCCCTCCTCCATCTCTCCCATAACCACATCATGCATGACCTGTGTTCTCCTACCCCATAGGATCCCTGGGCCCTCAAACAGAGGCGTTCCATATCCCCCAGCCGATTATACGCCGCTGCCAAAGACATTCCCTGGTTTGCACTTTTAAGGTTGATGCCCCTTTATTCCAGGCCATTGAAATCTCTTTTGGCCCTACTGGAGCCTCGACAGCCGCTGTTTGACTTTCTTATCAACCACCTCATTCCCGGAGATCAGGCAGGACTCCCGATTCCGGTTATTCACGTGTGTTTTAACCCTAACCAGTCGGATTTTTCCTAACGGCTGTGCCATGTAAAATTTTCCATAACTTTATGCTCAACGTCTGGCCCATAGGTTGCCATAAAGCCGTTCGGGGCCCACCGCTCTAAAGTAAGCAGAGCGCCTTTAAAGTCCGAATCCGAATCTACAACTAACGGAGTATCTGGATTAGTGTCGAAGATCGTGAACACCAAATGTACCGGGGCCATTAATTCCGCAGCCTGCGCGCCCCCATTGGACCGCGCCCTTCACAGTAAGAGCATCTGCAAACCCCGTGTGACCGCTACCGTCCTGAATAACAGAACTGCCATCTATAAACCAGGCCGTTTCAGCCTCGACTGCAGGACCTTCTACAAACACTGGCTGTGCTGCACTGGCCGTGAGCGCTTCACATTAATGCGGTTCGCCCGTTATCAGAAGACCCAGAACCTTCGTGCGAAGCTCCTTTAGCCGTTCATAGAAACATAGAAACATAGAAAATAGGTACAGGAGTCGACCATTCGGTCCTTCGAGCCTGCACCGCCATTCAATGCGTTAATGGCTGAACATGCTACCTCAGTACCCCATTCCTGCTTTCTCGCCATACCCCTTGATCCCCCTAGTTGTGAGTGTTATATCTAACTCCCTTTTTGAATATATTTAGCGAACTGGCCTCAACAACCATCTGTGGAAGAGAATTCCATAGATTCACCACTCTCTGGGTGAAGAAGTTCCTCCTCAGCTCAGTATTAAATGGCTTCCCCTTAATCCTTAGACTGTGACCCCTGGTTCTAGTTTTCCCTAACATTGGGAACATTCTGCCCGCACCTAATTTGTCTAAACCAGTCAGGATTTTAAATGTCTCCATAAGATCCCCCCTCATTCTTCTGAACTCCAGAGGATACAAGTTCAGTTGACCCAATCTTTCTTGATATGTCAGTCCGGCCATCCCAGGAATCAATCTAGTGAACCTTCGCTGCACTCCCTCAATAGCAAGAATGTCCTTCCTTAAGTTAGGAGACCAAAACTGCGCACAATTCTCCAGGTGTGGCCTCACCAAGGCCCTGTACAACTGCAGCATCACGTCCCTACTCCTGTACTCAAATCCCCTTACTATGAAGGCCATCATTCCGTTTGCTTTCTTGACTGCCTGCTGCACTTGCATTCCCACCTTCAGTGACTGATGTACCATGACGCCCAGGTCTCGTTGCACCTCCCCTTTCCCTAATCTGCCACCATTCAGGTAATAGTCCGCCTCTCTATTTTTACCACCAAAGTGAATAACCTCACATTTATCCACATTGTACTTCATCTGCCATACATTTGCCCATTCACCCAACCTGTTCAAGTCACGCTGTAGCCTCCTAGCATCCTCCTCATTGTTCACACTGCCTCCCAATTTAGTGTCATCCGCAAATTTGGAGATATTACATTTAATCCCTTCGTCCAAATCATTAATATATAATGTAAACAGCTGGGGTCCCAGCACCGAACCCTACGTAACATTAGCGGACAGGAGAGAGCACATCCAGGACAGAATTCATTCGCTGGAAACAGCACTTAAATGACATCCATTGTAGAGGATTGTGGTGGGAGCGCATCATGGCGGATTGATCCCGGGCAGATATTTGATTTTGCCGATACTCCAATGACCAGCTAGCGCGGTTTTTTGGACAAGGGCCGAGTTTAATCTCCGGGGACTGCACTACCCGGCTCAGATAGGCGGCTGGCCGCTCCTTAGATGCCACAGCCTGTAGGTCGATATCAGCGATAGTCAGATCAGAGGCCGTGGGGTAAATTATAAAAGGCTTGTGCATGTCTGGGACAATCAGTGTTGGTGCGCTAATGAGCAGCTGTTTCAGACCTGTTAGAGCAACAGTCTGCTCCTCTGTCCAATTAAAAGAGAAGCCGCGAAATAAATACAGGTTTCGTCATTATGTTTAAAAACTGGTGGATTTTTAAGAAAAAATAATCTCTCTGCCTGTCTCCGACCGTCCCTCACAGATACTCTGTCTGACACTGTCCTGCATTTTTCACTCTAGGTCTCTCCCTCCGTCTCCCTCTCCCCTTCAGCCTCCCTATCTCTCGGTCTTGGTCTTTCTCTCCTTGTCTCTCTCTCTCTCTGTCTCTCTCTGTCTGCCTCTCTCTATCTCTCTCTCTCTGTCTCTCTCTCTCTGTCTCTCTCTCTCTGTTTCTCTCTCTCTGTTTCTCTCTTTCCCCGTCTCTCTCTCCCCGTCTCTCTCTCTGTCTCTCTATCTCTGTCTCTCTCTGTTTCTCTCTCTCTGTCTCTCTCTCCCCGTCTCTCTCTCTCTCTCTCTCTCTCTCTCTGTCTCTCTCTCTGTCTCTCTCTCTCTCTGTCTCTCTTTCTGTCTCTCGCTGTGTGTGTCTTTCTCTCTGTCTGTCTCTGTCTCTGTCTCTCTCTCTCTGTCTCTCTCTCTCTTTTTATCTTCCGTTCTGTCTGTTTCCCTCTCCCTATCTCTCACTCCTTTTTTTCTTTAGACGTTCCGGAATGTGGACGCCGCTTGAAAGGCCAGCATTTATTGCCAATCCCTAGTTGCCCTTGAGAACGTGGTGGTGAGCCGCCTTCTTGAACCGCTGCAGTCCGTGCAGTGAAGGTACTCCCACAGTGCTATTAGGGAGGGAGTTCCAGGATTTTGACCCAGCGATGATGAAGGAACGGCGACATATTTCCAAGTCAGGATGGTGTGTAACTTGAAGGGGAACTTTCAGATGATTGTGTTCCCATGCGCCTGCTGCCCTTGTCCTTCTAGGTGGTAGAGGTCGCGGGTTTGGGAGGTGCTGCCGAAGAAGCCTTGGCGAGTTGCTGCAGTGCATCTTGTAGATGGCACCCACTGCAGCCACGTTGCGCCAGTGGTGGAGGGAGTGAATGTTTAAGGTGGTGGATGGGGTGGCAATCAAGCGGGCTGCTTTTTCATGGGTGATGTTGAGTGTTTTCGGAGCTGCACTCATCCAGGCAAGTGGAAAGTATTCCATCACACTCCTGACTTGTGACTTGTAGATAGTGGAAAGGTTTTGGGGGTGTGAGGAGGTGAGACACTCGCCGCAGGATACCCAGCCTCTGACCCGCTCTTGTTGCCACTGTATTTATGTGGCTGGTACAGTTAAGTTTCTGGTCAATGGTGACAGCACAGGATGTTGACGCTGAGGGATTCGACGATGGTAATGCCGTTGAATGTCAAGGGGAGGTGTTTAGACTCTCACTTGTTGGCGATAGTCATTGTCTGGCACTTATGTGGCACGAATGTTACTTGCCATTTATCAGCCCAAGTCTGAATGTATTCCAGGTCTTGCTGCATGCGGGCATGGACTGAATCATTTTCTGAGGAGTTGCGAATGGAATTGAACATTGTGCAATCATCAGCGAACATCCCCACTTCTGACCTTATGATGGAGAGAAGGTCATTGATGAAGTAGCTGAAGATGGTTGGACATAAAATATTGACCTGAGGAACACATGAAGCGATGTTCTGGGGCTGAGATGATTGACCTCAAACAACCACAATCATCCTCCTGTGTGCTAGATATGACTCCAGCCAGTGTAGAGTTTCCCACCTGATTGCCATTGACTTCAATTTTACTCGGGCTCGCTGATGCCACACTCTGTCAAATGCTGCCTTGATCTTGGTCTCTCTCCCCATATCACGCTCTCTCTCACTTCCCTTCAGTCTCTGTCACCGTTTCCCTCTCTTATCTCTCACACTCGGTCTCACTCTCCATGTCTCATCTCTCTCCGTCCTTCAGTCTCTGTCTCTGTTGCTCTATCCATATCTCTCTTTCTTGGTCTCTCTCTCTCTCTGTGTCTCTAGCTCTTTCCCCTTCAATGTCTATTTCGCTCTGCATTTCTCTCACCCTCGGTCTCCCTCTCCCCTTCAGTCTCTCACTGTTTTCCTCACCCTGTCTCTCTCTCGGTCTCTCTCCTTATGTCTCTCTTTCTTCCCTTCAGTCTCTGACTCAATTTCCCACTCCCTCTCTCTCTCTCACTCCCCTATGTTTATATATTTCTATCCTATCTCTCACTCTACCTATCTCTCATCATATCTGTCTCTCTCTCACTCTATGTCTCACCATGTTTGTCTTTCTATTTCGTCCACTCTCCCTATCTCTCATTCTTTGCCGCGCTCTCGCCCCCTGTTTCTTTCTATCACTCTCCTTTTCTTTCGCCCTTCCTCTCTCACCCTCTGGTACTGTGTGGGCCACGTGCGTCTCAGTTTCAGATCCTGTACATTAACAACACACAGCGGGCAAACGGAAATGATTTACTCCCGTCTGATATTATACAGTCCGAGTGTGTCTCATTTTCAGCTCCTGTACATAAACATTGCACAGTAGTTAATAGGGAACGATTCACTCCTGTCTGGTAATGTATGGAACGTTTGTGTCTCAGTGTCAACTCCTGTCTCTGCTGTGCACAGGGGATAAAAGAAAAAGTGAGTGAGAGAGAAACAGAGACCAGGCGAGATAGGGAGTGAAAGTGAGAGAGAGAGAGGTGAGACGGACCAGGCGAGAAAGAGAGAGTGAGTGACAGAGTGAGAGAGATGTGGACCAGGCGAGAGAGTTAGTGCGAGGTAGAGAGAGAGAGACAGAGAGAGAGAGAAGGAGAGAGAGAGAGAGAGAGCTAGAGGTGAGGCAGATCAGGCGAGAGAGAGAGAGAGACAGCGAGAGAGAGGGAGAAAGAGAGAGAGAGTGAGAGACAGGAAGAGAGAGAGAGAGAGGGACAGGGAGAGAGAAAGAGAGAGATAGCCCAGGCAAGTGAGTGAAGGTAAGGCGAGCGAGTGAGAGATTGAGAGAGAGAGAGAGAGAGAGACAGGGAGAGAGAGAGAGAGAGAAAGAGATGTGAGGTAGGTCAGGTGCATTTGAGGGTGGGTGAGATAGAGAGAGATGAGGCACACCACGCGAGACTGTGAGGGAGATTTTCCCACAGGAAACCCATGACAATGTGTTACAATGGCAAATGTGTCTCTATGCGTGTGTTGATAGTTATTGTGGATTTGCGGGCGATTTTTATTGCACAAAGAATGTCTCTTGTAGTGTTTGAATGTGTGCAGTGTGTTCTGGAGATTCAATTAACATTTAATGTGGACTGGGTTTTCTCCCTCGCATTGTCAGTAGGAGCTGAAGGCCTGTGGGTGTATTTTACTGATTACTGTCAGCCCTTTGCAGTATAATAGAAAGGACAGAGTGTGTATGTGAGAGCGCTAAGATTAACCTGTCAGAGTGTCAAATATCCTGAAGTCAGTGGGAGTGTTTTACAGAGTGTCTGTGGCGGTGGGTTATGATGTATACAGCGAGTCAATGAGTGTATTAATTTCAACCTAAATTACTGGCCCCAGAAGGGAGAGTATGTCGGACAGAATATGAGGCGGTATTCAGTACTTCAATTCTTCTCATCATTTATGAATTTTAAAATTACAGTAAAGGGATATTTCACCACATTCCTTAACTGCTCTCTGAACATAGTCTGGGTCACAGCATAAATAAAAGTATTTGTGCAGCAACTCAGGAGCTGGAGTATGTATCCCATTTCCATTTCAAAATAACTTAGATTCGAATAATTTAACGTGAAATCACTTATTCGGCTACCTATAGAATACACCATAAAGATTGACCATAACAGCATAAAATTCCCCGAGATAACAAACAGTAAAATGATGGATTTCCTTCGGCTCTCCATCTCTGGGTCTCTGGGACTCTCCCCACTGCTGGGACCCCGGAGTCTCCTCCGGGCTCTGCTGGCCACTAAAATGTGTCTGACGGTTAAAGCATTGAGCAGCAGAATAAGAACAAATGGGACCCCCGGTGTTAGAATATAATGAAATAACTCGACTGCTGCCCACTTCCGTGTGTAGCGAACCCACATTGTTACACGACAAAACCAGGGTTCATTCAGAAGCCAATATTCATTTGTTAATATATAATACCAGTAAATGTTCTTTAAACAGCTACTCACAGCCACTGTTCCTAGAACCACAGCCGCCGTTTTCTCGGTACAATATTTAGTTTTCAGCTTCTGACAACAAATGGCCACAAATCGATCAAAGGTGAAAGTGACGGTGAACCAGACAGAACAGTCTGTGACTGCATAAAGAAGGACGGCGTGGATATTACACAAGGGGATTTTCCGCATGAAACGAAACTGAACCCTATAAATAATCGGAATGTGCCTCAATATCAGG
Organism: Squalus acanthias; assembly: GCA_030390025.1. Lineage (NCBI taxonomy): Eukaryota > Metazoa > Chordata > Chondrichthyes > Squaliformes > Squalidae > Squalus > Squalus acanthias. The sequence goes on from JASTWF010000323.1 coordinate 422,524, forward strand.
TCGAGAATAATGACCAGTAGATCCGCCGTTGCCATGCCCACCAGGTAGCGAGTGACACATTTGGAGAGACCGCACTTTCCCCGTGACAGGATCACAATCGTCACTAGGTTTACTGTAAGGAAGGCAAATAAACAGGGAAATTACACATCAGTCTGGGAGCAATGTTAACAGATTGACGGAGTATTATTGAGAATTATAATCTGTCACAAATCCAGTGGTGTATTGAAATGATTGGAAAAAGGAATTACCATTCAATCAAATCAACCAAGAAATGGAAATTTATATTAGGGATGAAATAACACATGAGGAACAGCAGTTTATAAGAGATCAGATAAAGGTTTCTTCTGAGATGACAGTTATTTTCATGCTCCAGTAAAAAGAGCGGACAATAAAAAAGACCACAAGAGCTAAGCTTCAGTTGGGGGAAGTAGAAATGAGCCCATGACCCTGGGTTAGTGAAAGGGAATAAGCCCAGGTTCCTGCTCCTCATCATTCCTCAGTGACCCTGGGTTAGCGTGGGGAAATCGTACAAGATCCCTCCCCCTGATCATTACCCAGTGACCCTGGGTTAGTGTAGGGGAATCAGCCCAGGTTCCTGCTCCTGATCATTACCCGATGACCCTGGATTAGTGTGGGAGAACCAGCTCAGGTTCCTGCTTCTGATCATTACCCAGTGACCCTGGGTTAGTGTGGGAGAATCAGCTCAGGTTCCTGCTTCTGATCATTACCCAGTGACCCTGGGTTAGTGTGGGAGAATCAGCTCAGGTTCCTGCAACTGATCATTACCCAGTGACTGTGGGTTAGTGTGGGGGAATCAGCTCAGGTTCCTGCTCCTGATCATTACCCAGTGAAGCTGGGTTAATGTGAGGGAATCAGCCCAGGTTCCTGCTCCTGATCATTACCAAGTGACACTGGGTTAGTGTGGGGGAATCAGCCCAGGTTCCTGCAACTGATCATTACCCAGTGACTGTGGGTTAATGTGGGGGAAACAGCTCAGGTTCCTGCTCCCTGGGTTAGTGTGAGGGAATGAGCCCTGTATCTTGCTCCTGATCATTCCCCGACGACACTGGGTTTCGGAGAGATAGTAAGACTAAACCGCTCTTTTTGACCTCGGCCCGGCGATTCTGTGAAATGAAGCGATATCAGTCCAGGATTAATCTGTCAGTCATTGATCGGTTGCTCCTTTGGAAAGTTTGTGTGAGGATGTCTGATGCGGGCGGGTTGTGTCGAGGATGATAGCCCTGATGTAACATGACTCAACTCCCACAGTTTAAAAATTGGCGTATTACAGGAGGTCGATGCGACTCCACCCGTTTATCGCCACTGCGCAAGACGAATATCTGCCCCTGACACCGGGAGCTGGGTTGAAGAATGAAGCAGTGAACAGGGAGTGTGGACGCATATCTGCCCCAGAAACAGGGAGCTGGGTTGGAGAATGCAGCAGTGAACAGGGAGTGTGGACGAATATCAGCCCAGAAACCGGGAGCTGGGTTGGAGAATAAAGCAGTGAACAGGGAGTGTGGACGAATATCAGCCCAGAAACCGGGAGCTGGGTTGGAGAATGAATCAGTGAACAGGGAGTGTTGGCGAATATCAGACCAGAAACCGGGAGCTGGGTTGGAGAATGAAGCAGTGAACAGGGAGTTTGGGTGAATATCAGCCCAGAAACCGGGAGCTGGGTTGGAGAATGCAGCAGTGAACAGGGAGTGTGGACGAATATCAGCCCAGAAACCGGGAGCTGGGTTGAAGAATGAAGCTGTGAACAGGGAGTGTTGGCGAATATCAGACCAGAAACCGGGAGCTGGGTTGGAGAATGCAGCAGTGAACAGGGAGTGTGGGCGAATATCAGACCAGAAACCGGGAGCTGGGTTGGAGAATGAAGCAGTGAACAGGGAGTGTTGGCGAATATCAGCCCAGAAACCGAGAGCTGGGATGGAGAATGAAGCAGTGAACAGGGAGTGTGGGTGAATATCAGCCCAGAAACCGGGAGCTGGGTTGGAGAATGAAGCAGTGAAAGAGTTGTTGCAGGTGGGAGGGCTTTAGTTTCCTGGAACACTGGGTCTGCTTCTGGGGAAGGTGGGACCTGTACAAGTCGTACGGGTTGCACTTGAACCGGACCAGGACCAACATCCTTGCAGGGAGGCTTGCTAGTACTGTTGGGGGGTTTGAAACGAACTTGGCAGGGGGTTGGGATACCGAGTAGAGCTATAGTAAGGGGTGATGCATAGCCAAATATAGAGGAAAAAACAAGTCAGTCTGGAAGGCAGAGCAAATATGTAACGGCACAAGGGAGTATGGAAAGGCTGGATGGCATTTATTTTAATGGAAGGAGTCTTGCGAGTAAGGCAGGTAAATTGAAAGTGTTGGTGAACACATGGGAGTATGATATTGTTGCTATCACAGAGACATGGATGAGGAAGGGCAGGACTGGCAGCTCAATACTCAATATTCCGGGGTATAGAATCTTCAGGAGAGAAAGAGGGGGGTATAAAAGAGGAGGGGGTGTCGCAGTATTAATCAAGGAGTCAATTACTGCTGTAAGGAGGGATAATATCTCAGCAGGTTCCACCAGTGAGGCCATATGGCTAGAACTTAGAAACAGAAAGGGGGAAAGCACTTCGCCGGGAGTGTACCTTAGGCACCCAAGCAGTCAGGAGGAGATAGAGGAACAGATATGTAGGCAAATCTCAGAGAAGTGTAGAAATAATAGGGTAATAATAGTAGGGGATTTTAACTTCCCCAATATTAACTGGGATAGTCAGAGTGTGAAAGGCTTAGAGGGTGCGGAATTCTAATAGTGCATCCAAGAGAGCTTCTTGAACCAGCATGTAGAAAGTCCAACAAGCAAGGGGGCGGTACTGGATCTAATTCTAGGAAATGTAGCCGGGCAATTGGTAGAAGTGTTAGTAGGAGAACATTTTGGAGACAGTGGCCATAATTCGGTAAGATTTATGGTAGTAGAAACATAGAAACATAGAAAATAGGTACAGGAGTAGACCATTCGGTCCTTCGAGCCTGCACCGCCATTCAATGCGTTCATGGCTGAACATGCTACCTCAGTACCCCATTCCTGCTTTCTCGCCATACCCCTTGATCCCCTTAGTTGTGAGTGTTATATCTAACTCCCTTTTGAATATATTTAGCGAACTGGCCTCAACAACCTTCTGTGGAAGAGAATTCCATAGATTCACCACTCTCTGGGTGAAGAAGTTCCTCCTCAGCTCAGTCCTAAATGGCTTCCCCTTAATCCTTAGACTGTGACCCCTGGTTCTAGTTTTCCCTACCATTGGGAACATTCTGCCCGCATCTAATTTGTCTAAACCAGTCAGGATTTTAAATGTCTCTATAAGATCCCCCCTCATTCTTCTGAACTCCAGAGGATACAAGTTCAGTTGACCCAATCTTTCTTGATATGTCAGTCCGGCCATCCCAGGAATCAATCTAGTGAACCTTCGCTGCACTCCCTCAATAGCAAGAATGTCCTTCCTTAAGTTAGGAGACCAAAACTGCGCACAATACTCCAGGTGTGGCCTCACCAAGTACAACTGTAGCATCACCTCCCTACTCCTGTACTCAAATCCCCTTGCTATGAAGGCCATCATTCCGTTTGCTTTCTTGACTGCCTGCTGCACTTGCATTCCCACCTTCAGTGACTGATGTACCATGACGCCCAGGTCTCGTTGCACGTCCCCTTTCCCTAATCTGCCACCATTCAGGTAATAGTCCGCCTCTCTATTTTTACCACCAAAGTGGATAACCTCACATTTATCCACATTGTACTTCATCTGCCATACATTTGCCCATTCACCCAACCTGTCCAAGTCACTCTGTAGCCTCCTAGCATCCTCCTCATTGTTCACACTGCCTCCCAATTTAGTGTCATCCGCAAATTTGGAGATATTACATTTAATCCCTTCGTCCAAATCATTAATATATAATGTAAACAGCTGGGGTCCCAGCACCGAACCCTGCGGTACCCCGCTGGTCACTGCCTGCCATTCTGAAAAGTACCCATTTACTCCTACTCTTTGTTTCCTGTGTGCCAACCAGTTCTCAATCCACGTCAACACATTACCCCCAATCCCATGTGCTTTAACTTTGCTCACCAATCTCTTGTGTGGGACCTTGTCGAAGGCCTTCTGAAAGTCCAAATACACCACATCTACTGGTTCCCCCCTGTCCACCCTATTGGAAACATCCTCAAAAAATTCCAGAAGATTTGTCAAGCATGATTTCCCTTTCACAAATCCATGCTGACTTGGACCTATCATGTCGCCACTTTCCAAATGGTCTGTTATGACATCTTTAATAATTGCTTCCATCATTTTACCCACGACCGATGTCAGGCTGACCGCTCTATAATTCCCTGCTTTCTCCCTCCCTCCTTTTTTAAAAAGAGAGGTTACATTGTCCACCCTCCACTCCATCGGAACTGATCCAGAGTCTAAGGAATGCTGGAAAATGATCGTCAATGCATCCACTATTTCCAAGGCCACCTCCTTAAGTACTCTGGGATGCAGACCAGCAGGCCCCGGGGATTTTTCAGCCTTCAGTCCAATCAATTTCCCCAATACCTTTTCCCGACTAATAAGGATTTCCCTCAGCTCCTCCCTCTTACCAGATCCTCTGACCCCTTTTATTTCCGGCAGGTTGTGTGTGTCCTCCACAGTAAACACCGAACCAAAGTACTTGTTCAATTGATCTGCCATTTCCTTGTTCCCCATTACGACTTCCCCTGTTTCCGACTGCAGGGGACCTACGTTTGTTTTTACTAACCTCTTTCTTTTTACATATTTTCATATATAGTCATGTAAAAGGTCAAAGATGTACCGAAAATAAAGTTTCTAAATTGTGGGAAGGCCGACTTTAATATAATAAGGCAGAATCTGGCCAAAGTGGACTGGGATCAGCTACTTGTAGGAAAATCCACATCAGAGCAGTGGGAGTCTTTCAGAAAGGAAATAGAGAGTGTACAATGGCAACATGTCCCCGTAAAGGTCAAGGGTGGGAACAACAAGCCGAGGGAACACTGGATTTCAAGGGATATACGAGAATGTATTAAAAAAGGGGGGCTTTTGGCAGATAGAAAGGACTAAAAAATAGTGGAAGCCCTAGAGGAGTATAGAAAGTGCAGGCGGTACTTATAAAAGAAATTAGGAGAGCCAAGAGGGGGCATGAAATTACACTGTCGGGCAAAATAAAGGAAAATCCCAAGGTGTTTTATAACTATATTAAGGGCAAGAGGATAATCAGGGAAAGAGTAGGGCCCATTAGGGAACAAAGTGGCAATCTGTGTGTAGAGCCAGATGATGTAGCTGTGATTTTAAATGAATATTTTGAATCTGTGTTCACTATGGAGTAGGACGATGTAGGCATAGAAATCAGGCAGGGGGATTGTGATATATTTGAACAAATTAGTATTGAGAGGGAGGAGTTACTAGCGGTTTTAGCGGGCTTACAATTGGATAAATCCCCAGGCGCAGACGAGATGTATCACAGGCTGCTGTGTGAGGCAAGGGAGGAGATTGCAGGGGGTCTGACACAAATTTTCAGGACCTCTTTGGCCACAGGGGAGGTGCCAAAGGACTGGAGAACAGCTAACGTTGTACCATTATTCAAGAAGGTTAGTAGGGATAAACCAGGGAATTACAGGCCAGTGAGCCTCACATCAGTGATAGGGAAATTATTGGAAAAAATTCTGAAGGAAAGAATTAGTCTCCACTTGGAGAGGCAAGGATTAATCAAGGGTAGTCAGCATGGCTTTGTCAGGGGGAGGTCATATCTGACCAGTATGATTGAATTTTTCGAGGGGGTGACTAGGTGCATGGATGAGGGTAGTTGAGTTGATGTGGTCTACATGGACTTCAGCTAGGCTTTTGACAAAGTCCCGGATGGGAGACTGGTCAAGAAGGTAAGAGCCCATGCGATCCAGGGCAACTTGGCACATTGGATCCGTACTTGGCTTCGTACCAGGCGGCAGAGGGTGATGGTCGAAGGTTGTTTTTGTTACTGGAAGCTTGTGTCCAGTGGTGGACTGCAGGGATTTCTGCTGGTTAATTTGCTGTTTGTAGTGTACATTAATGCTTTAGATATGAACGTAGGAAATATGATCAATAAGTTCGCAGATGTCACGAAAATTGGTGGGGTGTTAAATAGCGAGGAGGGAAGCCTTAGGCTACAGGACGCTATAGACGGGTTGGTCACATGGGCATAACAGTGGCAAATGGAATTTAAACATGAAAAGTGTTAGGTGATGCATTTTGGGAGGACTAACAAGGCAAGGAAATACACAATAAATGGTAGGACTTTATGAAGGACAGAGCATCGAGGGACCTTGGTGTGGATCTACATAGATACCTGAAGGCAGCAGGACGGGTAGATAAGTTGGTTAAAAAGGCATATGGGATACTTGCCTTCAGTAGCCGAGGCATAGAATATAAGATCAGGGAGGTTATGATGGAGCTGTACAATACGCTAATTAGGCCATAGCTGGAGAACTGTGTGCAGTTCTGGTCGCCACTCTATAGGAAGGTTGTGATTGCATTAGAGAGGGTGCAGAGGAGATTCACCAGGATGCTACCTGGGCTGGAGCGCTTCAGCTATCAAGAGAAACTGGACAGGCTGGCGTTGTTTTCCTTAGAGCAAAGAAAGCTGAGAGGGGACCTGATTGAGGTGTACAAAATTATGATGGGCATAGATAGGGTAGATAGAAAGGAACTTTTCCCCTTAGTAGAGGGGACAATAACCAGGGGGCATATTTTCAAGGTAAGGGGCAGGAGGATTAGATTGGATTTGAGGAAGAACTTTTTCACCCAGAGGGTGGTTGGAATCTGGAACTCACTGCCTGAAAGGATGGTAGAGGCAGAATCCCTCACAACATTCAAGAAGCATGTAGATGAGCACTTGAAACGGCATAGCATACAAGGCTCCGGAGCAAGTGCTGGAAAATGGGATTATAATAGACAGGGCTTGATGGCCGGTGCGGACACGATGGGCCGACGGGCCTGTTTCTGTGTTGTATAACTCTATGCCTCTATTACTCTATGAACAGGGAATGTGGCCGGGACCAAACTTGGCTGCAATGCCTCCTGTGAGCACCGGATCCCCCGTGAAACCGGAATACAGCAAGAAGACTACAAGCCCAGGAAAGGAGAGGTGAAACTGGTTAAAGACAGATCAGGATCAGAAACCATTGATAACATTGTGCTTTCTCAATCAGTTATCAATTCGATTGTTTATTGAAAATGGATCCAGGAAACCAGTTATTTGTTGTAACCGGAACCATCTGCCTAACATGTTGTCGTTCATGTAAAAGCCGATGTTCCAATGTGATTACAAATACTTTCTGTAATAATGTATTATTATTTTATACAGTCTATTAATATTGCCGATGGGATACATTACCCTGAGGTCTCAGAAACTGTCTGAGTGACACTGACAGGTCTAATGTAATGCATGTCGCCATTCAGGGATCGGTTTCCAAAGGGATAAAGACAGTAAAATACCAAAGCGTTCCTCTATTCACAATACCGCAGTTATAATCAGATTGAAACATTTACAGTAAAGGAGAGAAGGACATGATAGAAAGTTAAGTGTTGGACTGACTGAGGGATTTCCTCACCTGTGACAGGCAGCACGGAATTCAATTATTTCAAAACAATGATTGGAAATGGAATACACTGAAAATCAACGAATAAAATCAGCTTATTTTTGGAAGATAAATGGCGCTTGTTTTAATATTAAACCATCCTGAAAAAGAAACATTGATGTGAAGCCGGAGATGTTGGAAAGTGAGCTGGAGGTTGGAGCTAGATTCTGAGTCATTGGAGCGAAATATGTCAACATCTGTCTGTGATCTATCTGTCCAGACGGGTTTCTAAAACTCGGTATAATTATCTCTATCCAGCAGAATCGGATTTCAGATTTCTCATCTATGTTGGAGAATCGAAGAATCTTCTAATCTTATGAAGAATACATTAGGTGGGAGAAATGGTGAAAGTGAGGATGCGCCATTCGTTGAACTCAGAACAATAATATGGCGACTGTGTAATAATCAAATCAAGGGAAATTAAAGCAACATCACATCCAGAGCAAAGGAAGTTCTCTGAATAAAAGTAATACATGGATATACTGACTTAAAATGACGAGAACAATAATATAGTGAAATACGATTTATGGAATTAATAGCTGGACACAGAGACTTACCAGGAACAGCAACAGCAGCGAGGATGGGATAGTAAATCTTCTGTACTTCACTGATGAATATTCTTATCTGAATGTCCATTGAAAAAATCTTGTCCATTCTCTCCCTTTCAGTAGAACCGCTGATCCCTGTTACTGCCGGAGCTGATGCTTTCACTGACACTGTCACTGGATGGATTCCCTTATTAATAGAAGAGGGAAACCCTCCAGTGCCAAAATTAGGGTCCAGGGAGACTGACGTCAATTACAGTCACTGAACAAACAGGCTCTGTTAACCCTTGTCAATCCAACACTTTTTGTATCACAACATATATTTCACCAGCTATGAAATTAAAACTCTCTAAACCAAGAATATAATTTCCAAAGCTCCAACAAAACCTTGCGTGGTGTCATAGAGTGGGTCTGTACCCACAGATACCACAGGGGAAGACAATTGTCAACACCAATAAGAACATAAGATCATAAGAATTAGGAGCAGGAGTCGACCATTCGGCCACTCGAGCCTGCTCCGCAATTCAATAACTCCAATTTCCTCCCTGATCCCCATAACCCTCGACTCTCCTATAGCTCAAATATCTGTCTATCACCACCTTCAATATATTCACTGACTCAGCCTCCACAGCTCTCTGGGTTAGAGAATTCCAAAGATTCACGACCCTCTGTGAGATAAATTTTATCCTCATCTCCGTCTTAAATGGGAGACCCCTTATTCTGAAACTATGCCCCCAAGCTCTAGATTACATCACAAGAGGAAACATCCTCCCAGCATCTAACCTGTCAAACCCCATCAGAATCTTATATGTTTCAATAAGATCACCAGTTGTTCTTCTAACCTACAATGAGTATACGCACAACCTTCTCAAACTTTCCTCATAAGACAACCCATTCGTCTCAACAATAAACTGAACCCGCATCTGAAAACTAAACCAGCACTAATAAACTGACCCAGCATCTATAAACTGACACAGCACCAACAACTGAACATTCACCAATAAACTGAAACAGCAACAATAAACTGAACCAGCCTCTATAAACTAAACAAGCACCAATAAACTGACCCTGCATCTATAAACTGATAAGCACCAATGAACTGAACCAGCCTCTATAAACCAAACCAGCACCAATAAACGGACCCAGCATCTACAATCTAAACGAGTTCCAATAAACTGACCCAGCATCTATAAACTAAACCACCAATAAACTGACCCAGCATCTATAAACTGAACCAGCACCAATGAACTGAATCAGCACCAATAAACTGACCCAGCACCAATAAACTGACCCAGTATCGATAAACTGACCAAGCACCAATTAAATGGCCCAATATCTTTAAACTGACCCAGCACCAATAAACTGTCCGAGCATCTATTATCTAAACTAGCACCAATAAACGACCCAGTATCTATAAACTAATCCAGCGCCAATAAATTGAACCAACATTTAAAAACCTGCCTGCACCAATAAACTAAACCGGCACCAATAAACTGACACAGCATCCATGAACTAAAGCAGCATCAATAAACTGTCCCAGCACCAATAAAATGAAGCAGCACCAGTAAACTGACCCAGCATCTATAAACTGGCACAGCACCAATAAACTGACCCAGCATCTATAAACTGACCCAGCATCTATAAACTGACACAGCATCAATAAACTGACCCAGCACCAATAAACTGACACAGCACCAATAAACTGATCCAGCATCTATAAACTGACCCAGCATCTATAAACTGACACAGCATCAATAAACTGACCCAGCACCAATAAACTGACACAGCACCAATAAACTGACCCAGCACCAATAAACTGACCAAGCACCAATAAACTGACCCAGCACCAATAAACTGACCCAGTACGAATAAACTGACCCAACAGCAATAAACTGCCCCAGCACCAATAAACTGACCCAACACCAATAAACTGACCCAGCATCTATAAACTGAACCAGCATCTATAAACTGGTCCAGCACCAATAAACTGACCCGGCACCAGTAAACTGACCCAGCATCAATAAACTGAATAAAACACCAATAAACTGACCCAGCTTCTATATACTGACCCAGCATCTATATACTGACCCAGCATCTATATACTGACCCAGCAGCAATCAACTGACCGAACACCAATAAACTGACCCAACACCAATAAACCGACCCATCACCAATAAACTGACCCCGCACCAATAAACTGACCCAACATAAATAAACTGACACAGCATCTATAAACTGACGCAGCATCCATAAACTGACCCAGCATCTATAAACTGACCCAGCCTCAATAAACTGACCCAACACCAATAAACTGACCCAGCATGTAAAGCAGCACCAAAGTACTGACCGAGTTTCTGTGAACGGAACAATCACAATCATGTGAGCCAGCATCACTACATTGCTCCAACATCAATTAACTAAAGCAAGACGAATGTAGATATCAAGCAAGCAGATTTTAAATTAGCACCAAGACACTGAAAAAAATATCTATGACTAAACCAGCACAATCTACTAACCGAGCAAAAGTGAATTAAACTAACAACAATAAACGTACCGAGTATCTTCCAACTAAAGCAGCACCAATAAACTGACCCAGCACCCACAGAGAAAACCAAGCCCCGGACACACGAATTAAATCTACCCAAAGTTAATTACAGTCCAGCACACACAGAAATACTCTCCCCTCACCAGCTTACAGTCCAACACCCCCAGATAACCACTCCCCACACCAGCTTACAGCCCAACACCCCCAGATAACCTCTCCCCACACCAGCTTACAGCCCAACTACCCCAGATAACCTCTCCCCTCACCAGCTTACAGTCCAACACACCCAGATAACGTCTCCCCACACCAGCTTACAGCCCAACACCCCCAGATAACCTCTCCCCTCACCAGCTTACAGTCCAACACCCCCAGATAACCTCTCCCCTCACCAGCTTACAGTCCAACACCCCAGATACCTCTCCCCTCACCAGCTTACAGTCCAACACCCCAGATAACTCTCCCCTCACCTGCTTACAGTCCAACACCCCAGATAACATCTCCCCTCACCAGCTTACAGTCCAACATCCCCAGATAACCTCTCCCCTCACCAGCTTACAGTCCAACACCCCCCAGATAAACGTCTCCCCTCACCAGCTTACAGTCCAACACCCCCAGATAACCTCTCCCCTCACCAGCTTACAGTCCAACACCCCAGATAACCTCTCCCCTCACCAGCTTACAGTCCAACAGCCCCAGAAAACCTCTCCCCTCACCAGCTTACAGTCCAATACCCCCAGATAAACTCACCCCACACCAGCTTACAGTCCAACACCCTCAGATAACCTCTCCCCTCACCAGCTTACAGTCCAACACCCCCAGATAACCTCTCCCCTCAGCAGCTTACAGTCCAACACCCCCAGATTACGTCTCCCCACAACAGCTTACAGTCCAACACCCTCAGATAACCTCTCCCCTCACCAACTTACAGTCGAACACCCCCAGATAACCTCTCCCCTCACCAGCTTACAGTCCAACACCCCCAGATAACCTCTCCCCTCCCAGCTTACAGCCCAACACCCCCAGATAACATCTCCCCTCACCAGCTTACAGCCCAACACCCCCAGATAACCTCTCCCCACACCAGTTTACAGTCCAACACCGCCAGATAACCTCTCCCCTCACCAACTTACAGTCCAACACCCCCAGATAACCTCTCCCCTCACCAGCTTACAGTCCAACACCCCCAGATAGCCTCTCCCCACACCAGTTTACAGTCCAACACCCCCAGATAACCTCTCCCCTCACCAGCTTACAGTCCAACACCCCCAGATAACCTCTCCCCTCACCAGCTTACAGCATAACACCCCCAGATAACCTCTCCCCTCACCAGTTTTCAGTCCAACTTCCCCAGATAACCTCTCCCCTCACCAGCTTACCGTCCAATACCACCAGATAAACTCTCCCCACACCAGCTTACAGTCCAACACCCTCAGATAACCTCTCCCCTCACCAGCTTACAGTCCAACACCGCCAGATAACATCTCCCCTCACCAGCTTACAGTCCAACACCCTCAGATAACCCTTCCCCTCACCAGCTTACAGCATAACACCCCCAGATAACCTCTCCCCTCACCAGTTTTCATTCCAACTTCCCCAGATAACCTCTCCCCTCACCAGCTTACCGTCCAATACCACCAGATAAACTCTCCCCAAACCAGCTTACAGTCCAACACCCTCAGATAACATCTCCCCTCACCAGCTTACAGTCCAACACCCTCAGATAACCCTTCCCCTCACCAGCTTACAGTCCAACACCGCCAGATAACCTCTCCCCTCAGCAGCTTACAGTCCAACACCCTCAGATAACCTCTCCCCTCACCAGCTTACAGTCCAACACCCCCAGATAAACTCTCCCCACACCAGCTTATATTCCAACATCCCCAGAAAACCTCTCCCCTCACCAGCTTACAGTCCAACACGCCCAGATAACCTCTCCCCTCACCAGCCTACAGTCCAACACCCCCAGAAAGCCTCTCCCCTCATCACCTTACATTCCAACACGCCCAGAAAACCTCTCCCCACACCAGCTTAAAGTCCAACACCACCAGATAACCTCTCCCCTCACCAGCTTACAGACCAACACCCCCAGACAACCTCTCCCCACACCAGCTTACAGTCCAACATCCCCAGATAACCTCTCCCCACACCAGCTTACAGTCCAACATCCCCAGATAACCTCTCCCCTCACCAGCTTACAGTCCAACATCCCAAGATAACCTCTGCCCTCACCAGCTTACAGTCCAACACCCCAGATAACCTCTCCCCGCAGCAGCTTACAGTCCAACACCACCAGATAACATCTCCCCGTATCATTTTACAGTCCAACATCCCCAGATAACCTCTCCCCTCACCAGCTTACAGTCCAACATCCCAAGATAACCTCTCCCCACACCAGCTTACAGTCCAACACCACCAGATAACCTCTCCCCTCACCAGCTTACAGTCCAACACCCCCAGACAACCTCTCCCCACACCAGCTTACAGTCCAACATCCCCAGATAACCTCTCCCCTCACCAGCTTACAGTCCAACATCCCAAGATAACCTCTCCCCTCACCAGCTTACAGTCCAACACCCCCAGATAACCTCTCCCCCTATCATATTACAGTCCAACATCCCAAGATAACCTCTCCCCACACCAGCTTACAGTCCAACACCGCCAGATAACCTCTCCCCCTATCATTTTACAGTCCAACATCCCCAGACAAACTCTCCCCTCACCAGCTTACAGTCCAACACCCCCAGATAACCTCTCCCACTATAATTTTACAGTCCAAGACCCCCTGATAAACTCTCCCATTACTAGCTTACAGTCCAACAGCCCCAGATATCCTCTCCCCACACCAGCTTACCGTCCAACACCCCCAGGTAACTTCTTCCCACACCAGCTTACAGTCCAAAACCCACAGATAACCTCTCTCCTCAGCAGATTGCACTCCAACAACCCCAGATAACCCAGCTCCTCAACAGTTTATAGTCCAACTCCCCTAGATAAACTCTCCCCTCACCAGTTTACAGTACAACATCCCCAGATAACCTCTCCCCACACCAGCTTAAAGTCAAATATCCCGAGTGAACCTCAAAAACTCACTAGCTTACAGTTCAAAACCCCCAGATAAACTCGCCCCACAACAGCTTACAGTTCATCACTCCCAGATAACCTCTCCCCTCACCAGCTTACAGTCCAACATACCCAGATAAATTCTACCCACATCAGTTTACAGTCCAACACCCCCAGAAAATCTCTCCCCCCAACAGTTTACAGAACAACACCCCCAGATGAACTCTCCCCTCAACAGCTTACAGTCCAACATCCCAAGATAACCTCTCCCCACACCAGCTTACAGTCCAACATCGCCAGAAAAAAACTCTCGTCTCATCAGCTTACAGACCAACCTCCACAGATAACCTCTCCCCTCACCAGCTTACCGTCCAACACCCGCAGACAACCTCTCCGCTCGCCAGCTTACAGCCCAAACCCCCAGATAACCTCTCCCCTCAGCAGCCTACAGTCTAACACCAACCGATAAGCTTTCCCCACACCAGCTTACAGTGCAACACCCCCAGAAAACCTCTCCCCTCAGCAGATTACAGTCCAACAACCGCAGATATTGCGCCAGAAATTCGGATCTCGACGGGTGAGTACGCGCCCGGTGGTGAATTAAGTAAAATTTAAACATTTTTTCCACAGGTTTATCTTTTTAAAATACCTTAAAGAAAGGTACGTTTATTTTTAGGCCCGTTAAAAACTGTAAGTAATTTTTTCAAAATTTTAAATTTTTGTTTAAAATAGTTAATTTATGTAATTTATATCTATTTTAAGAACGTGATTTTTTTTTGATTTTTTTTAAGTTTTAGTTCTGTTTTGGGGCCGATCTCTATTCACAGATTTGACAGGTCTTCCCGTCCAGTCTATGAATGGAGATTCCCTGCTTCGATTGGCTACCCATGGCCCAGGCGATCCCAGGGGACGCTTCGAACTAACTGCGCCCCTGGGATCTGCGAGCACTGCACATCGGCAGCTGGAGGAGGCCCAGGACAGGAATCCCACGCGGACCCACAGCACAACGGCAGGCGCGCTCGGTAAGTGCAGGTCGGGGGCTTGCTCTCGCGGGAAGCCTCCGACCCGAATTTGTGGCCCAATTAACTTTTGTTCCATTCAACCGAATTGTGATGAACTTTGATCTTTTCTCATTTTATAGACTATATTTGAAGGGTGTCGGTAAAAATGTGCTGTGTTTCTGACAGCGGGGTGTGGGTGAGCATCTGGTGAGTGTAGCAACTCAGGGCTGGATGCAGGAAGCTCTCTGACAGTCTCTCTCTCTCTCTCTCTCTCTGATAGGGAGAGTTGATTGACAGATGGAGGCTGTTGGTGGTTTGATTAATGCAGGAGGTTCCCTCTAAACCGTTTTATGATTGACAGCTGCAAACCACTTATTTGTACCTGGTCACAAACCAGCGAAATTATAATTGCCAGATTTAAACACACAGATTCGCTTTAGTGGTTAAGGCGTTGGACTCGAAATCTAATGGGAGGTTCCCAACGCAGGTTCGAACCCTGATGGCAGCGGATTTGTTCAGTGTTGCTCGCAATGCTCCTTTTCTTTAGAATCATAGAAATTTACGGCACAGAAGGAGGCCATTCGGCCGATCGTGTCTGTGCCGGCCGAAAAATCCAGCTCCCAGCATCCGCTCTCTTTTGAAGATATGAGACATTTCAGTACCGGTTTTAAGGCTATTAAAGGATTGGCTAGAAAGCTGCAGTAATTACCTGCTAAATGAGCTGAGTGTGATTAAAGTATTATTTCAATAAATGAACTGATTACCTAAGTTTTCAAGAAGGCATGCTGGGAGGCTTGACCAAAGTCCAAATGTGTTCTGCAGACTGTCACACAGAACAGAGCATGGGGAAATCAATTCAAATAAAATTATCGGCAATATCTTGGATTGCTGTAAACCTTATTTCTGAGGAGAGCTCATCGACCTGTGACGTTAACCCTTTGTTTCTCTTTCCACAGATGTTCCCGGACCTGCGACGTTTTTCCGGCATTTTCTGAATAATTCTATTTTTATTGTGCGCCCCCTTGTATTAACACAAATCGAAAAATAATTGCAGTGTCTCGAAAATTGAACTCGGCTAAAATGTGAGGTGGTGTCGGAGCTAGAATTTTCGCCTGACACGCAGGAAACCCGGAGTTTGATTCACGGCCGATGCAAAATGCCAAATTTCATCGATGTTTTTTCCGGGAACGTTTTCAATTAAAGAATTTACAAAAAGACATTCTGTTGGGGTTATCGCAGCTGACCGTCTTATCTCGGTCTCTTGCACTTGTCTACTTGCCTGTGAATCCTAATGCTGCGTATATCGGCCAGACTGGGACTCTGATCATCTTAAAACAGTTCGATTGTCGTTTTACTGGTGATGTGGAAAAAGAAGGGCCCACTTGCTCAATGGAGCAAGAGTATATACATTAAACACATCGACACTGATAACTAAAGCGGACCCGATACAATCAGCGGGAACGGTAGCATACTGGTTATCCAGAGACCTGGGCAAGAGTTCAGTTTCCCACCGCGGCAGCTGGGGAGTTTAAATTCAGTTAATTAAATAAATGTGGAATAAAAAGTTAGTATCAGTATTGGATTGTCGTAAAAACCCATCTGATTCACTCATGTCCTTTGGGGAAGGAAATCTGCCGTCCTTACCTGGTCTGGCCTATATGTGACTCCAGACCCACAGCAATGTGGTTGACTCTTAACTGCCCAATCAAGCAAGAATATCTATATTAAAAACATCGACACTGATAACTAAAGCAGACCAGATACAAAATCACACGGATCACTCGGCACACGACATGAAACCCTGCAAGGTCCTCCTCACCAACATCTGTGGACTTGTGCCAAAAATTGGGAGAGCTGTCCCACAGACTAGTCAAGCAACATCCTGACATAGTCACACTCACAGAATCATACCTTTCAGCCAAACTCCTCCATCATCGTCCCTGGTTATGTCCTGCCCCACCAGGGGTGGCGGCGCAGTGTTATACAGTCGGAAAGGAGTGGGCCTGGGAGTCCTTAGCATTGACTCCAGACCCCATGAAGTCTCATGGCTTCAGGTCAAGCAGGGCCCAGGTAACCTCCTGCTGATTACCACTTAACCAGCCTCCCCCAGCTGAGGAATCAGTACTCCTCCATGTTGAACACCACTTGGAAGAAGCACTGAGAGTAGCAAGGGCACAGAATATACTCTGGGTGGGGGAATTCAATGTCCGTCACCAAGAGTGGCTCAGTAGCACCACTACTGACCGAGCTGGCCGTGTCCTGTAGGACATAACTGCCAGTCTGCGCCTGCGACAGGTGGTGAGAGAAACAACACGAGGGAAAACATACTTGACCTCGTCCTCACCAATCTACCTGTCGCAGATGCATCTGTCCAAGACATTATTGGTAGCAATGACCACCGCACAGTCATTGTGGAGACGAAGTCCCGTCTTCACATTGAGGACACCCTCCATCTTGTTGTGTGAAACTATCACCGAGCAAAATGGGATAGATTCAGAACAGATCTCGCAGCTCAAAACTGGATGTCCATGAGGCGCTGTGGGCCATCAGTAATCTGTAACCTCATGGCCCGTCATATCCCTCACTCGACCATTACCATCAAGTCAGGGGACCAACCCTGGTTCTATAAGGAGTGTAGAAGAGCATGCCAGAAGCAGCACAAGGCGTACCTATAAATGAGGTGCCAACACAGGACTACATGAATGATAAAAAGCGGAAGCAACATGATATAGACAGGGCTAAGCGATCCCACAATCAACGGATCACATCAAAGCTCTGCAGTCCTGCCACATCCAGTCGAGAAGTTGGTGGACCATTAAACAACCAACGGAAGGAGAAGGCTTCATGAATATCCCCATCCTCAATGATGGTGGAACCCAGCACGTGAGTCCAAAAGACAAGGCTGACGCGTTTGCAACCATCTTCAGCTAGAAGTGCCGAGTGGATGAACATATCGGCCTACTCCTGAGGTCCCCACCATCTCAGAAGTCAGTTTTCAGCCAATTCGATTCACTCCATGTGATATCAAGAAACGGCTGAACGCACTGGATACGGCAAAGGCTATGGGCCGCGAAACATCTTGGCTATCGTGCTGAAGTACAGCTTTAACACTGGCATCTATCCGACAACATGGAGAATTGCCCAGGTGTGTCCTGTCCACAAAAGGTAGGAAAAATCCAAACCAGCCAATTACCGCCCCGTCAGTCTACACTCAATCATCAGCAAAGTGATGGAAGGTGTCGTCGACAGTGCTATCAAGCGTCACTTACTCACCAATAACCTGCTCACTGATGCCCAGTTTGGGTTCCGCCAAGACCACTCGGCTCCCGACCTCATTACAGCCTTGGTCCAAACATGGACAAAGGATCTGAATTCCAGTGGTGAGGTGAGAGTGACTCCCCTTGACATTACACGATCATGCTTGGACATCTGTCAATTGACATTGAGCACATTCCCACAATGTGTCGGATGGATTGGGCAAATGATAATCTTAGGGGTGAGTGGCCTGCCTGTGGGGCAGCCGGCGGGCCCTCTGCAGGTACAAATAATCACCCGATCCGTGTTATTCTAGATGCTCAGTTAAGAATGACCACTTTTAAATGTATTGCTAATTCTACCACGGTTGCTCAGACGTACCCAGAGGGCTCGGATTATATTAAAAATGAGGCGTCTTTTCAGAAGACGTGGTTCACCTCTTGGCAGGAACAAAAAGGGAATTGTTTGATACTATCTTGGGATCCATAGAGGTCGGCATAAATTCGAAGAATGTTGAGATTCTTAGACATCAATTACTGGCGATGACCCAGGCTGAAACAAAGGGAGAGGCGCCCGAGATTGTGATGACTGAGGACTGGAAGATTCTAACCAATGCCTCAATTAATTTCTACTACAATACCCACTCAGTCCTGATGGCATTAGGGAACATAACACTGCAGGGGTTAAACGGGGCAGCGTGGGCCAGCCTTTGCCAAAATGTGCAATTGAGTCTGAATGAATTAATAAGGAATATCGTTCGAGCTTTATTCAACCAGAATTGGTCGCTGGACTTGGCTCGCACAGCCCTGGGACCATTTGGATCTGAATGGGTTAAGGCTCACTTGGGGAATTGTCACTTTGACGGTTGTTTGTTTGTGGCTCTGTACCCACGTAACGACACCCAACAAGTTGCGTGTCCCATTGTAAATTGTGGTTATCTGAGTGATAATGCCACGTTGAGAGCCACTGAGACCCGGATGTACTCTCCATATAACGAAGCCACTCGGTCCTACTCTGAAATAGAACTGAGATTTTGTAGGACATTTGACGACAAGTATGTGTGTGATACTGTCCATCAGGGCAATGGTAAATGAACATCCTGTATGGCACATCTCGCTCCTGCAATGTTGAAGTTCGGCGGTTAAATGAATCTATAATTGTGGATATGGGGTTTGGGCGATTATCTGTACGTAACGTGCGTCCTTGTAATTCTCAAAAACGTGTTCAACATGATGTAGGAAACATGTACAGATAACCGGTGAGTTTACACATCTTCTCGATTGTGCCAAAGGCTCAGTCACTGCGTTGAAATCGAATCTATTTCCTGCACATTGTTCTTTTCCTGATAGATGCTGGTTTAACAGTTAAAACTGGCCCCACATTCCCTCCTGTCAATAAGTAATACTGAAGGCCCACCTTTATAACTCTCATCCGTTATTGCAACACGGTGGGTCTGAGGAACCTAAGTGCCCACGTGGAACATTTAATAAGTAAATAATAGCGGAAACACCAATTGAAGTTTCTGCTCTGGTAGAAATATCACACCGCAAAAGCATCGGCTGCTCTTGGTGAGGCTCGAACTCACAACCGTCGGCATTTCTCGAGCCTGCATTGTCATATAAGTACCAGCGCGCTAACCGATTGCGTCACTACAGCCGTGTGAGTTATCCGTGCTCACTTATTTTCACATTTCAGGTTGTCTAATAGTGCGGGGGTCAGGGGCACTGTTTAATGTTGTTTAATTGAGGATCATTGGCTGGGGTTATATGATAGAGTGCAGCAGGAGTTTCTCTCATGTGTTCGCGAGCTGGTGAATTTACCAAAGCCTGCACCAGATTCCTGGTGTCATAACCACTGAACATTTTTACCCAACTCCTAATATATAGTCTGTAAAATGAGAACGGATGAAAATACATCACGTGCAGAACACAATATTTTTTTAAAGTTTTGCCTGTGACTCGTTAACCATGTGAGTATTTCGGTCAGTCCGAAACAAAAAGTTAGCGGTTGATTAATGGCGATTACAGCAAATTTTTCACACAGTTTAATGAATTTTGTGTAATTAATAAAATAAACAGTTTTCTTAAAGTTAATTCTTCGACGTGGACTGGAACCCGTGTCGCATGTATAATAGGATTTATACATGGCAGTTGCTGTTCTGAGTTTTTCCTCTCATTCTTTACAGAGCAGCGGTTTCCGAAGTGTAGCGGTTATCACTTCCGTCTAAAGCACAACAGGTCCCCGGTTCAATCATCTCTTGTAGGTGGAGATCAACAAAATACATTGACAGCCGCGCGGTATTCTCCTTTTCTCTATACAGTTCTGTACACACTCAAACTCTACACAGATACCGACAGTGTGAGAGATTATTACAGGATCCTGCAGCGCTGCCTCCGTTAATGGCAACAGTTCGGAGCCGCTTTTCACACGCGGCAACAAACCCATGAGTTTGTTTGCTATTCCAAAGCTCCCAGAGTGAGTGAGGCCGCGACAGCAGCAACGTTTAGGCCGCCTGTCCGGCCCGCTCTCTCCAAGCGCCGGCTGCCGGCGGAAAGCAGCGATTCCAGCCTCAGAGAGCGTAAACTGCCCATCGCTGCGAAAAAAAGATAACACTGAAGCAGAGGAGCGCAGAGATTTGCATCTATAGCGTGTAGGTGAGGATGGACGAGGTTAATATCGATCGAGTCATTGGCACAGATATTCCGATCGCAGGCCTCCCGCGGGCGGAGGCCTGCGATCTGGAAAAATCTGCGCCCTTATCTGAGGGCTCCCGGGACGCGCACAGTTCCGATGCTGGTCCTCTCCAAAATGCCGGTGCGCAGGGCCCAGGTATCCCAGAGGCGCATGTAGCTCGCAGTGTTCCTGGGTTCACGTGGGCCATGTGGAGCCAATCAAAGAAGGGAATCTCCCTTCATATATTTGACAGGAAGACCTGCCAAATATATGAATGGAGATCACCCACAAAACATAGTAACATTTTAAATAAATTTTAAAAAAATCACATTTTTAAAATGACTTGTAAGTCCAATAAATTAACTATATTAAACAAAATTTAAATTTTTGAAAAAAAGTAATTAAAGTTTTTTACGGAGCTAAAAAGAAACTTACCTTTTTTAAAAGTATTTTTAAATGATAAATCAGTGGAAATTTTGTTTTCCTTTTTTCACCTCTTATCCTGGTAAAAGCAGGCGCAAGAATTGTAAGGGTTTTCTGCGGGCGGAGGGTCTCCAAAAAGCGGAACTCTTCGCACGCAGATGCCCTTCCCCTGGGCAGCCGGAGGATCTGTCAAGAGCTTTCTTGACAGATCGGAAATGCCGGTTTCCAGCGCATGCGCAGTGCATGCCTCAAACCGGCATTTCCGATGTCCCTACGGGTGGGTACACAGCGCTTTACCCAACCGTAGAGATCGGAATATCCGGCCCAATGTTTTGGAACCGCTGAAATTGAATCTTTCTCCGGCGGATGTTCCAGGTTTACGTATGAAAATGCCCTCGAGGTGCAAATTTGGAGATGCCGTGTAGTGGGACAAGTTAAAGGATCAGCACAGTTAATGCCGAGAACAAATTAAACAGTAGCTCAAGCTGATGAACCTTACACTGGTGAAAATCCTGGGCGGAGATTTAGAGGAAACGACACTGGGAGGGGCTGCATTGCGATTCTAACACTTCTCCAAGCACATTCCGGGCAAGCCATCGACCGTAAAAAGAGGGCTTGCAACGGGAATGGAACTGCGGGCACACGTGACAGAGCATTGGTATTGGGAATGTAAAACTACTGTCTCCAATACTCTGCTTACCTGAATCAGTCAAAATGCAATGGACAATACATGAATAATCCATTTTATTCAACGTGTAATAACCAGTTGATTGGGTCTGTATTCCAGACAGAGTGACACTTTAGTCTAGGGGTATGAATCTCGCTTTGGGGATTGTAGATTGAAATTTGCGAAAGGTCCCGCATGAGCCCCTTTTTAACGTCGACTTCTGATATTGGACTTGTGCTCTAAACTTGTTCCAATCCGCCTAATAAATAATCGGTCAGGACACAAATCATTCTCCATCATTCTCCAGCGACTTTGGAGGAAGGTCAATGCAAACTGCCATGTAAATATCATGGCTTTAATGACAATAAATTAAAATATTTTTTTAGCAATCACGTTGTAAGTATATTTGGGAGTGTCTATGTTAGATACAAATGTATTTGTGAGTTGTTATTGTGTTAGATGTAAATGCTTCTGCACCTCTGTTCGTTATAAATTTATTTAGATTTGTCTATATTATTTATTACTGTATTAGTGTGGGGGAATCTGTGTTAGTTGTAAATGTAGCTCTGAGCGCTGCAAATATCCGTCCGGCCCCATTCTACCTTATCATTGCTCCCACGTGGGACTCGGCAGACCATCTGTTAAATTCGGATTCAACTTTTGCTTTTATTGCTATTTAGAAAATGTGAGGTTTAGAAAGTAATAGCTCTGCACCCATCAGATTCTCTGATATCTCCTGAGCGTCCCTTACCCTGTCTGATAGGCCCTGAGCGCCATTTACACACTATGATAGGTCCTGAGAGCCCCTTACCTTGAGTAATAGGCCATGAGCGCCATTTACCCTCTCTGATAGGCCCTGAGAATCCCTTACCCTTTCTGGTACATCCGGAGCATCCCTTACACGCTCTGACACATCCGGCGCGTCCTTTACCATCTCTGGTACATCCGGAGCGTCCCTTAACCTGTCTGCTACATCCGGAGCGTGTCTTTCCCTGTCTGGTACATCCGGAGCGTCCCTTACCCGCTCTGACACATCCGGCGCGTCCCTTACCCTGTCTGATATATCCGGAGCGTCCCTTACCCTGTCTGATACATCAGGAGCGTCCCTTATCCCTGACTGATACATCCGGAGCGTCATTTACTCTCTTTGTTACCTCCTGAGTGTCCATTATCCTTTTTGATAACCAGCTTGCTAAAATTGCATACTTCACTACTCATTTGCAGATATGAAGCGCTTACCGTCGCTCACGCTCTTCAATTGTTTAGGGAAAAGCGCCAACTACCAGTTAAACAAAACCCACTTCTTCAGTAAGTCTCCCCGATTTCACTTTATTTCCCAAGGAAATTTCGTGCACAATCGGGCTGCTTTGCTTCCAAAGGCCAGCCCTGCTTTCGCAGAGCTTGTCTGTCGAACGGTCCCGCACATCTAAATGTATCGACTGTTCTCAAAGCACCAATTCAGATTAGTGCGAATGGGACATCTGGCCCCAGGAACAGCCGTGGGAGCAGAGCAAACTTAACGGTGTAAGTAGGTGAAAGTGAATGTTAGATTTTGGTGATACCGCAGGAAAGTGACAATGAAATGGAAAGAGGAAAGTAAAGGAGGGTTATTGATTGTGGAAGGAAGAAAAAGCTGGGAGAAGAGGTGGGTTTAAATTATGGAGCATCAAGCTCAGGCATGTGGGAGCGCGGGGTTTTGAAGGAGCAAATTAGGTTTTCAACAGAAAATATAATATTTGTTTCATGGAGAAAAAAATTGATTTTTCGCTGCGTTCTATCACCAGGTGAAGCAGAGAACAAAATATATAAAGCGAGCTGTGCCGTGATTCGGATGCGAACCGAGGTTGTTGTGGCCACAACGCAGAGTACTGACTGCTATACGATCACGGCGCTACAGATCAATTGCTAGAACTCTGCTCTAAACACAGCAAAGTCACATACTGCGCTGCTTAGCAAAGATGAATTTTTGATGAAGAGACCAAAATCAGCACCGCCAGAAAGTATGACAGCGGTGGAATTCGACCCAGGCCCCGCAGCGACTGGAGCCTTAACCCAGAATGCGAACTAGTGCAGCCGCAGTTACATTTAAAAGATTGTGGCCCTTTCACACGAGAAGAAACTCACCCTGGAGGGTCATAAAAAGAAAAGAAATGTCTCACTGGGAATCGAACGCAGGATCATTTCTGTTTACTAGACAGGGGCTTTGAACAGCTAAGCCAAAAAGCCAAAGCACAACTGCCGTGCCTTACCTCCACTCACTGAAATCTATCAGCTACCTGTAACTGCCTGTTGGAGTGTGAGGCCGTTTATTTATTTATCCATCTCTCTTGTCTATTCCCGCAGGTGTCCCGATGCTGTCTGTATCTCTCGCTGCGATTATCTCAGTGTCAATCTGTGGGGTTATTCTGAATTAATACGAGTGTTTGTGCCTTACATGAAATAAATGAGAGGATCAGACAATTGTTCCTCTGACACTGGGGAAGAAATGAGCCAACAATTATAACAATATATTATTTATTGTGATGCACCAAATACAATATTCCATCTCGAATGATTTAGGTTCAATTCTGTGCAAAAAGAAACTGTGACCCAAACGTGTTTCCAATTCGCCGCCTTTTAACTGACGTCACAAACGCCACCATTGCACCTCAAGGTGATTCATAACTAATAACCAGAGAAGTCAAGCAGTAAAACGGTATTTGTAGAAAGGCTTGTGAGACTGTGGAACGCACTGGCCCAGAGCAGCAGATTTAAAATAAGGTTTAAAACCGGCAGCGTGTGGGAGGAAAGAGAGAGAGAGGCAGGAGAGCCACAGGTAAGATCACCTTCGAAACCACTGGTCCCGCATCTGCTTTAAATCCCCCCACTGTATTTAAACACATTTAATGTCATATTCATATATTGATGCATTTGAGCATTATATGAGATTTAACGCTGTCGCTGGTCTAAAATAATTGCTTTATTTATTTGATCCCACCCGCTGTGTTAAGTCTCTACCCTGAATATTTATCTTCAACCTAGAATCAGTTTATATTCTGGAGACAAGGTTTCAGCAGCCGGGGGGCAGGGAGCAGAGGCTGAAGCTGATCTGTGTCATGTGAGAGCAGAACGCAACATTCCTGCTTTTTATTTTCATTATCCTGCTGAATATTGGATACTGTTCTCAACATCGTACATTACCGTTAAATGTCGGAGGTTTTCCTTTATTGTAATGATCGCTGCGATTCTTCGCGATTTGATGAATTTGCAGCAAATTAAATATCACCCAACCGTAATGGCCAATAGTAAACAGGGGTCAGCGATTTGAGAATTTAAATTGTTGGAGGCGATGCGCTCGCAGTTGCGATGTCCGAGTTGTTAAGGCGTTGGACTTGTAAATCTAAAGCAGTTTTCCCGCGCAGATTCGAACTTTGCTCGCGGCGGGTTCTCTCATTATTGGAATCAATGTCTTCAATTAATTTATTTTCTTCACTCTGCTCCGTCTGGAAGGATTTTTGAAATTTCTATACCGTTTTTAAGGAAACTACAGGATTGGCGAGAGACCGGAATCACTTACATACTTCAAGAAGGCAGCTGAGTTTGCTGACCTAATTCTGCAGATTGTCTGGAAGTTACAGATAAGGAGGCCTCGAGAGTCTCTGAGGAACCTTCGCATACACTCGGTGCTGTCCGGTAGCATCAGTCTGTGTAACCATGGGGGAGAGAGAATGGAAAGTCACTGGAAGGCTTGTTTCTGTCAGCAGCAATGGTATAAGAGCAGCCATTCTAAAGTCAACGCAGAATACAGTCCAGGAGACAGACAAATAGAAAAGATTGCGAAAACTGACCAGAACAACAACAAGGAAGACACCAACACATAATTCATCTCTCTGTCTCCCGAGGCAGAAGAATTGGCTGTGTTGAGTTTAGAGTTGCACCACTGAGTTAAAGGTTGTACAAATCTCCCTCTGTAAAACTTGTATTATAATGTTAATAAAACCAATTGTTCGAAAAGTTTCAAGCCTTGTTTGATCTTAGCTCTGATTACCCTAAAGAGTGAAGAGAGTTAAAGCAAAAACCCTACAGATCCTTCTGTCCAAGGTCACCTTCTCCTCCCAAACATGCTACACTTAGCTCATGGCATGGCTCAAATTATTGATATATAGTCGGAATGGAAAAACTTGTAAGACTTTGGGGGAGAGCAGCGGATTGGTGCGTGGTCGTTTAACTCACTGGGCGAAAGTTTTTCTTCTGTGTTCTGAATCTGGCTTTAGACCGACCAGTAAAACCGATGGCAGTACTAATCCATTGTGCTCTGCAATATTAAATTGTACTCTAACTATTTCACGTCAACAATGTTATACTCTCTTTACAAAAATGGCTTCTGCTTACGAATTGTTTTGTCAGAATCAATTGCTCTGAAGCTACATTGTCGTCTGTCTCGACATCCTGATATTGTAATCTCTGCCATAAATATACTGCATTCAAATTGCTGTGAGAGCGAAGTGAAAGGTAAATGTGAAGATAGTCGAAATTAATTAACACGACGATGATATAATTCATTATTTGCGATGCTATTGGGGGCGGGTTAAAGCTTTGTATTAATACATGAGCTGTGTTTTGTTTTGTTTGGTTTGTTTCGCTTTTTTAATGTAAGCAAGGAAGGAAAATATCCCTAATCCGCGATTCCTCGCTGTATTTATCTGTTCTGTATATATCCCCTCCTGTTCACTGTTTGTTTATTCAGTTCTGACAAATGATAGACAATGGTATTAAGGGCTATAGAACCAAGGCGGGTAGATTGAGTTAAGATACAGATTGAGTTCAGTTAATCAGCCATGATCATATTGAATGGGGGGGGGGGGGCAGGCTCGAGGGGCTGAATGGCCTCCTCCTGTTCCTGTGTTCCTATGTATGGCTCAAACCCCGAAAGTAAAGGTGTCTGTTGTCTCCACAGATGTTGAATGACTCGCCGTGTGGGTCCAGTGTTTTTCTTGCTGTTTAAAGCTGGGTTTTGGGGATGAGCCGATGGAAGTGAAAACCTGCCGTGGATGGAGGGCGGGTTGGTTTTCTGCAAGGAGCAAATCAACTGGACCGAAAAATCACCTCCAGACAAATTCACCAATATATTCCCCACCTCACTACGGCATGTACTGCTCCACCATATCATATAAACCCAGCTAGTGCCCCCTCAATTCAACAATCTTCACCAGTGTCCCCACTATTATACAACCTCAGGTCTGCGTGTATGGAGTGTGGGTCTTTGACAGTGGGTTTTAGACAACAGCAGCCGCCGGTCCTCTTGCGTCAGACTAAGTAAAACTAGATGTCATACATATAAGATAATCAATAATAAATCCAGTAGGGAATTCAGGAAAAACCTGTTCATGCAAAGAGTGGTTGGAACGTGGAACGCGATACCACAAGTACCAGATATCAGTGAGGGCAGGAGCGGCGCTTAGGGCGTGAGTTGGCTCCGTGTCTTAGCTGGTCAAAGCGCATGTTTAGTAAACAGGAGATCCTGGGTCCGAACCTCAGCGGGGGCCTTTTTTTTAAAGAACATAAGAATTATGTTATGAACCCACAGAGGTGGGTTGCTTCTCGTTTGAAAGTGCTGCAATCCTTTGGGATGGGAACGGATAAAGGCTCATCACACGCACATCACAATTACATATTAAAGTCTGACTGTCATTCGGTCAACATGTTAAAATTTCCTTCAGTCGGCAACAGAACGTTATCGAATTATTAATGCTGATTACAACAATTATTCCTGATGATACTGCCTTTAATTATATGTTCGTGTAATTGATTTAATAAGCTACACAACTGTTTTATAAAAATCAGACGGGAATTAACCCCGTGCTATGGCTGCTACGAATTCCTACCCCTGGCCCACCAAGGAACGCTCCAGCAAGCAGCTGAGGGCTGTAAATACATTGGGAGTCCTTCATCCCTGGTACCATTCCAGTAAATCACTTCTGGTCATTCCTTCCTTCTAATAAATAAAGTAAGTGAAACGTTTATAAGCAAAAGCAGGAACATAATAAAAAAGGAAAGAAAAGTAAATACTGAGCAAAATGGATGTGAAAGTTTTCAAAATGAGATAACAGAACATTTGAGTTTTGTGATCGATCAGTGAGAGGAATGAATCGCTCTCTCGGGCCTGTGTGGGTCGATTTACCGATAGAGACAGACAGAGAGCAGTTTTGCACCCAGGCTTGGCTAGCTCAGTCGGTAGAGCATGAGACGCTTAATCCCATGGTCGTGGGTTCGATCCCCCGTTGGTTATTTGCTATTTTAAATTTTTACGGCTGATTTTACAGGCGATCCCCAGCTCTGAATTCCTCGGCAGAGAGTTCAAGAAGTGGTAGATATAAATGAGATTCAACAACAATATCAGAAAATCTCTCCTTGATTCGGGAACTCTTATCTCACTGGAGTAAATCGCTGCTAAACATTGAACTTCATATAATTTCACCTGCAGCTCGGGGTCAGGGCGGCTCAGTGGGAATTCGGGCCCGTCTCTCCCTTCACATCCATCAGAGCCGGGTAAACAAACGGGAATTTTACACAATGTTGTGCTCTGTAACTTTTTATAACAACTTCAGTGTATTTCACTCCGTGTCTAACCCTGTGAGGTCTCCCCTGCTGTGTCAGCTTTCTGTGTTAATAAACACTTCAGCAGAACATTAACATAACCTGAGCTCCGAGATCTGGTTGGGTTCCATTCCCCCGAAAGTGAGGAATGAGCGGGAGGGACGATTCCACTTGGGGGTATATTTTCTCCTGATTCTTCCTCCCAAAATGAATCAATTCATTACATTTCAGCTGCCATGACCATTTCCTCGCTATGTCTAAGTCCTCCTGAAGTCTGCTATTATCCTGCTCACTATTTACTACTTTACCAAGCCATCCACAAAAAATGAAATTTGCTCCCTATATCCAAGTCCAGGTCAATTATATATACCGAGAAAGGCAATGGTCCTAATACCTGGGCGAACGCACTGCAAAAAAGGCAGCGCATTACTGCCCATCTTTGGGAAGCAAGACATCACACGGCCCGGGGTTGCCTTCTCATACACAGCGCACAGCGACAGTAAAATCCGGAAGATTGTATCCTGGTCACTCAGCCTTCCAGCAACAGTTAGCGAGGACCGGATAAAATGAAACATTTTATTTACCTGAGTGCGGAAATCCAGTGCAACTGAATTCTGCATCATTAAGTCAGGATGGCCGAGAGATCTGAGTCGCTGCGTTCAGATCGCAGTCTCCTCTGCAGCCTAGGATTCGAATCCCACTTCTGACACTGAATCCTTTAATTATACAGAATGATTTTGCTGGAGTTCATTTTTCGGCCCTATTGATTTTTTTCTGCCAGAAAACGAAGCCGACTTCCATCCACGGCAGGTTTGTTTTATTGTTTGTAAGTATGTATTGTGTTGGGAGTCAGAAGAACAGGGCCAGTGGAATCAATCCATTGTGCTTAAAACTTGCAGTAATCCACATCATAAATTATCGGACAGAAACCAAATCATTCCACAGCAATCTCCAGCGGATTAGGATGAAGGTTAATATAAACTACCATATTTATATCATGGCTTTAAAGACACTCAAATAAAGTATTTTTTTAGCTATCAATTACCTGTAATCGTTGTAAATATATTTGGATGTGTAAATGTTAGATACTCATGTATTTGTGAGTTGCTAATATGTTGGATGAAAATAATGTTGCGGTCTGTTAATTACTCATGTACTTCGATTTACCTGTATTATTGTTTAATATACTGGGTGGGGGAATCTGTGACAGTTATAAATGTATTTCTGAGCGCTGCCAATGTCAGCCCCGTTCTACCTGCTCATTGCACCCACGTGGGACACGGCAGACCATCTGTTACATTCAGTTTGAAGTTTTGCTTTTATTAATCATGTTGACTTTTAGAAAATGTGATGTTTAGAAGATAACAACTCTTGTTTCACCTACCTCTCTGATAACTCCTCAACATCACATACTTTCTCTGATACCTCCCGAGTGTCCATTACCTTCTCTGATGCCTCCCGAGTGTCCATTACCCTCTCTGATAACTTCTGAGAGTCCGTTACTCTCTCTGATATCCACTCAGAGCCGTCAGACCCACTTGATACCATCTGAGAAACCCTTCAATTCCCTCACAGCATCTGAGATCCCCTTGCGCTCGCAATCCCCTCTGAGAAACTCTGAGACGCCCTGATACCAGGAGCAAAGGGTGTTTTGAATGCCGCAGCGCAGGAAATTTGTGGGCGGAAAAGGCTGACTTTACACCGTGTGTGGGGAAAGTTAAGGACGACCTTGTGTGTGAGAAGAGCACAGAAACGTTTTGCTTGGAGCTGCGCCCTTGAGGCAAGTTTTGTGTTGTCAGGAAAACTGCTACAGTGAAAGCACAGCATTAAAAACAGAAAATGCTGGAAATATTCAGCAGCTCAAGCAGCATCTATAGAGAAACATTCCTTTTACCAGGACGCCACTGTCCACTTTGATTGATGCTTCACGTAGTTCATATCTTACAATTTCAACACCTACGTGCAAGGAACAGTTTGGGTGGAAATGAGGAATTTGCTGATTTGAGCAAATAGAGTGAGGCAGCAAAACGCAACTCCCCCACTGCGGATTGGGCAAGGATGGGGCTCAGATGCAGAAGTCTTGGATGTGTTGAAGAAAGGGAAACAGATCTAGTCTTAAATGCAATATCGATAGAATTTGAAACCAGGCGTGTAGTGCACAGTCGATTAGCGATCCACCGCCTTGACCTCTCAAGCACCTCGCCCCGTGAACACAGCTCAGAAAGATCTTTTATTTCCTTCTTTCTCAATGCAAAGCCCTGGACTAAAAGCGGCAGGAGCAGAAGAGCCAGCTTTTCATTATCACCAGAATTAAAACAACATCATCACTGGTGTGCTATCGTGTTCGAGCGGTCTAAGGCGCTGGATTTACAGTACCGATTTTTCCGAGGGCGTGGGTTCAAATCCCACCGCTGCCATAATTTGTTTAACATTCGTGTTTTCAGAAGAACTGCTCGTGGCTAATTTGAAAAGATGAAAGTTGAAAACATTGATCAGGTCAGGCAGCATCTTTTGAGACACACTCTTCACCAAGAATACTTTTTTAAGCGGCGTCCTGCGCGGCAATGCTGTGATCTGTGGCGCCGTGTCCTGGTAACACTCTGAGTTGTGGACCCAGCAACGCTGATTCGAATCCCAATCAAGGTGCTTGACTCCTCCATCACCCTCACATCGAATCATAGAATCAGAGAAATTTACAACACAGTAGGAGGCCATTCGGCCCATCTTCTCCGTGCCGGCCGACAAAGAGCTATCCACCCTAATCCCACTTTCCAGAACTTGGTCCGTAGCCTTGTAGGTTATGGCAATTCAAGTGCATAGCCAAGTACTTTTTAAATGTGATGAGCGTCTCTGCCTCTACCACACTTTCAGGCAGTGAGTTCCAGACCCCCACTACCCTCTGGTGGAAAAAACTCTCCTCAAATCCCCTCTAAACTACCGACCAATTACTTTATATCTATGCCCACTGGTTATTGACCCTGCTACTAAGGAAAATAGGTCCTTCCTTTCCACTCTATCCAGGCCCTTCATAATTGTATACACCTTAATTAAGTCTCCCCTGAGCCTCCACTGTTCCAAAGAAAAGAGCTCCAGCCTATCCAATCTTTCCTCATAGCTAAAATTACCCAGCCCAGGCAACATCCGCGGAAAACTGCTCTGCACCCTATCTAGTGCAATCACATCCTTCCTGTAATGTGGTGACCAGAACTGCAAGCAGTATTCTAGCTGTCTCTATTACTATCTTCGCTTGTACTATCCGACACACTCACACATTTATGCACCTTATTCCTCTTTTATACTCCTTTTTGCTGGTGCCCACCTCCCTGCCAAGCTAGATTAAACCCTCCCCAACAGCACTAACAAGAGAATATTGGTCCCGGCTCTGTTGAGGTGTAACGCGTCCGGTCTGTACACGTCCCACCTTCCCTAGAAACGTTCCCAATGCCTAATCAAACTAAAGCCCTCCCTCCTGCACCATCTCTCCAGCCACGCATTCATCTGTTCTATCCTACTATTCCTGTACTCACTAGCACGTGGCTCCGGGAGTAATCTGGAGATTACTACATTTGAGGTCCTGCTTTTTAATCTCTCTTCTTCGCTCCCTAAACTCTGCGGCAGGGCCTCGTCCCTCTTTCTGCCTATGTCGTTGGTACCGATATGGACAACGATCTCTGGCTTTTCACACATCCCCCTCAGAGTGTCCTGCAGCCGCTGAGTGACATTCTTGACTTTGGCACCAGGGAGGCCACATAACATCCTGGAGTCATGTCTATGGCCGCAGAAACACCTGTCTGCTCCCCTAACTATCGAATCCCCTGCCACTATAGCTCTTCCAATCTTTTTCCTCCCCGCCCCGTGCAGCTGAGCCACTCCTGGTGCCGTGGACAAGACTCTGGTTGCACTCCGCAGAGGAACCATCGCCCTCACCACTACTCAGAACAGAATACTGGTTGGAGAGCGTGCTGCACTCAGTGGACTCCTGCACTACCTGCCTGGCCCACCTCTTCTGTCTGGCAGTCACCCATTCCCTCTCTGCCTGCATACTCTTAAGCTGCGGGATGACCACCCCGTAACTCTCAGACTCGCGGATGCACCGCAGTTACTCCAGGCGCCGCTCAGGTTTCGAAGCCCAGAGCTCGAGCTGCTGTAGCTGGCGACACTTCCTGCACATGTGGTCGCCCAGGCTACGTGAAGTGTTCAGGACTACCCACATGGCACAGGATGTGCACTCCACGGGACTGAGCTGCCCTGCCATGTCTTTATTTAATAGACTAAGAACTAACCCAGCAGAACTAAACTTAAAAATTAACAAAAAACACCTACCAGCTCCTCACCAATCAGCTCCTTCCCTTGTGCCGACGTCACACTTTCGGATTCTGCCTCTGTTGAGTTGCTGCCTCTCCGGCTCTGCTCCCGCTCTGGTCCCGCCCAGGTCCGCTGCTGCCTTCCAAATAAGTCCAGTCTTATTTTATTTATTTACTTAGTTAAAGTATTTAATCAACGATTACTTGTAGTTATATTAATTAGTTTAACTAGTAAAGCTATACATTTAATGCAGTATTTTATAGTTTCTCTCTCCTAGTTTAGAGAGAAAACCTCGTGACTGCGAACTCACGCGTGCAGAGTACAATGGATTAGCATTACCGTCGGATTTAAAGGTCAGTTTTAAGCCAGATTCATAACAGAGAAGAAAAAGTTTCGTCAGTGGGTTAAACGACCTTGCACCACTCCGCTGCGCTCACCCATAGTCCTACAAGTGTTTTTCCATTCCGACTATATATTAGTAATTTGAGCCATGACATGAGCTAAGTGTAGCACGCTCGCGAGGAGAAGGTGACCTTGTACAGAAGGATCTGTAGGGTTTTTGTTTTAATTCTCTTCACTCTTTAGGGTAATCAGAGCTAAGACCAACCAAGACTTTAAACTTTTCTAACAATTGGTTTTATTAACATTATAACACAAGTTTTACAGAGAGATATTTGTTCAACCTTTAACTCAGTGGTGCAACTGGAAACTCAACACAGCCAATTCTTCTGCTTCCGGAGATGGAGAGATGAATTATGTGTTGGTGTCCTCCTTGGTGTTATTCTGGTTATTCTTCGATATCTCCACTCCATTTGTCTGTCTCCTGGACTGTCTCCTGGACTGTATTCTGCTTTTTACTTCAGAATGGCTGATCTTATACCATTGCTGCTGACAGAAACAAGCCTTCCAGTGACTTTCCATTCTCTCTCTCCCATGGTTACACAGACTGATGCTATCGGACAGCACCGAGTGTGTGCGAAGGTTCCTCAGAGACTCTCGAGGCCTCCTTATCTGTAGCTTCCAGACAATCTGCAGAACACTTTTGGAATTAGGTCAGCAAACCCAGCATGCCTTATTGAAGTAAGTAAGTGATCCAGGTCTCTCGCAAACCCTTTAGTTTCCTTAAAACCGGGATTGAAATGTCCAAAATCCTTCCAGAGGGAGCAGATTGAAGAAAACACATTATTTGATGGAATTGATTCCACTAATGAGAGAACCCGCTGCGAGTAGGGTTCGAACTTGCGAGCAAAAACCCCAAGCGAATTGCAAGTCCAAGGCCTTAATCACACAGCCTCCAACAAGTTAAATTCTCAAAACGCCGACCATGATTACTATTGCCAATAACGGTTTCGTGTCATTTAATTTGCGTCAAATTCATCAAATCGAAAAGAGTCGCAGCGATCGTTACAATAAAAGGAGAACTTCCGATATTTAACGGTAATGTAAGATGTTGAGAACAGTATGGAATATTCTGCAGGATAATGACAATAAACAGCTGGAATATTGTGTTCTGCTCCCACATGACACAGATCAGCCTCAGCCTCTGCTCCCTGCCCGCCGGCTACTGAAACCTTGTCTCCAGATTATAAACTGATTCTAGTTTGGAGATAAATATTCAGGGTGGAGCCTAAACTCAACGGGTGGGTTCAAATATATAAAGCAGTTATTTTAGACCAGAGACCGCATTAAATCTCATGTATTGCTCAAAGGAATCAATGTGTGAATATGACTTTAAATGTATTTAAATACAGTGGGGGATTTAAAGCAGAGTCGGGGCCACTGGTTTCCAAGGTGATCTTTCCTGTGGTTCTCCTGCCTCTCTCTCCCCTTCCTCCCACACGCTGCCTGTTTTTAAACCTTGTTTTAAATCTGCTGCTCTGGGCCAGTGCATTTCACAGTCTCACAACCCTTTCTGCAAATACCCTTTCACCGATTGACTTCTCTGTTTATTAGTTATGAATCACCTTGAGGTGCAATGGTGGCGTTTGTGACGTCAGGTTAAAATGTTGGCCTTTTGGAAACGCGTTGGTGTCACAGTTTATTTTTGCACTGAATTCAACCAAAATAATTCAAGGTGGAATATTGTATTTGCGGCATCACAATAAACAATATCTTGTTATAAATGTTGTCTCATTAGTTCTCGCGTGTCAGAGGAAAAATAGTCTGATCCCCTCATTTATTTCATGTAAGACACAAACACAGGTATTCATTCAAAATCAACTCACAGATTGACACTGAGATAAAAACAGCCAAAGATATAGACAGCACCGGGAAACATGGCGGAATAGAGAGGAGAGATGGATCAATACAAAACGGCCTCAGACTCCAAGAGGCAGTAACAGGCAGATGACAAATATCGGTGAGCGGAGGCAAAACAATTTAGTCGTGATTTGGCTCCGTGGCCTAGTTGGTCAATGCGCTTGTCTTGTAAACAGGAGATCCTGGTTCGACTTTTTTTTTTGCCTTCATGAACCTCCAGGGGTGAGTTTCTTCTCGTGTGATAGTACCACAATCCTTTTAAATGTAACTGCGGCTGTACTAGTTCCCATTCTGGATTAAGGCTCCAGTCGTTGAGGGGCGTGGGGTGAATTCGACCGCTGTCAAAATTTCTGGCGGGGCTGATTTTGGCCTCTTCACCAAAAATCCATCTTTTCTAAGCACTGGCGTGTGTGACTGAGCTGTGGTCAAAGCAGCATTGCAGCAGCTGATGTGCGGCGCCGTGATCGTACAGTGACCAGTACTCTGCCTTGTGGCCGCAGCAACATCGTTTCGAATCCGAATTATGACACAACTCCCTTTACATCTTGTGCTCTCAGCGACACCAGCTAATAGAAGGTAGCAAGAAATCGATCTTTACTGCGTGAAACAAATATTATTTATTGGCGATGAAAACATGTTCACTCCTGCAAACCCTCCTCTTCTCCTAGCTTTTTCTTCCTTCCACAATCAATAGCCCTCCTTTACTTCCCTCCTTCCATTTCATTATCACTTTCCTGCGGTATTACCTAATCTAACATTCGCTTTTACCTGCTTACACCGTTAAGTTTGCTCTGTTACCACTGCTGTTCCTGGGGGCGCAGTCGATACATTTAGACCCGCGGGGACGCTCGACAGACAACCATTGCGACAACAGGGCTGGCGTTCGGAAGCAAAATAGCCGGATTGCCCCCTAAATTTCTTTGTCCTAATCATGCCTCACGTATACTACGAGGGTTGGAAAGTACATTCTGAGCGTGTAAACGTCATCTGTTTGCCACATTTTGGCCAGTAAATCATTTCACCTGCATTACCGGACTGCAGAAGGTCATTTTGCATTTACCACACACGTCCCTTAATCTGCTGTTAAAACCAAATGAGACTAAGGTATGCTTTCAGCGAATAAGTAAATGGACACTCGAATTGTTACAGCGCGACCTGGACATTACGCCTAAACGAACCACGCTGTTACCCCTTATGCTCGCCTATGAGGGAAGCCCACACCAGTGTCCATTACCAGTGCTAGATATGGAACCAAATCCAATAAAGGCTAACGGCATACCCGGAGCTCGAAATGTGTATGTTGACGGGTCATCATACTATGTAGATGGCCATCCTAGAACTGGATAGGCCCTTATTGATATCTACGCTCACGATTGGTCAGAGGGATTTCAAGTTCTCGTCCACTCCTCACAACAGGCAGAACTGATTGTTGTAATTCTAGCCGTACATTACACGACTATGGATGAAACAAATATCTGGTCCGACAGCAGTTACGTCTGTAACACAGTGATGGCTCTTCCCCGCTATAATACAAATGAGTTTTGCTCATCAGATGGTAAATCTTCATTACATTCTGGTCTCCTCCGTAAGCTATGGAAAATGCTTCAGGAACGAGTCGCCCCTTGTCACGTTGGTAATGTAGCAGCCCATCAGAAAGATTCATCTACCCATTCCCGAGGTAACCAAATGGCCAATCGCTTTGCTAAGGAGGCGGCCGAGACCGAAATGTTACTACCTTGGTGGGTGATGAATGATACTCAGACGCACGTAGTGGGGACGGTGACTAAGACTAAAGCCATTGATCTTTTGGCCCTACAGGATTCATATGCCCCTTATGCACAGGTAATAGCCTGGCATCAACAGGGATGCACGCTACCAGCACCCACCCTATGGGCAGACTCCACTGCAATGCAACAAGGTGTAGATAAAAACCCTCCCCTACTAATGACGAGGAATAAAGAGGGAGACCTAGTAGTTTGTATTCCTCCTCAGTTAAAGGAAAACATTCCAACTCTGTTTCATTCTCACCCGACGGCGGTCCATTACTCAGCGGCCTCTACACTACAAAAGTTATTACCTGTTTGCTGGTGGCCTGGAATGGAACAGTATGTGGAACAATATGTTAATTGTTGCTTGCCATGCCTACAGACAAACCTCCCTTCTTGTTCAAATCACGCTTTACTTTGGTCACAGTCGCCTCCTGAGGGACCATTGACACACTGACAGATTGACTTTATTGGTGCACTAACAAAATCCAAGGGAAACTATGAGTACGCACTTGTGATAATCGATCAGTTCATTAAATGGATTTAGGCTTTTCCCCCTGAGTGAGGTGTTCTGTAGATGGGGATTGCCATTACAAGTGGATAGCGATCAGGGTTCACACATTACGGGGACAGTTTTCACAACTCTGCAAGAAATGTTACAGATAAAACATAAATTGCACATTGCACACCATCCACAATCATCAGGGATTGTGGAGAGGGGAAATCGAACTTCAATGACAATGTTGCAGAAGTTGTGTACAGAACACCCCAATCAGTTGGCTGAAATGTTGCCTTTATGTCTAATGGCAATACGCTCGACCCCACACGTGACTAGGAGGGTAAGTCCATATGATGCTATTACTGGGAGGCAAATGCGGATACCAGGACATGTAACATTGGGAAACAACACACCATTAAAACTACAACCATGTAGCCAAAAATGGTTAGAAATCTTGAAAGATAATATGGACAAGGTGAAAAAGCTGGTGGCCATTAACATAGGCAAATCGCGGGAACAAATCAAGCGATATTATGTTAAGAGGGTAAAACCATTTGAGTATGATGTTGGAGACCGAGTAATGTTACAAAATTTCTCTCGAAAGAAACACTCATTCGAGATAAAATGGACGGGCCCTCATACCATAGTAGATAAAATAAATCCGCCTGTGTATCTACTGAATGTCCCATAAGGTCCGAAGGGAGAACCAAAAATAAATGTTTCCATATCAATCAGATGAAAACTGTTAAGAATTAAGATGTTACATTTTGGTTTACCCACAGGTTAAAGATGTGGCTCTGTATGCTGAAACTGATAATTGGATGTGCAGTGAGCTCTTCGGAGATAACAAAAACTTTTGACATTACCATTAACATCTGTACACTGGATGAAGGAGGCGAATGCGCCGTACTCCCCATCTATGGAACGGAACCTCGAATTGCTGGCGGACATAAACAATCAAAGAACTATAATGGATCATCCGAGACGTATGAGGGGGATGTTCCAGTTTGGATCAGAAATAGTACAAATGATAATATTACAACACCATACGTAACGGGTTATGGTACATTACAAGAAAAGGTGTATAATTGGGAAATAAAAGAAGAGTATGGTGTGTGCGTCAGGTGTG
This sequence comes from Squalus acanthias, assembly GCA_030390025.1. Lineage (NCBI taxonomy): Eukaryota > Metazoa > Chordata > Chondrichthyes > Squaliformes > Squalidae > Squalus > Squalus acanthias. The sequence continues at coordinate 460,875 of JASTWF010000323.1, forward strand.
GGTTAAGGAAAGGAAAGGCCCAAATGCGTGGAAATTCCTGAAGAAAAATAATGGAATCTGGGAACAGGTACAAGAATCAAATCAGGGACCAGTAGCATCGGAAAGTAAGGGATATATATAATCATGCTGGCCTCGGTGTTGGAAGAAACATACCGGCCAGTATTCTTGTATTGGGTCGAAAATTATCATGGGCTTTAAACATCAGGATGATGATTGGCCTGCTATTCCCGAATATGATGTAAAGATTACCTCAGCAGGATATGAGATTCCCAGAGACGATATAGAGATCACCGCGGCAGATGACTTTATGATGACTTTTAAACATTGGGGAAATTATAGGGATTTTGAGAATAAATATAACAGCTTAATAGAATTCGAAAATGCAATAATTGGATGTGTAAGGGACGGTGGGTATGTCTATAGTGTTAAGCCTTCACACTATGAGAAAGCAAGTCATTCAGAACCACGGGAGGGTGTACCCGAGGAACAATGTCCCCTACTAACACCAGGACCTGGGAACGGTCTTGTAATTATACCCACCTATAAAGCAGTGTTTCATCAAGTAATACCGGAAGTGGTCCCTGTTATCCTAAATTTAACAGAACTAATACTACCAAATTGGTGCCCTGACAAAACAGCACAACTAACTCAGAGAATGCTGCAGCAGGTTTTTAATCAGTACTGGGAAAAAATCGACCTTATCTATAAATATAGAGAAAACAGAAGGGACCTTCCGTCACGAGTTTAGTACTACTAAAGAGAGCAGCCAGGGAAGAGTAGACAGAAAAGAGGATTGATTAACGATGGACTCACAGTTTCCAACACAGTAACATCGGTAATTAACTCAATGGATTCCGCAGATTTACAAAAACAATTACAAACGGTAAGGGAAAAGTTGAAGGAGATACTTAGTAGGGAAAACAACATAGTAAGCGAGGAGCTAAGGGAGGATCAGGTAATGACCACACACCTGCGGGACATCATACATGAAATAGAGGAACATGACAAAACAATGAATTATCTGATTAGAGAAAACAGAAATGCCTCTGATCAAGCAGCCCATAATGACGTATGCGTTATGTACGGCAATTGTCTGATTGAACAAACTAGGGAACACATTCAGACCATCAATCAGGGACGTCTCCCCACTTGGGTCACCAATAAACACTTATCAGGGCTATCCAGTTATTACGATGATGCAGAACTATGTAAGATCAGGAGTTTGATTACGATCCACCCTGTCAAACAAGAATGACACGAGGTAGGGAGTCAAATGTTGATGGGACTAATACTACAAATTCCTATTCTAATGAATCCAACTAGGCCCAACCCCCTATTTAGGATAGAAAATATAGGAGTAGTACAAGGGAATACTATTACCCGATTTCTCACGGCACCACAATGGTAAGTACAATTATACCTGGTTGGGGCCTAAAGCTGAATCCAGTCCCTCACGACCCGGATTGATCCTATTCTGCAACCCATTCCCTCACTATCCGGACTTATCCTATACAGCACTCCCGTTCCTCACTTCCCGGACTGAACACACCTGAATCCAGTTCCTCACTTCCTGTTCTGGCACTTCTCCCGACATCAGTCCCTCGCTACCCGGACTTGGCCTACACCTAACTCCACTCCCTCACTACCCGGACTTGGCCTACACTTGATTCCAATCCCTCACTGCCCGGTCCGGGCTTACACCTGACTCCAGTCTGTAGCTACCCAGACTGGGAGTGCACCGGACTCCAGTCCCTCACTACCTGGTCTGATCGTACATCACACACTCGTCCCTCGCTACCCCGACTGGGCCAACAATTAACTGTAGTCCCTCGCTACCAGGTCTGGGTCTTCACCTGACTCCTGTCGCTCACTACGCGGATTGACCTAAACCTGATTCCAATCCCTCAATACCCGTTCTGGACCGACACCAGATATATTTTTGAAGGCTAAGAGGATCAAGGGATATGGGGAGAAAGCAGGGACAGTGTACTGAATTTGGATGATCAGCCATGATCGCATTGAATGGAGGAGCAGGCTCGAGGGGCCGAATGGCCTACTCTTGCTCCTATCTTCTATATTTCTATGTTGCTATTCCAGACCTTCACTTGCCGGTCTGTGCCTGGACTTGACTCTGGTCCCTCATTATCCGTTCTGGGTCTACATCTGATTCTAGTCCCTCATTACCCGGTCTGGGCCTACACCTGATTCATGTCAATAACTGCCCGTTCTGTGCCTACACTGAACTTAATTCCCTCGCCACTCAGACTGGGCCTATATGTGGCACGTTAGGAGTGGTTATATTTCTCTAGGTCACTGGTGCCTTTCCAGAGGGGCCTGACAGATGGCCGCGCACCTCAGGGAAATTGACGGGATTGAAGGCAAATAAATCCCCAGGGCCTGATAATCTACATACTAGAGTACTTAAGGAAGTGGCCCTAGAAAGAGTAGAAGCATTGCTGATCATCTTCCAACATTCGATTGAATCTGGAACTGTACCCATGGATTGGAGGGTAGCTAATGTAACCCCACTATTCAAAAAGGGTGGTAGAGAGAAAGTGGGGAATTACAGACCGGTAGACCTGACATCGGGAGTGGGGAAAATACTAGAGTCCATTATAAAGGATGTAATAGCTGAGCACGTGAAAAACAGTGACAGGATCGGACAAAGTCAACATGGATTTACAAAAGGTAAATCGTGCTTGACTAATCTGCTGGAATTTTTTGAGGATGTAGCTGGGAAAAATAGATAAGGGAGAACCAGTAGATGTGGTGTATTTGGACTTTCAAAAGGCTTTCGATAAGGTCCCGCATAAGAGATTAGCGTGTAAAGTTAAGGCACATGGGATTGGGGGCAAGGTATTGACTTGGATATAGAACTGGTTGGCGGACAGAAAGCAGAGTGTAGGAATTAATGGGTCTTTTACCGAGTGGCAGGCAGTGACTATTGGGGTACCGCAGGGTTCGGTCCTTGGACCCCAGCTATTCACAATATACATTAATGATCTGGATAAGGGAACTAAATGTAATATCTCCAAGTTTGCAGATGACACAACGCTGGGTGGGCGTGTGTGCTCCGATGAGGATACTGAGATACTCCAGGATGATTTGGACAGGTTGGTGAGTGGGCAGAAGCGTGGCAGATGCAATATAACGTGGATAAATGCGAAGTTATCCACTTTGGTGTCAAAAACAGAAAGACAGACTATTATCTGAATGGCAATAGATTGGGAGAAGGGGAAGTGCAACGAGACCTGGGTGTCCTTGTGCACCAGTCGCTGAAGGTAAGCATGCAGGTGCAGCAGGCGGTGAAGAAGGCAAATGGTATGTTGGCCTTCATAGCGAAAGGGTTTGAGTATAGGAACAGGGATGTCCTGCTGCAGTTGTACAGGGCCTTGGTGAGACAACACCTTGAGTACACTGTGCAGTTTTGGTCGCCTTATCTGAGGAAGGATGTTTTTGCCATGGAAGGAGTTCAGCGAAGATTCAGAAGGCTGATAACTGGGATGGCAGGAATGACATATGAGGAAAGATTTGTTCGATTGGGCTTATACTCGCTTGAGTATAGAAGAATGAGAGGGTATCTCATCGAAACATATGCTTTTCTGACAGGTCTGGACAAACTAGATGCAGGAAGAATGTTCCCGATGGTCGGAGGGTCCAGAACCAGCGGTCATAATCTAAGGATAAGGTTTAAGCCATTTAGGACAGAAATGAGGAAGAATTTCTTCACCCAGAGAGTGGTGAACCTGTGGAATTCTCTACCACAGAAGGTAGTTGAGGCCAAGTCATTAAATATATTCAAGAATAAGTTAGATATATTTCTTAAAGCTAAAGGTATCAAGGGATATGGGGAGAAGGCAGGTACATGGTACTTAGTTTGGATGATCAGCCATGATCTCATCGAATGGCGGAGCAGGCTCGAGGGGCCGATTGGCCTACTCCTGCTCCTATCTTCTATGTTTCTATGTTTCTATGTTTCAAAGGGTGCCCAGTGTAGACAGTGTGTGACTGAGCTTGTGAATGTCCCCGATCACCGGCCCCACGGGCGGCCCGGTCTGGGGGAGAGCGGCTCGCCACAATATCAGGCCCATTGAGCTCTCAGGCTGCAAATTCTACGCTTCCTCTCATCCTTTAATGAATCTTACAATCAGAGTAAAGGGATACTTCCCCACATTCTTCAACTGCTCTCTGAACTTAGTCTGTGTCACGGCATAAATCGCAGTGTTTGTGCAGCAGCTCAGCAGCTGCAGCATCAATCCCATTTCCAGTACGTAAGTAGGTAGATATACAGCATAATATATGAGATTTTCAGTTGGAGACAACAAATAATACATCCGGCTCCATATAGAATTCACCATAAACATTGCCCACAACAGAATGAAATTGCCCGAGATAACAAACAGTAAAATGATGGATTTCCTGCGGCTCTCCATTTCTGGATCTCTGGGACTCTCCCCACAGCTGGGACCCCGGAGTCTCCTCCGGGCTCTGCTGGCCACTAAAATGTGTCTGACGGTTAAAACATTGAGCAGCAGGATAAGAACAAATGGGACACACGGGGTGAGAACATAATGAAGGAACTCGATTGCTGCCCAGAACCGTGAAAACATAACATAATATTTTACCCAGCAAAACCAGGGGGTGTTGGAAAGCCAATACCGATCTCCCAACATAAAATACCAGAAAATATTCTTTAAACAGCTCAGCACAGTCACTGTTCCCAGAACCACAGCCGCCGTTTTCTCGGTGCAATATTTTGTTTTCAGCTTCTGGCAACAAATGGCCACAAATCGATCAAAAGTGAAAGTGACAGTGAACCAGACAGAACAGTCCGTGGCTGCATAAAGCAGGACGGCGTGGATATTACAAAGGTGGATGGAATGTACGAAATAAAACTGATGCTTATAAACAATCGGAATCTGCCTCAATATCAGGTCCAGAATAACGACCAGTAGATCCGCCGCCGCCATGGCCACCAGGTAGCGAGTGACACACTTGGAGAGACCGCACTTTCCCCGAGACAGGATCACAATCGTCACTAAGTTAACTGCGAGGAAGGGAAATAAACAGGGAAATTAGACATCAGGCTGGGAGCAAAATCAGCAGTTTGATGGAATTCCGGTTGAAATCTGCAACTCATTAACGACACTCACTGATATAATCTAATTCTATTACCCGTGGAGCTGAATGCAGGGTTTATTGTAAGAATAATCAGAAATACATCGTATTATCAATACATGAGATGGGGATAAATGCAACATTAAAGTAAGAGATGTTTGATTAAGGAGAGATTAAATGATAGATCTAACTTTAGCCCAGCAGACAAAAGCAACGCCCGGGAGACAGGGACACACAGGACCAGAACCTCTCTGGATGCCTTCGTGTCCCGGGATCAGTCAGCATTTGGAGCGGTGCAATTCGCTTCTGTGCCCCTGTGTTAGGGAGGGGGAAATGCCGCTCGGATCCCTGCTCCTGGTTAGAAGATGACTTCTATTTAGAACAGAAAATGAATGGAGCAACAAAATACAGAAACTGCAACCTTGGCGTGCAATAATAGCAGGCAATTGTATTTAAAATGTACGGATATATTATGCAAGCACTAAGATGACACGTACAAGTGCACTGCCGTTATAAAGTTAACTGGGCTGTAAGAAGCGTTTTGACAATTGAGTTTTCTACATTTTTGTTGAAATACACAAATTCCAGCTCATTGAAAGAAGATTTTCAAAATAGCATTGCAAAGAATGAATTCTGAATTAAAATAAGTAGTTATCATTGACCAGATAATGTCCCACTAAATGCATTTATTTGCATCAAAATAAGACGAATTACCCCAGAGGCAAAGTGCCGCTGAATGCTTTTGTAAAGCATCTGTACACAAGTGGCAGAGATTTATCATAGTACTTTTCCACCTGTTGTTTACCAATTTGTGCAGAGAATATTAGATGGGAAAATATGAAAGGATTTTTTTAGCCTCAGTACCTCTGTTACAATCAGCTGGGATTGTTTATCCTGAAGTACAGCAGAAACAATAGAAAATGAGTCTGGGTGTCACTGAGAGATCCACTGAATTGTGAAAGACAGGCATGGGATCAAATTTTAAATTCCAAACAACGCTGGGAAATAAATGTGTTGAAATCTGGCTTAATGAACATTTTGTGAGAATGTAAATTGTCCTTGTAATCCTGTTCTAACCATCAGAAGCAGTTCAACTAATACTGAACAGGAGATGGCGGGAAAGGAGACACTGACTGGAAATGAATGATTAGCGGAAATTTCAGATATTTAGCGATGTGTGTGTATGATCTGACAGGATTTGGTCCTGTGACTCTGGGCAAGTAACCATACCGAGCATTGGCTGAAAACAAATGCAAAACACTGCGGATGCTGGAAATCTGAAAGTAAAACTGAAAATGCGGGGAATACTCAGCAGGCCAGGCAGCATCTGTGGAGCAAGAACAGAGTTAATATGTCAATTCGATGATCTTTCGCCATTGGGTGAAAAGTCTCCTAAACCAAGACAACATTCTTCTGATCTGTTACAAATGTTCAGTGGAGGTAGCAGAACGAAATTCGTCAAATAAAGAGTCTCCAACAATATCTTTGCTTGAATTGAATATAGAACATTTGAATCTTGGTAACACCGTATCCTGTTCAGAATCAATAGCTGACAGCAGCGCGGATGGGATGGAGAATGCCAAGGAGATAAATACAGTTACACATTATTCATAGAAATAATAGCCAGCTGCAGAGACTTAACAGGGACACCAACAGCAGCGAGGGGGTGGCGGAGTAAATGACAAGAACCGTAATACAATGAAACATGAATTACATAATTAATAGCTTGCTGCAGAGACTGACCAGGGACATCAACAGCAGCGAGGATGTGCCATTAATTTTAAACAACAACCCATGCATTAACAAGGATGCAATAACTTGTAACACAGAATAGCATTAATAACAATACACCACGTAAAATAGCAAGAATAATGTTTCAGTGTAACATGGTTAATATAATTAATAACTGGACATAGATACTTACTAGGAACACCAACAACAGCGAGAAGGGGATAGTAAATCTTTTGTATATCATAACATATTCTTGTTATCCGCTGGCGTTCAATAAAACTTTCCATGGAGATGCTCGAACAGACGACTTTCCTTCTGTGAGTGACTGATGGTATTTGTGCTGGAGGCAACGCGCTGATTGTGTGAGCTGACACAGTGAAGGGAGCTCCTTATTTAGAGCAGAGAGAAATCCCCTAGTGAAATCATTAGGCCTCATTAATTACAGTCATTGAACAAACAGACTCATTGAACCATTGTCATCACAAAACTTCACTGCAACACAATCTAGCTCACGTTATTGTACATATCTATAGATTAAAGGTGAGCGAATGCGCATTATTTCACCCGCCCTTTAAAATACAGAGGACAGAACAGAGAGAACGGAGTTTCTCTTCCTGTATAGAACTCAAACTGAGAACAGAAGAGCCGAAAGTGACAGAAAAAAGGAAGAAGTAAAAAATGAAAAAAGATGCTTTGCCCCATCCTTGTTCTCTGATTTATTCCGTCCATGACCAGAAGGTTAAAATATTCACGATAAATAAATGTTCCTAAACATCTGGATCTTAGATCTGATCCCAGTGATGGAACAATGGGACTCGGGTACATGGCACTGCTCCCGCCACAGTCCAGGAATTTCATACCCAGGTTCGCTGATGTTACACTGCGCCCGCCTCCGTCCAGGAATTGCATTCCGAGGGACGCCTAGATTACTCAGCTCCCACTTCAATCCAGGAATTTCTTTCCCAGGCCATCTAGATTACAATGCTCTCGCCTCAAACCAGGAATTTCATTCGCAGGGTCGCCTAGATAATATTGCTGCCGGTACAATCCAGGAATTTCATTCACAGGGTCGCCGAGATTACACTGCTCCCGCCTGAGACCATGAATAGCATTCCAAGCGCCGGCTAGAGTACATTGCACCCGCCTTAGTTAAGGAATTTAATTCCCAGGGCAGGCTGGATTGAATTGCTCCCACCTCAATCCAGGAATTGCATTCCCAGGGCCGCAGAGATTGCACTGCTCCTGCCTCAATCAAGGAATTGCATTCCCAGGGCCGCCTAGATTAGACTGTTCCAGTCTCATTGCAGGAATTTCATTCCCAGGGCCGCCTAGATTGCACTGTCCCTCCACAATCCGGGGGTTTCATTCCCAGGGATGGCTGGATTACACTGCGCCCGTCTCAGTCGAGGAACTCCATTTTCCATCACCGTATAGAATACATTTCACCCGCCCCTGGCCGGCAATTTACTTCCCAGGCGCGCCTAGATTACACAGCTCCCGCCTCAGTCGAGGAATTTCATTCCCACGGGCACCAAGATTGCAATGCGCCCGCATTAGTCCAGGAGTTTCATTCGCTGGGGTACATAGATTACACTGCTCCCGCCTCTGTCCGACAATTTAATTGCCAGGTGCGCCTAGATTTCACAGCACCCGCCTCAGTCGAAGAATTTACATCCTAGGGGCACCGAGATTAAACTGTTCCCGCCTCAGTCCAGGCATGTCATTCCATGGGACCCCAAGATTACACCAATCCCGCCTCAATGCAGGAATTACATTCCCAGAGGCGGCTAGTTTACACTGCTCCCACCTCAGTTCAGGTATTTCAATGCCCGAGACTCCTAGATCACACTATTGCCGCCTCAGTCCATGAATTTCATTCTCAGTGCCGTCTAGATAACACTGCTCCCGCCTCAAAAGAGGAATTTCATTCCCAGGGCCGCCTGGATTACACTGCTCCCGCCTCAATCAAGGAATTTCATTCGCAGGTTCGCCTAGATTAGGCTGCTTCCGGCACAATCCAGGAATTTCATTCACAGGGTCGCCTGGATTACATTGAACCCGCCTCAGTTCAGGAATTCCATTCCCAGGGCAGGCTGGATTACACTGCTCCTGCCTCAATCCAGGAATTGCATTCCGAGAGCCGCCTAGATTACACTGCTCCCGCCTCAGTCCAGGAATTTCATTCCCTGGGGCGGCAAGATAAAATGCTCACGCCACAGTCCGGCAATTTCATTCCCAGATGCACCTAGATTACACAGGCCCCGCCTCAGTACAGGAATTTCATTCTTGGGACACCTAGATTACACTGCGATCGACTGCGTCCAGGAATTTCATTCCCAGGGCACCGAGGTTGCACTGCTCCCGCCACATTCCAGGCATTTCATTCACAGGGGCACCTATATTACAATGTACCCCACACCTTCCCGGAATTTCGTCCCCAGGGCCGCCTAGATAGCACTTTCCCGCCTCAATCAGGAGCTTTCATTCCCAGGGCCGGCTCTATAACATTGCTCCCGCCTCAATCCAGGAATTGCATTCCCAGGACCGCCTAGATTGCACTGCGCCCGCCTTAATCCGGGCCTTTTATTCCCAAAACCGGCTGGATTACACTGCTCGCGCCTGAGACCTGGAATTCCATTCCCAGCGCCGCCTAGATTACATAGCACCCGCCTCAGTTCAGTATTTTTCTTCCCAGTGGCGCCTATATTACACTCCTCCCGCCGCTGTCCATGAATATCATACCCATGGCAACCTAAATTACACTGCTCCTGTATCTGTCCAGGAATGTCATTCCCCTGGCTATCTCGATTACACTGCTCCTGCCTCAGTCCAGGATATTTATTCCTAGGGGCACCTAGATGACACTGCTACCGCCTCAGTCCAGCAATTTAGTTCCCAGCGCGTCCGAGTTTGCACTACTCCCGCCTCAGTCCCTGAATTTCGTTCCCAGGGGCACCTATATTACACTGCTTCCGCCTTCAGTTCAGGAATCTTATTCTGAGGGGGAACCTAGATTACACTGCTCCCGCCTCGGTCCAGGACTTCAATTCACAGGGCCGGCTTAATTAAACTGCTCCCGGCTCAATCCAGGAATTTAATTAACAGGGCCGCCTAGATTACACTGCTCCCGCATTAATCCAGTAATTACATTCCCACACCATCTAGATTACATTGTTCCCGCCTCAATCCATGTCTTTAATTCCCAGATTCGTCTGGATTACACTTCTCCCGCCTCAGTTCAGGAATTACATTCCCGGGGCCACCTAGATTCCACCGCTCCCGCCTCAGACCAGGAATTACATTCCCAGGGTCGCCAAGATTACATTGCATCCACCTCAGTTCAGGAATTTCATACCCAGGAGCGCCTAGATTACACTGCTCCCGCCTCAGTCGAGGATTTTCATTCCCAGGCCATCCGGATAACACTGCTCCCGCCTCAATCCAGGAATTCTATTCACAGGGCCGCCTAGATTACATTGCTGCCGCCTAAATCCTGGAATTCCCTTCCCAGGGCCGCGCAGGTGACATTTCACACGCCTCAGTACATACATTTACTTCCCAGGGCCGCCTAGATTAAACTACTCCCACCTCAATTCCGAAATGTCAATGCCAGTGCCACCTAGATCAAACTATTCCCGCCTCAGTCCTAGATTTCATTCTCAGGGCCGCCTAGGTTAGACTGCTCCCTTCTCAGTCCGTCAATTTCATTCCCAGAGCCGCCTATATTAAAATGCTCCAGCCTCAATGCAGCAATTTCATTCCCAGAGCCGCCTATATTAAAATGCTCCCGCCTCAATGCAGCAATATCATTCCCAGAGGCGCCTGGAATACACTGCTCCCGCCTCAGTCCAGACAAATCCTACACTATCGAGACTGCTCATTTCACAGGCACGGTGCATGTACACAGACAGAGAAGCTCATGTAAAGATGCTATGTCCGACACGGGCCCAGACAGCTCCTCCACATACACAGACTTCTACGATCACAGACCAGAAAGCTCCAACACTGAAACAGCTAGCTACTTTCACAGACCCAGAAAGTTCCTACACAGACCAGACAGCTCCTCCACATATACAGACATCTACTATCACAGATCCAGACAACTGGTACACAGTCCCAGATAGCTACTTTCACAGACCCAGAAAGTTTCTACACAGACGCAGGCAGCTCCTATACCGATTCAGACATAACCTACTCAAGCCCTAAACACCGCGCAGTTCATTAATTCGAAATATGTTAACCTTTTCTTAAATCCACTCCTTTATATGAGCTGTTGCCCTGAATTTACTCACAATTCTCCAAACAGCAAGGACTTAGGCGGCACCAGCGGCCGCGTGGCCTAAACCACACTCGATGATTATGGCCTGTGCCCCTGCATTGTTCATACCTTGTTAAAATTAAAACAGACCCCTGGAATTCTTCAACTTCTTGAATGAAGGTGGAACAGCGATCGCGAATCGGTGATTGAACATTCCGCCCCCCCCTCTCTTCGTTCTTCCTGCCACTGAAACTGGCACCGAAATCAAGACTAGCGGGAAAACAAATGATTAGGGAGCAGAAACATAACTTTCTCCTTCAGGAAGAAATGTAATTGCAAAAATATTTATCAACCTTAATGACGTCATTATCTGTTTTAGTGTCTTTGGTTGAGAGATACATAATAGGCAGTACAATGGGGAGAAATCCTTGTTCTCCTCGACATCCTCTCATGGGATCTGAGGTCTCGGTTTAACGTCTTATCAGAAAGACAGCACCGCCGACAGTGCAGCACTCCCTCAGTACTTCACCGGAGTGTCAGCCTGGATTATGTGCTCAAATTTCTGAAGTGTGGCTTGAGTTTGCTACCGCTGAGCCACGGCTGAAACCTAAACACAGTTCATTCGGCTGGAGTGAAATGACGGAGATAAAGCGAAAAATGATAATGGAGTAAACCTTCAACTTGAAGCCCGAGAATAAATCGCGCATCGCAATCGGCCGCCCGATTTATGTTGCCATCGATTTCATAAGCAATGATAATCATGCCGTTTCTATAATGGGCGGGGTCGTGGTCAGTTGCGGAACATTCTTTGACTGTTTAAACCTGGAGTGCTCACAGTCCCAGATCATTCTGTGTGTTAGGTTTTTTAAAGGAGTGCGATTTCAGCTGTGATGACCTTTGTTGTTAAGAGTGCTGTGTTACGAAGTAGCATTGGGTCTCCCTGCGCTGGTGCGAACCCAGCTCGCAGAGGTTATGTTCGTTAATTCGAAATATGTTCATCTTTTCCATAATCCAGTCCTTTATATGACTTGTTTCCCTGAATCTCCTCACAATTCTCCCCACAACAAGAGGCTGGGTGACAGCAGCGGCCCCGTGGCCTAATGGATAAGGCATCTGACATCGGTGCTGATTGTTCAGTTATCAGAAGATTGCAGGTTTAAGTTTTGCCGCGGTCGTTCAACTCATTGGGCGACACGTATTCTTCTCTGTTCTGAATCTGGCTTGAAATCGACCATTTCTGCCAGTACCTCACCTGAAGTAACGGAAGGCCTTTTGCTTAGATGAAGCTGATTGTGCATTTTCACCATTGTAGATCTGTGTGCACGGGCAAGACAGGCGGTGAAGGGGACATAATTTCACAATATTTCTGCTTAGATGCAAATAGCAGGAAATAGAATGGCTGAGAGCGGTGCAGCTGTAAGATGAGGTGGTCGAGAGGTTAAGCCGATGGACATTGTGCGCTGCACGCATGGGTTCAAATCCCATCTTCAGTGTTATTGCGTTAAACGTTTGAGGCTGATAAACCTTCCGGAGCATTTCAAATGAATTTTATGGAAAACAGACTTTGAATCGTAATCTCGTCAAATCTATTCTGGTGTTTCTGGTTTCTTCAACTTCTTGAATAAACGAAGAACAGCGATCGCGAATCGGAGATATAACTTTCCCTCCCTCTCTTCCCTGTTCCTTCCTCTGAGTTTGGCACCGAAATCAAGACCAGCGGGAAAAAAAGATTAGGGAGAATAAACATAACTTTACCGTTTTGGAAGAAAGATAATTTCAAAAATATTTCTCAACCTTAATGAAGAGATTATCTGCTTTAGTGTCTTTGGTTGAGAGATAAATAATGGACAGTACGATGGGGAGACATACTGTCATGGGATCTGTGGCCTCGGTTTAACGTCTTATCAGAAACATGGCACCGCCGACAGTGCAGCACTCCCTCAGTACTGCACCGGAGTGTCAGCCTGGATTATGAGTTCAAGTCTCTGGAGTGGGGCCTAAGTTTGTTAACGCTGAGCCACGGCTGACACCTAAATTCTTTTCATTCGGCTGGATTGAAATGACGGAGATAAAGGGAGAAATGATAGTTGAGTAAACCTTCAACTTGGCGCCCACGAATAAACCGGGCATCGTAAACGGCCGCTCGATTTATGTTGCCATCGATATCATAAGCAATGATAATCAGGCCGTTTCTGTAATGGGCGGGGTCATGGTCTGTTGCGGATCACTCTCTTTCTGAAAAAGCGGAGTTCTCACAGTCCGGATCATTCTGTGTCTGTTTAAACCGGGAGTGAACACATTCGCGGATCATACTGTGTATTAGTCTTTTTAAAAGTACAGCGATTTCAGCTGCGATGACCTTGTTGTTGATGTTTAATTAAGTGTGGCGGGGCTCGTTCGGGTTTTGAACCTAAGATCTCTTGCAATTTATCAACAGTTAAATTTCCGAAGTGAGAATCATACCGCTTAAACAACGAGCCGCCGATGCTGACATCGACCTTTCCCTCGCCCTCTTCCTTCCTTTAAGACTGGCCTCGAAATCAAGACTAGCGGGAAATCAAATGATTAGGAAGCTGAAACAAAGCTTTAACCTTTAACAGGAAATGCAATTTCAATAATATTTATCAACCTTAATGACGAGATTAGCTGTTTTACTGTCTTTGGTTGAGGGATAAATAATGGGCAGTACAATGGGGAGAAATCATCGTTCTGTTTAACATACTGTCATGTGATCTGAGGTCTCGGTTTAACGTCTCATCAGAAAAACGGCACCGCCGACAGTGCAGCACTCGAATCAGTTTATAAACTGGAGTGAATGTGTCAGCAACCTGTGGGCAGGCAGCAGAGGCTGAGGCTGTGTCACATGGGAGCAGAAGACCATATGCTTCCCACGGTCCCTTCCCGTGCAAGCGCAGGAGTTGCTACACCTGCCCTTTTATCTCCTCCCATCCCTGGTACTTTTACTTCTTTCAATTCAGTATACTGTATTCGCTGCACACGATGTGGTCTCCACTAGTTTGGGGAGACCAAACAGAGATTGGTTGATCGCTTTATGGAATACCTCCATAACATCTGCAAGCGTGACTCTGAGCTTCTGTGCTTGGCCTCCTACACTGCTCTAATTAAGCTCAACGGAAGCTCGAGAAACAGCACCATGAATGGCCCAGAAATTAAACAGTGAGGGTTCCCGCGGGGGTAAGTAATCCCCGCGATATCGCGCTCCACGCATACCGTTTTGCTCCGGGCCCACACGAACTTTAGTTTGAAAGGCTCTCTCTCTTGGAACCGTGCAGTACGTTCATGACCCAGAGACGCAATTAGTTTGCGCGAGCTCTGGGATCACGTGATTCAGTTAGAGCCAATGGCAGCACGCCATATTTCATTCATAGTTTTGACAGGAAGACCTGTCAAAGCTATGAATACTGCACCCCCCCCAAAAGAACAGCTAAACCGCAATTAAATTAAAAAAGCCATCACATTAATAAAATAAGTATAGTTAAATAAATTAATCACTTTAAACAAAAAATTAAATTTCTGAAATTAGTTTACATTTTTTTAAAAGTTATAAAAATAAACTTACCTTTCTTTAAATCTCTAAAAAAGATAAACCTGTTGAATAAAATTAAAAATAACACTTAATTAACTACTTACCTTGTTAAAATGGGGTCCTACGCCTGCTTTCTTTATGTGTGAAATCTTCACCACTGACCTGCGCGTTCAAAGCTGAAAAAATAACTAAGTGCACTGCGTGCGCACAGCCTGTAGCGCGCACGCGGTTCACTTAGGACCCGCCCCCTTTTGAATTCACGAACTGCCGGTTTCCCGCACATGCGCAGTGCATGCAGGAAACTGGCAATTGGAGACCTAATACGCGAGAGTACACAGTGCGTACTCTCGCGTATTAGGTCTAATTTTCGGGCAATCGTGTTCCTGACTGCCCTCCATCACACCACGTCGGCAGAAATACAATCAGTCAGGAAGGCATTACAACAAAGATCACAGCAAAATACAGCTAAGACAATGAGGTGGGGTCACAGGGGGTCCAACGTATCAAATGCTGCAGTCTGCAGTTATGGAAATCACATCTGTGAACGAGACAACGACGACTCTAGTCTGGATGACTCTACGTCATGTAGCGTGACATGAAACCAAGATCCCGGTTGAGGCCGCCCTCATGGGTTCGGAACTTGGCTATCAGTTTCTGCTCAATGATTTTGCGTTGTCCTGTGTCTCGAAGGCCGCCTTGGAGAACGCTTACCCGCAGATCCGAGGCTGAATGTCCTTGACTGCTGAAGTGTTCCCCGACTGGGAGGTAACAATCCTGCTTGGCGATTGTTGCGTGATGTCCGTTCATATGTTGTCTCAGTGTCTGCATGGTCTTGTCGATGTACCATGCTGCAGTGCATCCTTTCCTGCAACGTATGAGGTAGACAACGTTGGCCGAGTCACATGAGTATGTACCATGTACCTGGTGGGTAGTGTCCTCACGTGTGATGATGGTATCGGTATTGATGATGTGGCATGTCTTGCAGAGGTTGCCGTGGCAGGGTTGTGTGGTGTCGTGGTCGCTGTTCTCCTCACAGCTGGGTAATTTGCTGTGAATGATGGTACTTTTGAGGTTCGGCGGCTACTTGAAGGTGAGTAGTGGAGGCGTGGGGATGGCCTTAGCAAGGTGTTCGTCGTCATCGATGACAAGTTGAAGGCTGCGAAGAACATGGCGTAGTTTCTCCGCTCCGGCGAAGTACTGGACGACGTAGGGTACTCTGTTGGTTGTGTCCCGTGTTCGGCTTCTGAGGAGATCTATGCGATGGTACATACTCATGTGACTCGGCCAACGTTGTCTACCTCATAAGTTGCAGGAGAGGATGCCCCGGGGCATGGTACATCGGCTAGACCATGCAGACACTGTGACAACGTATGAACGGACACCGTGCAACACCGTGCCCTGTCTATAGCATGCTACTTCCGCTTTTTAGCATGTATGTAGTCCTGTGTTGCACCTTCCCCAGGTTGGCTCCTCATTTTTGGTTACGCCTGGTGCTGCTCCTGGAATGCTCTTCTACACTCCTTATTGAACCAGGGTTGGTCCCGTGGCTTGATGGTAATGGTAGAGCGAGGGTTATGCCGGGCCATGAGGTTGCTGATTGTGGGTAGAATACAATTCTGCTGCAGCAACGGCGCACAGCACCGCATGGATGCCCACTTCTGAGCTGCTAGATCTGTTCGGAATCTATCACATTTAGCACGGTGGTAGTGTCACACAATACGATGGAGAGTGTCCAGAATATGAAGAAGCGAATTCGTCTCCACAATAACTGTGCGGTGGTCACTGCTGCCACTGTAATGTACAGATGCATCTGCGACAGGTAGATTGGTGAGGACGAGGACAAGTCGATTTTTCCCTCGTAATGGTTCTACAACCACATGTCGCAGGTGCAGACTGGCAGTTCTGCCCTTCAGGACTCGGCCAGCTCAGTCAGTAGTGGTGCTACCGAGCCACTCATTTTTATGGACATTGAAGCCCCCCACCCAGAGTACATTATGTGCCCTTGCACAGTGCTTCTTCCAAAAGGTGTTCAATATCAGCTGAGGGAGTGCGGTGGGTGGTAATCAGCAGCAGGTTTCCTTGCCAAGAGACTTAATGGGGTTTGGAGACATTGTTGCGGAATCCCAAGGCCTCGCTTTCCCAACTTTATACCACAGTGCCTCTGGCATAAGTCCTCAGATGTTGGTGAGAGTCGACTGGATTGGGTGTGCTGGTGTTTCCGTAAGCGGAGGTGACGAGCGCGATGCCGGGTGGTCCGTCCTGTTTCATTCTTACTGTTTTTCGTAGCGGTTTGGTACAACTGAGGGGATGGCTTCCTAGGCAAATTCAGAGGCAGTTAAGAGTCAACCACATTGCTCTGTGTCTGGAGTCACATATAGGCCAGACCAGGTAAGGACGTCAGAGTTCCTGCCGTAAAGGACATTAGTGAACCAAATGTGTTTTTACAGTGTTTTCGGCCCCTTGTTATTCCTTATCTCCACCCATACTCATTCTAATTCCTGATCTTCGGAGCCGAGATCCTTTCTCGCTACTGTCCTTAAGTCATCCTTTATTATCAGGGCTAGACCCCCTCCTTTTCCATTCTGCCTCTTTAGTGAGGGATTTCTAGAGCTTAGGGCCGAGGCAGCTGAAAGCACGGCCACCAATGGTGGAGCGATTAAAATGGGGTGGCGCAAGAGGCCAGAATTGGAGGAGCGCAGAGATCGCGGAGGGTTGTAGGGCTGGAAGAGGTTACAGAGATAGGGAGGAGCGAGGCTATGGAGGGACTTGAAAACAAGGATGACAAATTTAATATCGAAGTGTTGCTTAACCGGAAGCCAATGTAAGTCAGCGAGCTCAGGGGCGATGTGTGAACGGGACTAGCTGCGAGTTAGCAGTTTGGGATGATTTGAAGTTTACGGAAGGTGGAAGATGTGAGGACAGCCAGGAATACAGCACAGAATGAGGTCATTCGGTCTATATTGCCTGTACTGGTCTATGAAAGACCTGTACAATTATTCTGTCACATCTGCTCTTTCCCCAGAGCTCTGTAAATGATTACCATTGGTGTATTTAGCCAATGCCCTTCTTAAAGTTACTATTGAGTCTGCTTCAAACACACTTTCAGGCAGCGCGTTGCAGGTCACAACAACTTGCTGAGTAAAAAAAAGTTTCCTCCTGTCGCCTCTGGTCTTATATCAAACATCTCAAACGTCATGTCCAAATTCACCTTTTGCTCCCAAACATGCTGCGCTCAGCTCATGTCATGTCTCAAATTACGAATATATACTTCAAAAGGGAAACATTTGTACTACTATGGGGTGTGGGACTAATTAGACAGCTCTTTCAGAGAGCTAGCAGAGGCACGATGGGTCGAATGGCTTTCTTCACGAATGCCGGATTCTGAGATTGTAATGCTTCATGTGGGGAAAGGCTTTTTGCCGGCGGCTCGTTGGTCTAGGTGTATGATTCTCGCTTCGGGGTTGTTATAGTTGAAATGCGAGAGATCCCGGACGAGCCCCATTTATTATTAATGAAAAATTAACTTCTTACAGCTTATCGACACTGCGGAAAACAACATTCCTTAAAAGAAAAAAGCAGATTTCGCGCCGTTTTCTACACATCGTCCGAAATTCCCGAGCTTCACGGGAGCAACTTGAAAAGCAACCAGCCTGGTAACTGAAAAGGCTTTGCGCTCTAATCGACTCTGTTGCGCAATGGAGATCTCATTGGATTTGTGAATCAAGAAGAATGAATTAAGATGAAGTTTTGAGAGGTTGTGGTTGCGAGTCCTGATTCACGTCAAGGGTCGTTGATTCCGGGGCTCGACAGGGAGATTTTGCAGCAAAACTTCAACTCTTTCTTGGGCAGTCTCTCGGAACCGAGGATGACTTGCTTCCACGTTAAAAATGAGTTCTCAGGTGAATGATGAGTCCAATGCGGGACCTACCGTGTCTGTCACATGTGGGGCAGACGGTGGTTGAAGTGGCGGTTCGGTGGGTTGACTTGCGCTTTGCTTCCGCTTGCTCCCGACATATAGATTCGAGTTGTTCGGTGCCTTCCCGGATGATTCTCCTCCACTTTGTGCGCGTCTTGGGCTAGGGACTCCCAGGTGTCAGTGGGGATGTTGCACTTTTTCAAGGAAGCTTTGAGGGTCTCCTTGAAGCGTTTCCTCTGTCCACCTGGGGCTTTTTTGCCGTTTCAGATCTCCGAGTAGAGCGTTTGTTTGGGGAGTCTCGTATCAGGTATGCGGACGATATGACTTGTCCATCGGTGCTGATCGTTGGCGTGAGCGAGAACACAACTTCAACTGGTTGATTAATTTGCTTCAGGAAGGGAAACTGCCGCCCCGACACTTCCTATTACACAAATGACTCCAGTCACAACCCACTTTCCCTCGGAGCTGGATTGACGAACCGCTCCCCAGAAGGAAAGTCACCACCTGCTCAGGGCAACTCTTGGAAAACAAATTAAAGAGATGATCAAACTAAAGTCAGTCTGCTGGGCGCTCAGACTGGTTTCACACTGGACACATGCAGCCAGCTGAAAGACAACGAGTCACTGACAGCAGTGACGGGCAGAAACAGCACCGCCTCCCACGGCTGATCAGCATTCCTTTCAGACCGGTTCAGGAAGAGAGCTTGAAACAGCGGCGCTGGGAGCAGGATTCGCATCTGCGCAGAAAAATCCCGCTCGATTTCAAGTCCAACAAATTAAACAGTCGGTGATCGCAGCTGCAAGCGGCCGGTGCTGCGGCTGTAGATCAGACTGTGTCGGGTCATCACAGGAGCTCTGTCAGACTGCATCTCCTTTCAGACAGGTTTCTAACTGGACACCTGCAGCGCGGGTCTGTGCGGGCATTGCCTGATTAAAGCGGAAGTTTTTTACCTGCCGTGTTAGTCCCGGGTTGGATTCCAATCAATGCAGAACCATCACATTTTGCTTTCGGCACCCCTGAGATCGGCGAATTGGGATACACTTATACGGACACATTATCCTCCTAATTAACTGTCTGATTGGAGCAAAGCGGCGCTTTAGAATACAGGTACAGCAGACAAAGTTGTTTCGCTCTCAAGTGCTCTGCTCTGCTCGCAATTGAATTCGACCTTGAAGCGGCTCTGGACATTAATCTCACTGAAACAGAGTGTGTCCGCGGTGCGTCTGTCAGCGAGTAGGTGACGAGGTTGGGGTTGTTGTGAAATAACAACAGAAAACACTGGAAAAACTCAGCAGGCCAGGCAACATCCGTGGAGAGAGAAACAGAGTTAACGTTCCAGGTCGAAGACCTTTCGTCAGAATTGGAAAAAAGCAGGAAATGAAATAGATTTAAAGCAAGTATAATGCTGGGAAAAGGGCGAGGGGATGAAAGAACAAAAGGCAAATCCAGTGGTGGGAAAGAAAGCAGGATGGATTAAGAGACATTAAGAGATAATCAAGGCAAGGGGAGGTGGTAATGTGGCAGGTAGAGGCTAGATGAAGTGTGAACTGCGCTGGTAGAATGAAGGGCAAATGCCAGCTTCTGGTTGGGGAAAAAAAGGCCAAACAAAAGGGTGGATGAAAAAATAAAATTAAAATATATATATGTGATAGGGGCCAAGGTTATGATCTGAAATTGATGAACTAATTTTGAGTAGAGAGGACTGTCGGGTGCCTAAACGAAAGATGAGGTGCTGTTCCTCGAGATTACGCTCAGCTTCCGTGGAACAATGCAAGAGGCCCAGGACGGTGAGGGGGTCGCTTTCAATCGAGGCTGTGACATGATACAAAGGGGAGGGCTGCTATGAGGTTTGGAACACATTGCCAGTCGGGAGCGGGACAAATCAAAAGGTACCAAAAAAAGAGTCATAGCGTCATAGAGTTATACAGCACAGAAAGAGGCCCTTCGGCCCATCATCTCCGCACCGGCCATCAAGCCCTATCTATTCTAATCCCATTTTCCAGCACTTGGTCCGTAGCCTTGTATGCTATGGCGTTTCAACTGCTCATCTAAAGGCTTCTTGAATGTTGTGAGGGTTCCTGTCTCTACCACCCTTTCAGGCAGTGAGTTCCAGATTCCAACCAAACTCTGGGTGAAAAAGTTTTTCCTCAAATCCCCACTAAACCTCCTGCCCCTTACCTTCAAACTATGCCCCCTGGTTATTGACCCCTCTACTAAGGGGAAAAGTTCTTTTCTATCTACCCTATCTGCCCCTCATAATTTTGTACACCTTAATCAGTCCCCCCTCAGCCTTCTCTGCTCTAAGGAAAACAACCCTAGCCTGTCCAGTCTCTCTTCATAGCTGAAGCGCTGCAGCCCAGGTTACATCCTGGTGAATCTCCTCTGCACCCTCTCCAATGCAATCACATCCTTCCTATAGTGTGGCGACCAGAACTGCACACAGTGTTCCAGCTCTGACCTAACTTGCGTTTTGTACAGCTTCATCATAACCTCCCTGTTCTTGTCTTTTATGCCTCAGCTAATAAAGACAAGTATCCCATAGGCATTTTTAACCATCTTATCTACCTGTCCTGCTGCCTTAAGGGATCTATGTACATGCACACCAAGGTCCCTCTGATCCTCTGTCCTTCCTAGGGTCCTACCATTCATTGTATATTTCCTTGCATTGTTAGTCCTCCCAAAATGCATCACCTCACACTTTTCAGGGTTAAAATCCATTTGCCACTGTTATGCCCATCTGACTAACCCGTCTATATCGTCCTGTAGCCTGAGGCTTCCCTCCTCGCTATTTACCACCTCACCAATTTTCGTGTCATCTGCGAACTTACTGATCATACCTCCTAAATCCATATCTAAATCATTAATGTAAACTACAAACAGCAAAGGACCCAGCACCGATCCCTGCGGTACACCACTGGACACAGGCTTCCAGTCACAAAAACAACCTTCGACCATCACCCTCTGCCTCCTGCCACTAAGTCAATTTTGGATCCAATGTGCCAAGTTGCTCTAGATCCCATGCGTTTTTACATTCTTGACCAGTCTCCCATGCGGGACTTTGTCAAAAGCCCTACTGAAGTTCATGTAGGTCACATCAACTGCACTACCCACATCCACACATCTAGTCAGCCCCTCGAAAAATTCAATCAGATTGGTCAGACATGATCTCCCCCTGACAAAGCCATGCTGACTATCCTTGATTAATCCTTGCCTCTCCAAGTGGAACCTAATTCTGTCCCTCAGAATTGTTTCCAATAATTTCCCTACCACTGATGTTAGGCTCAGTGGCCTGTAATTCCCTGCTTTATCCCTACTATCCTTCTTGAATAATGGTGCTACGTTATCTGTTCTCCACTGCACTGGCACCTCCCCTGTGGCCAGAGAGGTTCTGAAAATTTGTGTTAGAGCCCCTGCAGTCTCCTCCCTTGCCTCACACAGCAGCCTGGGATACATCTCGTTTGGGCCTGGGGATTTATCCACTTTTAAGCCTGCTAAAACCGCTAGTACCTCCTCCCCCTCAATACTAATTTGTACAAGTATATCACCATCCCCCTGCCTGATTTCTATGCCTACATCGTCCTTCTCCATAGTGAACACAGATGCAAAATATTCATTTAAAACCCCACCTACATCTTCTGGCTCTACACACAGATTGCCACTTTGGTCCCTAATGGGCCCTACTCTTTCCCTGGTTATCCTCTTGCCCTTACTTTACTTATAAAACACCTTGGGATTTTCATTTATTTTGCCCGCCTGTGTTATTTCATGCCCCCTCTTCGCTCTCCTAATTTATTTTTTAAGTACCCCCCTGCAGTTTCTATACTCCTCTAGGCCTTCCACTGTTTTTAGTCCTTTGTATCTGCCAAAAGCCTCCGTTTTTTTTACTAATCCATTCTCGTATGTCCCTTGACATTCAGGCGTCCCTGGGCTTCTTGGTTCTACCCTTGACCTTTACGGAAACATATTTCCGCTGTACTCTCTCTATTTCCTTTCTGAAAGACTCCCACTGCTCTGATGTGGATTATCCTACAAGTAGCTGATCCCACACCACTTTGGCCAGATCCTGCCTTATCATATTTAAATCGGCCTTCCCCCAATTTAGAACCTTTATTCCGTTCCATCTTTGTCCTTTTCCATGAATGCCTTAAATCTCACCGAATTATGGTCACTGTCACCAAAATGCTCTCCTACTAACACTTCTACCACTTGCCCGGCTACATTCCCTAGAATTAGGTCCAATACCGCCCCCTCTCTTGTAGGACTTTCTACATGCTGGCTCAAAAAGCTCTCCTGGATGCACTTTAAGAAATCCGCACCCTCTAAGCCTTTCACACACTGACTATCCCAGTTAATATTGGGGAAGTTGAAATCCCCTACTATTATTACCCTACTATTAATCCTACAGTTCTCTGAGATTTGCCTACATATCTGTTCCTCTATGACCCGCTGACTGTTTGGGGGCCTATAGTTAACTCCCAGCAAAGTGTTTGCCCCCATTTTGTTTTTAAGTTCTACCCATATGGCCTCATTAGAGGAACCTGCTAAGATATCATCCGTCCTTACAGCAGTAATTGACTCCTTGATTAACATTGCGGAACCCCCATCTCTTTTACACCCTCCTCTGTCTCGGCTGAAGATTCTATACTCCGGAATATTGAGCTGCCAGTCCTGCACCTCCCTTAATCATGTCTCTGTGATAGCAACCATATCATACTCCCAATTGTTCATCAACAACTTTAATTTATCTGCCTTACTCGCAAGACTCATTGCATTAAAATAAATGCCATCCAGCCTTGCCATACTCCCTTGTGCCGTTAAATGTTTCCTCTGCCTTCCAGGCTGACTTGTTTTTTCCTCTATATTTGGCTCTGCATCACCCCCTGCTATAGCTCCACTCGGTATCCCAAACCCCTGCAAAGTTAGTTTTAACCCCCCCGACCCCCAACAGTACTAGCACACCTCCACGCAAGGATGTTGGTCCAGTTGCGGTTCAGATGCAACCCGTAAGATTTGTACAGGTCCCACCTTCCCCAGAAGCAGACCCAGTGATCCAGGAAACTAATGCCCTCCCTCCTGCACCAACTCTTTAGCCACGCATTCATCTGCTCTATACTGCTATTGCTATACTCACTAGCACGTGGCACCGGGAGTAATGCAGAGATTACAACCTTTGTGGTCCTGCTTTTTAATCTGCTACCTAGCTCCCTAAATTCTTGTTGCAGGCCCTCATCCCTCTTTCTACCCATGTCGTTGGTACCAATGTGAACCACGACCTCTGACAGTTCGCCCTCCCCCTTCAGAATGCCCTGCAGCCGTTCAGTGACATCCTTGACCCTGGCACCAGGTGGCAACATACCATTCTGGAGTCACATCTGCGGTCACAGAAACGTCTATCTGTTCCCCTTACGATAGAATCCCCTATCACTATTGCTCTCCCACTCTTTTTCCTCCCCTCCAGTCAGCAGATTTGAGAATCTGTAGATCCGCTTTGGGAAAGTGAATCAGAGCAGAATGAAGGGCGAACTGTCCGACTGCCCAGAAGCGATCAAGGCACAGCTCTGTCGGCGCGTTCCCCTGGTTTACGAGGCAGGAACATTCCTCACACAGAAATTATTCAAACCAGTGGAAAAAATTCCAGCAGCCGGTAATTTATTCTACCGATTGAAGGAATGGCGAACGTGGTTACCGAGTGACGGTGGAAAGTTTATTCACTTTTGTTTCATTCAACAAAACTATGATGAACTTTGATCTTTTCTCATTTTATAGACTGTATTTGAAGGGTCTCGGTAAACATGTTCAGTGTTTCTGACAGCGGGGTGTGGGTGAGCAGCTGGTGAGTGTAACAGGCTCAGGGCTGGATGCAGGAAGCTTTCTGACAGTCTCTCTTCCTCTCTCTGATGGGGAGAGTTGATTGACAGTTGGAGGCTGTTGGTGGTTTGATTAATGCAGGAAGTTCCCTCTAAACTCTGTTATGATTGAGAGCTGCAATCCACTTGTTTACCTAGGACAGAAACATGAACAAAAGTTCATCACTCCCGGATCATTCTGTGTCTGTTTAAAGGGGAGGCGATTTCAGATACGACGGCCGAGTGATTAAGATGTTGGATTCGAAAGTCACGTGATTTGTTTAGCTGAGGCTCGAACTCTGCTCGCGGCGGATCTGTTCAGAAGTTCGAAATCTGCTTTTTGTTCTTTAAACATATCTTTTGTCAGAGCGCTGACCAGAAATTGCTCAGTATTCTCTCCACTGCTATTTCGCAAGTTCATAGCACCCGCGTAACCTATTGGAGAAGGCGAAAGATCTTCGATGTCACGCGTAATCTTATCCGAAGATTGCAGGGACGAGTCCGACCGTGGCTGTTTTACACACTGGGCGACAGCTGTTCCTAAATTTTCCGAGTCTGTCTCACACCCGGACATTCGTCCCCCAGAGTCCTCAGTCTCTCCGGCATCTTTGCATTCAGTGGCGGGAGCTGCTCTTCCGCTGAAGTTTGCTGACAGAAGCATTGTCTAACATTGTCGAATTCCCATTCCCGCAAAGAACGAAGCCAAACAGAAGGAGGGAATTACATAGAATGACGCTGACTTTTACAAAACATAAACGGACCATTGGGCCCAACTGGTGTGTGTCGGTGTTTCTGCTCCACACCAGCCTCCTCCCGAGCTGCTTCATCTCCTCAGATCAGCAGAAACTTCTGTTCCTGTCTCCCTCATGTGTGTATCCAGCTTCCCCTGAAATGCATCTAATCGTCTCAATCGCTCTACGAGGCGGCCAGTTCCATATTCTAACCACTCTCTGAGTAAAGAAGTTTATCCTGAATTGCCTATTGGATTTATCAGTGACTATCGTGTATTGATGAACCCTAGTTTTGGACACCCCACAAGTGGAAGTATCTGATATAAGTCAACCCTTCCAAAACCGGAGCTCCAACTGCCGACCATTTCCGCACTGCACTGCCTGTAATCAGAAAAGTTCAGCCCCGACTGCGGAGAGCTAATCCTGTCCTGACAAGAAATGGGGAAGTTTACCTGTGCGGTGCGCCGGTTGCTACGGGGCTTTACTTGCAGAACTGCAGTTCTGCCCCTTCAGACACCCGGGGTCGCCAAGCCTTGAGTCTTCCCGACCTGTACCACATATCTGTAGACTTGAAGGGTTTATACCCGTACTGGGAGCGGAAGAGAGAGAGAAGCAGAGAGAGAGAGAGAGAGACAGAAAAAGACAGAGAGACACAGAGAGAGAGAGACAGATATATTGAGAGTGAGACCAAGCGATAGGCAAAAAGATTGAGACAGAGAGAGCGACAAGAAGAGCGGCAGAGAGATTGAGAGATAAACTTGCATTTGACGGACAATGACTATCCCTGTATAGAGTAATATGAAAATCTAATGGCCCGTATTTTCCGATCGCAGGCTCCCCGCGGGCGGAGGCCTGCGATCTGAAAAAAATCTGACCTGAGGACTCCCGGGACCCACACGCTTCCGCTACTGGGCCTCTCCAAACTGCAAGTGCGCAGGGCCCACGTATCCCAGAGGCGCATGTCGTTCGCAGCGTCTTTGGGATGACCTGGGCCATGGGGAACCAATCAAAGAAGGGAATCTCCCTTCATACACTTGAAAGGATGACCTGTCAAATTTATGAATGGAGATCACCCCAAAAACATAGTAAAACTTTAAATACATGTTTAAACAATCACAGTTTTGAAATGACCTGAAATTACAATAAATTAAGAATTTTAAACAAAAATTAATATTATGAAAAAAATATTTAAAGTTTTTTGCGGGACTAAAAATAAACTTACCTTTTTTAAAAGTATTTTTAAATGAGAAATCAGTGAAAAACAATTTATTTTTTACTTTTTTCAACACCTATCCTGGTAAAAGCAGACCTTACGCCTGCTTTTACCAGGCGCAAGAATTGTAAGGGTTTCCTGCGGGCGGAGGGTCTCCAAATAGCGGAAATATCCGCCTACAGAGACAATTCTCCAGGCGCTGTGCATGCCTGAAACCGGCATTTCCGATGTCCCTACGGGTGGGTACACAGCACCTACACAGCCGTAGGGATCGGAATATCCGGGCCATTATCCGGGCGAGTGAGAGAACCATGGTTCACAAAAGAGGTTGAATGTCTAGTCAAGAGGAAAAAGGAAGCGTATGTAAGGATGAGAAAACAAGGTTCAGTTGGGTCGATTGAGGGGTACAAGGTAGCAAGGAATGAGCTAAAAAAAGAGCTTAGGAGAGCTAGGAGGGGGCATGAGAAGTCCTTGGCGGGTCGGATCAAGAAAAACCCCAAGGCCTTTTACTCTTATGTGAGAAATAAAAGAATGGCCAGGGTGAGGGTAGGGCCGGTCAAGGACAGTAGTGGGAACTTGTGCATGGAGTCAGAAGAGATAGGAGAGGTGATGAATGAATACTTTTCGTCAGTGTTCACCGAGGAGAGGGGCCATGTTCTTGAGGATGAGAGTGTGATAAAGGTGGATAGGCTGGAGGTGGTAGATGTTCTGAGGGAAGATGTTTTAGCAATTTTGAAGAACCTGAGGGTCGATAAGTCCCCTGGGCCAGATGGGATATATCCTAGGATTCTTTGGGAGGCAAGGGAGGAGATTGCAGAGCCTCTGGCTTTGATCTTTGGGTCCTCACTGTCCACCGGGATGGTGCCAGAGGACTGGAGAGTGGCGAATGTTGTTCCTCTCTTCAAGAAAGGAAATAGGAATGACCCTGGTAATTATAGGCCGGTTAGTCTTACTTCGGTGGTTGGTAAGATAATGGAAAAGGTCCTGAGGGATAGGATTTATGACCATTTGGAAAGGGGCAACTTAATCAGGGAAAGTCAACACGGATTCGTGAAGGGTAAGTCTTGCCTAACAAATTTGATTGAATTCTTTGAGGAGGTAACTAAGTATGTAGATGAAGGTAGAGCAGTTGATGTCGTATACATGGATTTTAGTAAGGCGTTTGATAAGGTTCCCCATGGTCGGCTCATGAAGAAAGTAAGGAGTTGTGGGATAGATGAAAATTTGGCCGATTGGATAAGTAACTGGCTATCTCATAGAAATGAGAAGTCGCACAACACCAGGTTATAGTCCAACAGATTTATTTAATTTTACAAGCTTTCGGAGCAGTTCGCTCCTTCGTCAGTTAAGTTTAGCAGTGAGAGAATCTCCCAGAATTCACAATTTAAATACAGACAAAATATATTCAAATCTTTCCCACATCAAAGAGCATAGCCAAGACAATGAGATGTGTCCCAGGGGGTCCAACGTGTCAAACGACCTGCTGCCTGCATATCCTGTCAATCTGTGTAGGTTCTTGTGTTAGCCTTTTTTTAAAAAAAAACACCTGGGAAGACCGGCCATGATGTCAAGTCACGTTCTGTATCGTGACATGAACCCGATATCGCGATTGAGGCCCTCCTCATGAGTGCGGAAATTGGCTATCAGTTTCTGCTCTATGATTTTGCGCTGTCGTGTATTTCGAAGGCCGCCTTGGAGAACGCTTACCCGCATATCCGAGGCTGAATGCCCCTGGCTGCTGAAGTGTTCCCCGACTGGGAGGCAACCCTCCTGCCTGGCGATTGTTGCGCGGTGTCCGTTCATACGTTGTCTCAGTGTCTGCATGGTCTCGCCGATGTACCATGCTCTGGAGCATCCTTTACTGCAACGTATCAGGTAGACAACGTTGGCCGAGTCACATGAGTATGTACCGTGTACCTGGTGGGTAGTGTCCTCACGTGTGATGATGGTATCTGTGTCCATGATTTGGCATGACTTGCAGAGGTTGCCGTGGCAGGGTTGTGTGGTGTCTTGGTTGCTGTTCGCCTGAAAGATGGGTAATCTGCTGCGAACGATGGTACCTTTGAGGTTAGGCGGCTGCTTGAAGGCGAGTAGTGGAGGCGTGGGGATGGCCTTAGCAAGGTGTTCGTCGTCATCGATGACATGTTGAAGGCTGCGAAGAACATGGCGTAGTTTTTCCGCTCCGGGGAAGTACTGGACGACGTAGGGTACTCTGTTGGTTGTGTCCCGTGTTCGTCTTGTGAGGAGGTCTATGCGGTTTTTCGCTGTGGCCCGTCGGAACTGTCGATCGACGAGTCGAGCGTCATATCCCGTTCTTACGAGGGCGTCTTTCAGTGTCCGTAGGTGTCCATCGCGTTCCTCCTCGTCTGAGCAGATCCTGTGTATTCGCAGGGCTTGTCCATAGGGGATGGCTTCTTTAACGTGGTTAGGGTGGAAGCTGGAGAAGTGGAGCATCGTGAGGTTGTCCGTGGGCTTGCGGTAGAGTGAAGTGCTGAGGCGTCCGTCTTTGATGGAGATTCGTGTGTCCAAGAATGAAACCGATTCTCAGGAGTAGTCCATGGTGAGTTTGATGGTGGGATGGAACCTATTGATGCTATCGTGTAGTCCTTTCAGTGATCCTTCGCCGTGGGTCCAAAGGAAGAAGATGTCGTCGATGTATCTGGTGTACAGCGTTGGTTGGAGGTCCTGTGCAGCGAAGAAGTCTTGCTCGAACTTGTGCATGAAGATGTTGGTATCTCATAGAAGGCAGAGGGTGGTGGTGGATGGAACATTTTCGGACTGGAGACCAGTTACCAGCGGTGTGCCACAGGGGTCGGTGCTGGGTCCTCTGCTGTTTGTGATTTTTATCAATGACTTGGAGGAGGGGACTGAAGGGTGGATCAGTAAATTTGCTGATGACACCAAGATTGGTGGAGCAGTGGATGAGGTGGAGGGCTGTTGTAGGCTGCAAAGAGACATTGATAGGATGCAGAGCTGGGCCGAAAAATGGCAGATGGAATTTAACCCTGATAAGTGCGAGGTGATTCATTTTGGTAGGGCAAATTTGAATAAGGATTACAGGGTCAACGGCAGGGGTCTGAGGAACGTGGAGGAGCAGAGGGATCTGGGGGTTCATATCCACAGATCTCTGAAGGTTGCCACTCAAGTGGATAGAGCAGTAAAGAAGGCCTATGGTGTGTTGGCGATAATTAACAGAGGGTTTGAGTTTAAGAACCGTGAGGTTATGCTGCAACTGTACAGGACCTTGGTGAGACCACATTTGGAATATTGTGTGCAGTTCTGGTCACCTCACTATAGGAAGGACGTGGAAGCATTGGAAATAGTGCAAAGGAGATTTACCAGGATGCTTCCTGGTTTGGGGGGGAGGTCTTATGAGGAAAGATTGAGGGAGTTGGGGCTTTTCTCTTTAGAGCGGAGGAGGATGAGAGGCGACTTAATAGAGGTTTATAAGATGATGAGGGGGATAGATAGAGTGGATGTTCAGAGACTATTTCCTCGGGTAGAGGCAGCTGTTACAAGGGGGCATAACTATAAGGTGCATGGGGGGAGATATAGAAGGGATGTCCGAGGTAGATTCTTTACTCAGAGAGTGGTTGGGGTGTGGAATGGTCTGCCTGCTGTGATAGTGGAGTCGGACACTTTAGGAACTTTCAAGCGGTTATTGGATAAGCACATGGAGCACACCAGAGTGATAGGGAGTGTGATAGCTTGATCTTGGTCTCGGACAATGCTCGGCACAACATCGAGGGCCGAAGGGCCTGTACTGTGCTGTACTGTTCTATGTTTCTATGTTTCTATTATGTTATCGGCTCTATGGTTCTGAGCTTCTGTCCTCGGCCTCCTACACTTTTCTAATAAAGCTCAACGGAAGCTCGAGGATTAGCAACTCATCTTCCATTAGACGCTTTACAGCCTTCCGGACTCAATCTGAGTTCATCAATTTCAATTCATACCACTGTTCTCATTTTTGTGGACAGCAGCTGTTGGTAATGATTCTGCTATTGGCATTTACACCTCCACTGGAGCCATCTTTTGTTTCTTTACTTCTCCCAATAACACCCTTTTGCCTCACACCATCATCTCTTTTGTCATTTAATCTCTCCTGCCTTCCACCCTATCACAGACCATCCCCCATGTTCTTTCCTCCGCTCCCCTTTTCCCTGCCATTGCACTTGCTTAAAACCTATTACATTTCTAACTGTTTCCAGTTCTGATGAAAGCTCATCGATCTGCAACAATAACTCTGTGTGTCTCTCCACAGATGCTGCCTGACCTGCTGAGTGTTTCCAACATTTTATATTTTTATTGCAATATTCCTGCTGTTTATATTCATTATCCTGCAGACTATTCGTACTGTTCCCAACATCTTCTATCACAGTTAAATATCAGAGGCGTAACATTATTATAATGATCGATGCGGTTCTTTTCAACTTGTGGTTCCACGACAAATTGAATATCACGAAACCAGCGCAATAATCATTGCGGAGGTAAAACATACGGTGCAGGGTCAGTGATTGGAGATTTTGCGGTCACGCAGATCTAAATGTAACGACTGGGTTCTTGCACCATTGACTATTGGTAAGAATGGGACACGTTACCCCATCTCTGGTGGGCCTGTCCTGCCGGTCGGACAGGACATACCCAGGGATGGCGATGGAGGAGTCTGGGAAGTTGACTGAAAGGTATGATTCTTTGAGTACGACTCTTTGAGTATGATTATGTCAGGCTGTTGCTTGACTAATCTGTGGGGCAGCTCTCCCACTTTAGGCATAAGTAACGGAGGAGGAGGTTGCAGAGTCGATTGGGCGAGGTTTTAGACCACACCTAGAGCACTGTGAGAAGTTCAGAATAACCACACCAGAGTAACCATATATTGGCCTTGGAGGGAGTGCAGTGTAGGTTTACCAGAATGAAAACTGGACTCCAAGGGTTAAATTTGACGGGGAGATTACACGAATTACGGTTGTCTTCCCGATAATGTAAAGGTTAAGGCGAGATTTGTTCGAAGTTTTCAAGATATTAAGGGGAACAGATAGGATAGATAGAGATAAACTACTTCCGCTGATTGGGGAGTCTAGGACTAGGGGGCATAGTCTAAAAAATAGAGTCAGGTCTTTCAGGAGTTAAATTCGGCAGCACTTCTACAAACAATGGGTGGTAGAAGTTTGGAACTCTCTTCCACAAACGACAATTGATGCTGGATCAAATGTTAATTTTACATCTGAGATTGATAGATTTTTGTTCACCAACTGTATTAAGGGATATGGGCCAAAGGCGGGTATGTGGAGTTAGGTCGCAGATCAGCCATGATCTAACTGAATGGCGGAACAGGCTGGAGGGACTAAATGGCCAACTCTTGTTCCTATGTTCATATATTGTATAAAGCTCTGCTCAAACCACATCTAGAGAACTGCGTCCAGTTCTGGGCACCGTAAAAAAAGGAAGGATATATTGGCCTTGGAGCGGGTTCAGCGCGGATTCACAGAATGATACCGGGGTAAACGGGTTAGATTATCATGAACAGCTGCAGAGACTAGGCTTGCATTTCGTTGGGTATAGAAGATAAAGATGTGATATAATTAAGATAGTTAGATTACTGTCCGTTCCGCTCTGTAACACACTGACCTGTTAACTGTTTCCAGATATTGTCGCTCCTTTTCAGCATTGGATGTGCTGCAGTCCGCTGACAACAGGCGTTTAAACCGAGCAAGATTGCAGCCCTGGCGGTAAATGTTGCAGCTGACGTTTTTCTCGGGTTCCAGGCGCTGGCGGGGATTGGAAAGCTCTTGTTTCACACTGAGTAAAACTAGAAGTCATCAATATAAGGTAGTTACCAATAAATCCAATAGGGAGTTCAGGAGATAGTTATTTACTCAAAGTACGCGCTATCATAAGGAATAGTTGAGGTAAATAGCATTGATGCATTTCAGGGGGAGTTAGATAAGTACATGAAGGAGACAGCAACAGAAGGATATGCTGAAGTTAGATGATGTGGGCTGGGAGTAGGCTCGGGTGCAGCATAAACGCCGGCAGAGACCAGTTGTGCCGAATGGCCTTTTCCTGTGCTGTACATTCGATGTAAAGTGTCTGAAAATGTCATAAATCCGCACCTGCTTTAGGCTCCAGACTTTAATGCAATTATTTTCTCTAAATAAAGCCTCTTAATAGCCTCGCGTCCTTGTCTCCCGCCACCTCTGGGGGAAGGTCAAACTCCCCGCAGAAACAATTCTGCCCGAGCCGTCCTCGCGGGATTCTTTCAATTTGCGGTTTTGAAACAGGACAGCGACACAAATCTGTTTCCTTCTTTGACCCTGTGATTCGCTATTCTGCGGGTATGAGATAGAGAGAGAGGAGCGAGAGGGAGAAGAGCGAGTCAGAGAGAGGAAGGAGGAAAAGGGAGAGACAGAGAGAGATAGAGAGCGAGAGGGACAAAGAGCGAGTCAGAGAGAGGGAATGAGGAAACGGGAGAGATAGAGAGAGAGAGAGAGAGAGAGAGAACGAGAGGAACAGACCGGGGGAGAGATATAGACATCCTTGTCAACCTATTTAATTGTTATCCCCAGCAGTTTGTAAAGATGATCAACGGAAGGACTTGTATTTTATGCTTTTCCCGACTTCAGAGCGTCCCAAAGCGCTTTACCGCCAATTGTGTTAGAACTTGATGTTCCGCCCTGGACTTTGGAAACTACAGCAAATTCGCAACAGATTCTTCCTCTCTTTCCCTCTCTCTCTCTCTCTCTCTCTCTCTCTCTCTATTTCTCTCTCTCTATTTCTCTCTCTCCCTCTCTCTCGCTGTCACTGTCTGTTTGTTTCTCTCTCTTTCTCTGGTTGAATCTCCATCAGACGGTCTCCCTCCTTCTTTATAACTGAACAGCGACATGCAATCGCAGCCTGTCCCGGGGTGAGTTACTATGGGGAATCAGCAGGCCCACAGGCCTCCTCCTTAGACGGGAAGCCCGGAGAGAGAGGCAGACGCGCGCAATGTGGAAACAGTGAATAATGGCATATTCATTCGTAGTTATTTCTAACAATTTACTGGCCCTGAAATTCGCCTCTCCGGTTTGCAGCGGGGGTAAGGATTGCGCGTGCACTTACCTACCGCGCCTGCCGTTGTGTTTTGGGCCCACGGGAACTTCAGCTCCTGGGCCTGCTCCAAGTGCCAGCGTGCAGTGCTTGCCTGTCTCAGGGGCGCAGTTAGTGCGATGCGTCCTCTGGGATCACGTGGGCCATGGAGAGCCAATGCCAGCAGACGATCTTTCATTCATAGATTTGACAGGAAGACTTGTCAAATCTGTGAATTGAAATCGGCCCCAAAAGAATAGCTAAACTTAAAATAAATTTAAAAACCCCATCACATTTATAAAATAACTATAGATAAATAAATAAACCACCTTAAAGAAAAATTTAAATTTTTGAAAAAATTAAAATACTTTTTAAAAGTGACAAAAATAAACTTACCTTTCTTTAAATTATCTAAAAAAGATAAACCTGTTGAAAAATGTTACAAAATATACTTAATTACCCACTTACCTTGTTGAAAAAGGCTCCTGCGCCTCCTGTTTATAAGCGTAGGCGAATCACTGCTGACCCTCCCGCAGAAACCTGGGAAACGCTCCCTTCACCTGACCGGAAGTTCCGGTTCCCCGCGCATGCGCAGTACATGCAGGAAACCGGAACTTCGGGACGCCTTGCGGGTGAGTACCGTCTCTACTCACCCGGGAAGGGCCGAATTTTTGGCCCACAATGTTCTATTTGAGATGCTGTGCACTCCAATGACTCGCTATCTCTGCGCCTGTTTCTTAGTTTCTCGCTCTCTCTCTTTCTGTCAGTCTCTGTCTGTTCCTCTTTCTCTGTCTCTCTCTCTGTCCCTATTTCTGCTTCGTATTGTTTCTCTCCCTGTTGTCTCGCTCTCTCTCTGTCAGTATCTTTCTATCTGACTCAGACTTTTCCCTGTCCGTGTGCCTATCTCTCCATCTCTCTTTCTCTATCTATCTAACTCTGCGTTTGTGTGCAGCTGTGTTTGGATTTGAGTGTGTGGATCTCTGTACACATGAACAGGATTAGACCATTCATCCCCTTGAACATGTTCCGCCATTCAATTAGGTCATTGCTGATCTGTATCTTAACTCCATTGTTGCTGGAACCTTTAATAACCTTGCCTACCAACAATCTATCGATCTCAGTTTAGAAATGTATCTGCTTTCGCTTCTCACTCTCTCTATTTGAATTGCTCCGCAGGTCAGGAAGTTTGTGCAGGGAGAGGTTTTAGATGCTCAGACTGGAAGGAAGTTTAGAGTAGTGTACCCAAGGGGTCGATAGTAGGACAGCTGCTCTTTTTGATGAAGATTAATGAGCTGAACTTGGGTACAGAGGACATAATTTCAAAGTTTGCAGATAATACGAAAGACGGTAATGTAGTAAAGAGTGAGGAGGATAGTAACAGACTACAGGAGGACATATACAGACTTGTCAAATGGGCAGACACGTGACAGATGAAATTTAACACAGAGAAGTGTGAAGTGATATATTTTGGTAGGAAGAATGAGGAGAGGCAAAATTAATTAAATGGTACAATTTTAACATGAATAATTATTTACTTTAATCGGCTCCCTCTGGAGATCACTGGCCCAGAAACTGATGAGAAAGCTCTCCCCTGCATTTTATTAACCGCCTCTAAATGGTACAATTTTAAAGTGGGTGCAGGAACAGGGAGACCTGGGGTGTGCGGACACAGATCTGAGAAGCTGTCAGGACACGTTGAGAAGACTGTTAAAAAAGCACATGGGAGCCTTGGCTTTATTAATAGAGTTCAAAAGCAAAGAAGTTATGCTACAACTTTAAAAACACTGGTGAGGCCTCAGCTGGAATTTTCTCTTCAAATCTGGGCACCACGCTTTAGGAAGAAAGACACGGCCTTGGTGAGAGTGCAGAATAGATTTACTAGAATGGTACCAGGGGTGAGGGACTTCATTTATGTGAAGAGACTGGAGAAGCTGGGATTTTTCTCTTTAGAGCAGAGAATGCCAAGAAGAGATTTGATAGAAATGTTCAAAATTATGAACGATTTTGATAGAGTTCATCAGGAGAAAACTTTAAAAAAGCCACATTGAAGGTGATAAAACCGCGCCAAACACGGACGGGGGCCGAACCCATGATCTTCGGTTTATGAGACCGACGCCTTACCACTTAGCCACCGCGCCGTCAGTGTCGTCTACATTCCAGCTTCCTGGGTAGCGAACTCTGAATCGTTTCAATTAGGTTGAAATAGCACAGCCACAAATACAGAAAAATAAAGCGGGATAGTGGAGCAGGCAACTGATCCGCCTCATTTGCATGAATACTTTCATAAAACCTTTCACACAAACATAGAATCATAAAACACAGAAGGAGGGCATTTGGCCCATCGTGCTCATGAAAGCGCTATCCAATTATTCCCAGCTCTTTCCCCATACCCCTGCAAACATTTCCTCTTCAAGTATTTATCCAATTCCCTTTTCAAAGTTACTATTGAATCTGCTTCGACCGCCCTTTCAGGCACAGCATTACAGATCATAACAACTCGCAACGTAAAAAAAAATCTCCTCATCTTCCCTCTGGTTCTTTTGCCAATTATCTTCAATGTGTTTCCTCTTTTTTACTCTGGATGTTGCCAGGACTGGAGAATGTTAGTTATGAGGTAAGATTGGATAAGCTGGGGTTGTTCTCTTTGGATCAGAGGATGCTGATGGGAGACTTAATTGAGTTGTAAAAATTATGAGGGGCCGAGAAAGAGTAGATAGGAAGGACCTATTTCCCTTAGCAGAGGGGTCAATAACCAGGGGGCATAGATTTAAAGTAGTTGGTAGAAGGATGATCTGTGGCGCCGTGATCTTACAGTTGTTAATACTCTGTGTTGTGTTTGCAGCAACCTCGGTTGGAATCCGAGTCACGGCACAACTTGCTTTGCATCTTCTGTCTCTTGCAGCACCTGCTAATAAAACACAGAGTACCATCATTATTTATTAAAAGAAAAAATCTGTCTTGTTGGTGGTGAAAACCTATTTATTCCTTCAAAACCCCACGCTCTCACATACCTGCGCCTTATTCTCCATAATTCACACTCGCCTCTTACAGTTTTTCTTCCTTCCACAAGCAATAGCCCTTCTTCACTTTCCTCCTTTCATTTCATTGTCACTTTCCCACGGTTTTCCCTTAATCTGATATTCACTTTTACCTACTTAGTGTCAGCTGTGGCTCAGTGGGTAGCACACTCGCCTCTGAGGCAGAAGGCCTTGGGTTCAGATTCTCCTGCAGGGACTAGAGCAGTGAAATCCAGGCTGTCCCTCCAGTGATGTACTGAGCGAGTGCCGGACTGTCGGTGGTGCCGTCTTTTGGATGTGACGTTAAATCGAGGCCCTGTCTGCTCTCTCAGGTTGACGTAAAAGATCCCATGGCAGTATTTCGAAGTAAGAGCAGGGGAGTATCCCCGGTGTCCTGGCAAATATTTATCCCTCAATCAACATAACAGAAACAGATTATCTGGTCATTATCACATTGCTGTTTGTGGGAGCTTGCTGTGCACAAATTGGCTGCCGCGTTTCCCACATTACAACAGTGACTACTTTTAAAATACATCTTCATCGGCTGTAAAGCGCTTTGAGACGTCCGGAAGTCGTGAAAGGTGCTATATAAATGTAAGTATTTCTTTATTTTACGCCGTTAAGTTCTCTCTGCTACCAACGCTGTTCCTGGGGGTACATGTCCCATTCGCACGAATGCACATTAGTGCCTTGAAACCAGTCGATACGTTTAGATCTGCCGGACCGCTCGACAGACAAGCCCTGCAAAAGCAGGGCCAGACTTCGGAAGGACAGCGGCCCGATAGTTGACGAAATTTTCTTGGGGAATCTTGTGTTTGAGGGCCTGTTAACTGAAGAATTGGGCTTTTTTTCTATGCTGTTTGGCAATTTTCCCAAAAGAGTCGAAATGCGTGAGCGACGGATTGCGCTACCTAGCTGGGAATGAGCATTTAAATGTGAAATATTGGCTCGCTTGTGCGGTGCTTTAAGATCGAAAGCGTTCCGCCTTAATCTTAACAGGTCTGTTGAAGTGTGCGACTGAAACACATAAAGGATAAAATAAAAGAGCGCTAGTGGGTGAAAGCATCAATTCCAGGAGGTTGGCCATAATTGAAACGACTTTGAATGCCCGTGTCGCGGGACGCTGTGTTCTTTATGAAGAGCGGGAGCAGAATAAAGTTTAACAGGAATAAAGGCCCAGATATTCCGATCGCAGGCCTCCCGCGGGCAGAGGGCTGCGATCTGGAAAAATCTGCGCCCTAACCTGAGGGTTCCCGGGAGGGGCACAATTCCACTGCTGACGCTCTCCAAACTGCCGGTGCGCAGTGCCCAGGTATCCCAGAGGCGCAGGTAGTTCGCAGCGCCCCCTGGGATCACTTGGGCCATGGGGAGCCAATCAGAGAAGGGCTTCTTCCTGTCAAATATATGAATGGAGATCACCATCAAAACACAGTAAAACTTCAAATATATTTTTTTAAATCACATTGTTAAAATGATTTTAAATTACAATAAATTAAGTATTTTAAACAAAACAAATATTTTTTGATAAAATAATTAAAGTTTTTAACGGGGCTAAAAATAAACGTACCTTTCTTTAAAGTATTTTTAAATGATAAATCGGTGGGAATTTTTTAAAAACTTTTTTCAACTCTTATCCTGGAAGAATTGTAAGTGTTTTCTGTGGGCGGAGGGTCTCCAAAAAAGCGGAACTATCCGCCGGATGAGGCCCTTCTCCCCGGGCAGCCGCAGGATCTGTCAAGAGCTTTCTTGACAGATCGGAAATGCCGGTTTCCAGCGCATGCGCAGTGCATGCCTGAAACCGGCATTCCCGATGTCCCTACGGGTGAGTACACAGCGTGTACCCACCTGTAGGGATCGGAATTTCTGCACCAATGTACAGACTTGGTGCCAATCGTAAAACTGCGCTTGTCTAAAATCGATAAAAAATTATGAAAATAAATTCATTTTCAATGGATAAAGTGAACCCTTTTTTCCAGCTTTTTTCGATAATCTTTCAAGCGGTGTAAAGCCCGTGTAGATTGGAGTTCGCTCTCAGCTTTTTTCGCTGTTGTGAAAATTAAACAGGAGCTGGCGAGGGTTGCCCCGAACAGCAGAGCTGGGCACTGACTCTATTTCTATTGCTGCAGGAGTTGTTCTGTTCCTCTAAAGAATCCCCTCACCATTGAAACGGCTGTTATAACTCACAGGCTTTAAATGGACAGTTTTATTATATGTTGGAGAGCTTTCAATCAAATAGATTTTAATAAATCTGCAAAAAGACGAGGTTAGGACTTGAACGGATAAGCTTTTGATCACTGAGTTAACATCAAAATCAGGCTCCTTGTCCAATAAGGCAGGAAACCGCGAACAAGGAAAGCAAGAAAGACTCGTATTTCCACAGCGCCTTTCATGGCTACCGGATGTTCCAAAGCGCTTTACAACCAATGAGGTACTTTTAAAGTGTAATCACTGTTGTAATGTCGGAACCGCGGCAGTCAATGCAAGAAGATGAAGAAGAAAACTTGCATTTCTATAGCACATTTCACGACCAGCGGACGTCTCAAAGCGCTTTACAGCCAATGAAGTACTGTTGAAGTGGAGTCACTGTTGTAATTTGGGAAACAGAAAGAAGAAAGGAAGGAAATATATGTCTCCAATCCGAGCTCTCTATTCGATCTTCATTCTATTAGAGTTGGGTGAAATATTAGTTTGAGAAAGTGGGAGAATTTTACACAACAGGGAGAGAAAAGATTGCCTAACTTGGGGACTGTAATATTTTCAGGCCAGGTGGATTAGTACTCTCTAAACCTTAAACTCTCAGCCACCTCCATCTAATATTATTTTCCAAAGAGTGCAATCCAAAAATCACTTTTGTATCAATACTTAAGTTTCCAAACGGTAGAAACAATGTTTAATAAATTCGCCTTCACTGCCTCTTCTTCCCGTGCTCCCAGATCGACAATGTGGAAAATGTGGAGCTGGCTTCTGGAAATAAACGGACTGTGACATTTACCTCACATTTTCTGCACATCTGGACTGAAATCTAGCTTTTAAAAATGAACACGTGTGTTTTTGCGATATAATGGATTCAGGCTCTGCACTGATTTTCCAGCAATTATTAATTTGAAGAATTCTGCAATGTCTCCAGGCTGAGGAAATTGGTGAAGTTGGACTGAAGATTTAAGGCTCAGCCGGGATCAAGCGAAGACATTTTATAAGCGAGAATCATATCCCTAGAGCAACGAGCCGCTAACAGTGAGCTTTTCAAAGCTTGGAATAATACAATCACAGAGCACTTAATGTGGAAAAAGAAAGGCATTGGGCCCATCAATGCCTGTGCCGGCTCTCTGAAAGAGCTGTGCAATTACTCCGCTTCCATGCTCTACCACACAGTCCTACCAATGTTTCCCATTCCAAGTATATCTCAGTAATATGAGCCGTGCCACGAGCTGAGTGCAGTAAGCTTGGGAGGAAAATGTGACTTTGGACTTGAGGCTCT
Source organism: Squalus acanthias (assembly GCA_030390025.1). NCBI lineage: Eukaryota > Metazoa > Chordata > Chondrichthyes > Squaliformes > Squalidae > Squalus > Squalus acanthias. Next base: position 500,792 of record JASTWF010000323.1, read on the forward strand.
GCAGGGTTTTTGTTTCAACTCTCCTCACTCTTTAGGGTAATCAAAGCTCAGATCAACCAAGGCTTTAAACTTTTCAAACAAATTGGATTTATTAATATTAAAATACAGAAAGCTTTGAACCTCCCCAGGCAAAACCGCGAATTTTAGATTCTAACGCCTTTAACCACTCGGCCGGCGCAGCTGTATAAGCGCAGCGTCCAGTTAAAATTCACAAACCGCTGACCCAGCACTGAGTGTTTAATCTCGGCAATGACCATTTCGCTGGTTTGGTGATATTCAATTTGCTGCAAATTCATAAAATTGAAAAGAGTCGCAGCGATCATTACAATAAACTAAACCCTCCAATATTTAAGAGGAATATTACACGTTGAGGACAGTATCCAATATTCTGCAGGATAATGAAAATAAACAGCAGGAATATTGTGTTCTGCTCCCACATGACACAGATCAGACTCAGCCTCTGCTCCCTGCCTGCTGGCTGCTGAAGCCTTGTCTCCAGGTTATAAACTGATTCTAGTTTGGAGATAAATATTCAGGGTAGAGACTAAACACAGCGAGTGGGTTCAAATATATAAAGCAGTTATTTTAGACCAGTGACGGCGTTAAATCACATATATTGCTCAAATGTAACAATGTGTGAATAAGACATTAAATGTGTTTAAATACAGTGGGGGGATTTAAAGCAGATTCGGGGCCAGTGGTTTCCAAGGTGATCTTACCTGTGACTCTCTTTCCTCTCTCTACCCTTCCTCCCACACGCTGCCGGTTTTTAAACCTTGTTTAAAATCTGCTGCTCTGGGCCAGTGCATTCCACCGTCTCACACCCTTTCTACAAATACCGTCTCACTGCTTGACTTCTCTGTTTATTAGTTATGAATCACCTTGAGGTGCAATGGTGGCGTTTGTGAAGTCAGATTACAAGGCGGCCTATTGGAAACACAGTTGGGGTCACAGTTTCTTCTTGCACAGAATTGAACCTGAATCATTCAACGTGGAATATTGCATTTGCTGCATCACAACAAACATAATATTGTTATAAATGTTGGCTCATTAGTTCCGCAGTGTCAGAAGAAGAATTGTCTGATCTCCTCATTTATTACATGTAAGACACAAACACAGGTATTAATTTAGAATCAACCCACAGATTGTCGCAGATAATGCCATAGAGATACAGAGAGCATCGGGACATATGGCGGAATAGGAGCAGCACAGTTAATGCCGAGAACAAATTAATCAGTAGCTCAAGCTGATGAACCTTGCACTGGTGAAAATCCTGGGTGGAGATTTAGAGGAAGCGACAGTGGGAAGGGCTGTACTGCGATTCTAACACTTCTCCAAGCACATTCCGGGGAAGTCATCGACAGTAAAAAGAGGATTGGAAAGGGAATGGAACTGCGGGCACACGTGACAGGGCATTATTACTGGGAATGTAAAACTGCTGTCTCCAATACTCTGCTTATCTGAATCACTCAAAATGCAATGGACAATACATGACAAATCCATTGGATTTTACGTTTGATAACCAGTTGATTGGGTCTGTATTCCAGACAGCGTGACTCTTTAGTCTAGGGGTATGAATCTCGCTTTGGGGATTGTTGACTGAAATTTGCCAAAGGTTTGTTAACGGCGACTTCTGATATTGTACTTGCGCTCAAAACTTTTTCCAATCCGCGTAAAAAATAATCGGTCAGGACCCAAATCATTCTCCATCAATCTCCAGCGGCTTTGGAGGAAGATAAATGCAAACTGCCATGTAAATATCATGGCTTTAAAGACAATCAATTAAAGTATTTTTTAGCAATCAATCACCTGTGATGGTTGTAAGTATATTTGGATGTGTCCATGTTGGAGACAAATGTATTTGTGAGTTGCTTTTGTGTTAGACGTAAATGCTTATGCGTCTCTGTTCGGTATAAATATATTTAGATATATCTGTGTCAGTTATAACTGTATTTCTGAGCGCTGCCAAATGTCCAGTCCGGCCCCATTCTACCATCTTGTTGCGCCCTCGTGGGACTCGACAGAACATCTGTTACATTCGGATTCAACTTTTGCTTTTATTAATATTCAGAATGTGTGAAGTTTAGAAAGTAATAAGTATGCATCCATCAGCCTCTCTGATAGCTCCTGATAGGCGCTGAGCGTCCCTTACCTTGTCTGCTCCATCCGGAGCGTCCCTTACCGTTTCTGGTACATCCGGAGCGTCCCTTATTCTGTCTGACACATCCGGAGCATCCCTTACCCTGTCTGATACATCCGGAGCGTCCCTTATCCTTTCTTATACATCGGGAACGTCTCTTACCCTGTCTGATAAAACCGGTGCGTCTCTTACCCTGTCTGATACACCCGGTGCGTCCCTTACCCTATCTGATACATCCGGAGTGTTCCTTAATCTGTTTATTACATTCGGAGCGTCTCTTACCCTGTGTGATATATCCGGAGCGTCCCTTACCCTGTCTGGTACACCCTGAGCGTCCATTGTCATTTTTGATAAACAGTTTGCCAAAATTGCATATTTCACCACTCAGTCGCAGCGATGTAGTTCTTTCGGTCACTCAAGCTCCTCAACGGTTTAGGGAAAAGCGCCAACTACCAGCTAAACAAAACCCAGTTCTGCAGTTAGCGTCCCTATTTCCCTTGATTTCCCAAGAAAATTTCCTGCACAATCGGGCTGCTTTGCTTCCGAAGGCCAGACTTGCTTTCGCAGAGCTTATCTGTTGAGCGGTCCCGCGGGTCTAAATATATCGACTGGTTTCACAGCACCAATTCAGATTGGGGCGAATGGGACATGCGCCCCCGTAACAGCGGTGGGAGCAGAGCACACTTAACGGTGTAAGTAGGTGAAAGTGAATGTTAGATTAAGGTAATACCGCAGGAAAGTGAGAATGAAGTGGAAGGAGGAAAGTAAAGGAGGGCTACTGATTGTGGAAGGAAGAAAACGCTGGGTTTGCATTATGGAGCATCAAGCTCAGGCATGTGAGAGCGCGGGGTTTTGAAGGAGTAACTAGGTTTTCACCGCCAACAAATAATATTTGTTCCATGCATTAATAATTCATTTATCGCTGTGTTCTATTAGCAGGTGCCGTAGATATAAAGCGAGCTGTGCCGTGACTCGGATTCGAAACGAGGTTCCGTGCGGCCACAACGCAGAGTAGTGTCAACCATTCGATCACGACGTCTCACTTCAGCTGCTGTAGCTTTACTCTGGCTACAGCAAAGTCATGCATGCTGAGAAAAGATGGATTTTTGTTGAAGAGGCCAAAATCAGCACCGCCAGAAATTCTAGCAGCGGTGGAATTCGACCCAATCCCCACAGTGATTGGAGCGTTAATCCAGAATGGGAACTAGTACAGCCGCAGTTACATTGAAAAGGATTGTGGCACTTTCACACGAGAAGAAACTCACCCCTGGAGGGTCAGAAAGACAATAAAAAGGGCCGCGCTGGGAATCGAACGCAGGATCTGCTTGGTTTACAAGACAGGCGCTTTGACCAACTAAGCCACGGAGCCAAATCTCGCCTGTAGTCGGTCGCTTCCCCTCGCTGATATCTACCAGCTACCTGGTACTGCCTCTTGGCGTCTGAGGCCGTTTTGTATTGATCCATCTCTCTTGTCCATTCCGCCATGTGTCCCGATGCTGTCTGTATCTCTCTTTGTTTATCTCAGTGTCAATCTGCGAGTTGATTCTGAATGAATACCTATGTTTTTGTCTTACATGAAATACATAAGGGGATCAGACAATTCTTCCTCTGACACTGAGGAACTAATGAGCCAACAGTTATAACAATATATTGTTTATTGCGATGCAGCAAATACAATGTTTAGCGGACGAGTTTCTCGGAGAGATGTGTCTGATCCTCTCATTGATGCGTTTGTACAATGTTGTGGAAAAGATGGAGGTGTAAATAATTTACAGGGGAATCATCCAAACTTATCTCTAAGTATCGCGTTTACCCACAAAGAAGCACAAACTCACGTATTCAAAAAAGCTGACGTGTAATCAGCTCTGTGGTGCTAATGGACTCTGGTTCGAGTCCCACTGGAGTCGCTGTTCAATCAGGTTTCGGTGATGAAGTATTGCAGCAAAACCACAACTCGTTCATTGATGTCCTTCAGGGACTGGGAATCCCCAAAGAGGTCGTTTGAATTGATGATTAATTAACATTGAAATATGTTGTTTACTCCGCGTGTGTTGTGTCAACAAACCCTGTGCATTCTGTCCGCTCGAGCTCAAACATTCTCTGGAGAAAAGACATTCCAACCTTCTGGAACGCTAAAGAGACATCATTTGATCCTGGGGACCTCTCCCATATCAATCAATGAAACCCCCAAGCGAGAATCAAACCCACAGCCGAACAGCCATCCTTTCAGACCGCTTCTGACCGTCCAATCTCGCTTTCTTATACGATATACAACAGCATCAAGTTATACACGAAATAGTTATATTCAACAATATTAGCCTCACTTCACCGGATTCGTTCTGAAAGCCCGAATTATATTTTTCTGAATTACTTTCCTTGCAGTCTCATTCATTATTTCTTTTTTTAAGCGTTTCTGCTGGTGTTGCAGGTTAGATCAGCCTTGGTTCAAGAAACCCTGCGAACTCCATCATGGGAAAATCACAGAGAGACAAGAGACAGGGAGAGACAGAAATTTGCATGCAAAGAAAATTAAGATTACATATGACAAGTTCTGCGAATGGGCAGATTTAAGAATAGAGCTTGGGAGACACACCCTCCCGTGTCCTGAGATCCACTAACTATTTCAAATCAACAATATTAGACTCTCTTTACAAAGCTCGTTTTGAATCTACGACTTGTATTATCGAGTAAGACTTTTTAGAATGAATTGCTCTACATTGCCGTCCGCCTCGGCATCCTTCTATTATATACACTCTACCAGAAGTGGACAGTAACCACATTGCTGCTTTCAACGGGAGAGCGAACAGATCTGAGTTTGGAGACAATAGCCAGGAATTCATTAGCTGGGCAGCAACTTTACTTTCATAACCGTCTCAGTCTTACTTTACCTTTCTGTGCTGGGGTTGCTCGAGATGACTGAACAGTCCATCAGCGGAAAAGAAGAGACAGAGAGAGATGCAAAATAAAGAGAGTACATGTCTAGTTCTGAAACTCTGCGTTTATTGAGAGAAATGCAGGAAGCTCCCTATCAGTCCCGGGCGGGTTATCATTGGCAGCTGCGGGCTGTGTGTATTGAGAGAAAAGCAGGAAGCTCCCTGTCAGTCCCGGGCGGGTTATGATTGACAGCTGCAGGCTGTGTGTATTGAGATAAATCCAGGAAGCTCCTTGTCAGTCCCGGGCAGGTTATGATTGACAGCTGCAAGCTGTGTGTATTGAGAGTAATGCAGGAAGCTCCCTGTCAGTCCCGGGCGGGTTGTGATTGACAGCTGCAGGCTGTGTATATTGACAGAAATGCAGGAAGCTCCTTACACTTCAACTCAATTTTGCCGCCTTTGCTCCATGTCCCTTGATATGTTCACCAAACATAAATTTTTCGTTCCATCTTGCAACCTCCAATTGACCCCCAACACCCACAAGCTTTTCGCGGAAGAGAGTTCCAGATGTTCATTCCCATTTGTGTGAAAAAGTGATTCTTGATTTTGCTCCTGAAGGGCCGAGCTCTAATTTGACGATTTTGTTCCCTTGATCTTGATTCACCCACCAGAGGAAATACTTTTTCTGTATCTACCCTATCCAAACTCTTTAACATTTTACACAGCTCGGTTAGGTCACCCCTCAATCTTCTTCTAGACTCAGAACTAATCCAATTAGAAGTGAAGCAGTAAATCGGTCTAAGTAACACGGGCCATGAGACTGTGCAATGCACTGGCCCAGAGCAGATGATTTAAAACAGGAGTTTAATTACCGGCAGCGTGTGGGAGGAAGGGGAGAGGGGAGGTAGGGGAGTGAGAAGGAAGAGAGTCACAGGTAAAATTACCGTGGAAACCAGTGGCTCCGAATCTGCTTTGAATCCCTCCAGTGTATTGTAAACACTTTTATTTTCATATTGAGACACTGATGTATTTGAAAGAAAATTAAATGAGATTTAACGCTGTCTCTGGTATAAGATAATTGTTTTATATATTTGAACCCACCCGCTGTGTTTAATCTCTATCCTGAATGTTTAGCTGTAATTTAGAATCAGGTTATAATCTAGAGACAAGGTTTCAGCAGCCGGCGGGCAGGGAGCAGAGGCTGAGGCTGATCTGTGTCATGTGGGAGAACACAATATCCATGCTGTTTATATCCATTATCCTGCAGAATATTCAACACTGTTCTCAACATCTTATATTCCTCTTAAATATCGGAGGGGTTTACATTAATGTAATGATCGATACGATTCATTTCTATTTTATAAATTTGCATCTAATTTAATAAAACGAAACCAGCGAAATAGTCATTGCTGAGATTAAACACACACCTCGTTAGCGATTTCGGAAATTAACTTGTTGAACCCTGCGATGGCCGAGTGTTTAAGGCGTTGAAATTAATAATCCCATTGGTGGAACCCTCTCTGTGTCGGATTCCTTGCGGACCCCAGTGTCGAACAAATAGTTCAATATTTATAATCCGCTCTGTTCAAGAATGCATGCTGGGAGGCTTGGCCAAATTCCGAAAGTGTTCTAGACTCTCTGGAAGCTACAGATAAGTAGGCCTCGAGACACTGTGGGGAACTGTTGTCAACACCAGGCGCTGTCTGGTGGCATCAGTCTGTGTGACCATGGGAGAGAGAGAATGGAATTCACTGGAAAGCTTGTTTTTTGACAGCAGGAATGATCTAAAGCAGCCATTCTAAAGTGAAAAAGCGAACACAGTCCACGGATAGTCCAGGAGACAGAGTAATGGAGAGGATCCCTCGAAGAGAGAAAAACAAAAACATCAAGGTTGACAACAGCAAATAATGAACCTCTCCGTCTCCCAGAACAGAGGAATTGGCCATTCTGAGTTTCGAGTTGCACCGCTGACTTAAAGGATGTCCGAATCTCTATCTGTTAAACTTGTATTATACTGGGAGTAATACCATTTGTTAGAAAGTTTTAAAGCCTTGGTTCATCTTACCTCTGATTATCCTAAAGAGTAAAGCAAGTTCAAACAAAGTCACTAAAGAGGTATTCGCAGAATCATAGAATGATACAACAACAACAGCAAACATTTGCAAGTATAGAGTTTATTTAATGTCGTCACACGGCCCAAGGCGCTTCACAGGCGCATTCTCAAACCAAATTGACACCGAGACACATGAGGAGATATCAGGGTAGATGACCAAAGGCTTGGTCAAAGAGGTAGGTTTTAAGGAGCAACTTGAAGGTGAAAGCAGAGGTGGAGAGGCGGAGAGGTTTAGGGACGCAATTGCAGAACTTAGGGTTGAGGCAGCTGAAGGCACATCCACCGATGGTGGACTGATTGAAATCGGGGAAGATGCCAGAATTGGAGGAGCGCAGATATCTCGGAGGGTTGTAGGACTGGAGGCGGTTGGGAGAAGGGGAGGGGCGAGGCCATGGTGGATTTAAAAACAAGAATGGGAATTTTGAAATGGAGCGTTGGTTAACGGGGTATATATCTTCTTTTTCTCTTCTTAGGCAGTCTCTCGGAACCGAGGATGACTTGCTTCCACACTAAAAATGAGTTCTCAGGTGACTGATGAGTCCAATGCGGGACCTACAGTCTCTGTCACAGGTGGGGCAGACGGTGGTTGAAGGGGCAGGTAGGTGGGGTGTTGGGTTGAAGTGCTCTCCTTCTGCTGTTTGCGCTTGGCTTCCGCTTGCACCCTGCGAAGAGACTCGGGGTGTTCGGCGCCTTCCTGGATGCTTCTCCTCCACTTTGTGCACTCTTGGGCCACGGATTCCCAGGTGTCGGTGGGAATATTGCACTTTCGTAAGGAGGCTGTGAGTGTGTCCTTGAAGCGTTTTCTCGGCCCACCTGGGGCTCTCTTGCCGTGTCCGAGCTTCGAGTAGAGTGCTTGCTTTGGGCGTCTCGTATCGGGCATGCGGACGATGTGGCCCCTGCCATTGGAGCTGATCGAGCGTGGTCTAAGCTTCGATGCTGGGGATGTTGGCCTGAGCGAGAACACTGACAATGGATTTGCAGGATCTTGCAGAGGCAACGTTGGTGGAACCTCTCCAGTGCTTTGTGTTGCCTGCTGTACATTGTTCATGTCTTTGAGGCATACAGGAGGGCGGGTATCACTGCTGCTCTGTAGACCACGAGCTTGATGAAGGGTTTGAGGTCCTGCTCTTCAAACACTCTCTTCCTCAGGCGACCGAAGGCTGCACTGGCACACTGAATGTGGTGTTGTACTTCGCCATCGACGTCTGCCTTTGACAGTCGGCTCCCGAGGTATGGAAAGTGGTCCACGTTGACAAGGCCCCGTCATGAATTTTGATAATCGGGGAGTAGTACTGTGTGGCGGAGGCAGGTTGTTAGAGGACCATTGTCTTCCGGATGTTTAGTGTAAGTCCCATGCTCTCGTATGCTTCAGTGAAGGTGTTGACGATGGTTTGCAGTTCGGCCTCAGAGTGTGCGCAGACGCAAGCGTCGTCTGCATACTGTTATTCGATGACAGAGGATGGGGCGAACATGGAATGGAGGCGACGGAGATTCAACAGATTCCCGTTTGCTCTGTAAATTAGCTCCACTCCAGCGGAGAGCTTACTGAGGGTGAGATGGAGCATTGCAGGCAGGAAGATCGAGAAGAGCGTTGGTGCGATGACACAGCCATGCTTGACCCAGGTCCGGATGTGAATTGGGTCTGTTGTGGATCCATTGGTCAGGATCACGGCTTGCATGTTGTCGTGAAGCAGGTGGAGAATGGTGACAAACCTTTGAGGGCAGCCGAATTTGAGGAGGACACTCTATAATCCCTCACGGTTGACAGTGTCGAAGGCCTTTGTGAGGTCAAAGAAGGCCATGTACTGCGGTTGGTTCTGTTCCCTGCATTTCTCTTGTAGTTGACACGCGGTGAAGATCATGTCCATTGTGCCCCTTAGTGGGCGAAAATCCGCATTCCGACTCTGGGAGGAGCTCTTCAGCCACTGGGAGAAGGCGATTGAGGAAGATTCTTCCGATGACTTTCCCTGTGGCAGACAGCAGGGACCCTCCTCTGTAATTACCGCAATCTGACTTGACACCTTTCTTGAAGATGGTCAAGATTACGGCGTCCCTCTGATTCCCTGGTATGCTCTCCTCCTTCCCAATAAGAGAAATGAGCTCATTTATTCGCGCCAATAGTGCTTCACCGCCATGTATTAGCCTTCGGCGGGGATTCCATTTGCTCCTGAGGCCTTGTTGTTCTTCAGTTGTCGGATGGCCTTTCCAACCTTATGCTGGGCTGGAGTTGTGCTGAGGTGGTGGCGGGTAGCATGCTGCTGGATGGAGTTAAGGACACTCGCGTCGAAGACCGAGTATTGGTTAAGGAGATCTTCAAAGTGCTCCTTCCAGCGGGCACTGACTGCCTCCCTATCTTTGTTGAGTACCTCTCCGTTCTTGGTCCGCAGTGTGGTAGGACCTTGGGTGCTTGGGCCGCAGGTGGTCTTGACTGCGCAAAAGAATTAGTTATGTTTCTGCTCCCTAATCATTTGTTTCTTCCCGCTACTCTTTCATTGGGTGTCAATATCTGAGGAAGGAAGAGAGAGGAAAAGGTGCATCTCCGATTCCTGATATCTGTTCTGCGTTCATGCAATGGTCCGTGTTTATTTTAGTATTGTATGAACAGCGCAGGGGCACAGACTGGAAAGCCCAGCGTGGACAGCAATGATGAGGATGGGATTCGAACCCACGCGTGCAGAGCACAATTTATCAGCAATCAGTCTTATGAATGTTCGGTTTTGAGCCAGATTCAGAGCAGAGAAGAAAAAGTGTCGCCCAGTGAGTTAAATGGCCGGCAATCTCTCCGCTGCTCTCCCCCATAGTCCTGCAAGTTTGTCCATTCCGGCTATCTATTGGTAAATTGAGCCATACCATGAGCTAAGTGTTGCATGCTTGTGAGGAGAAGGTGACCTTGGACAGAAGGATCAGTAGGGTTTTAGATTTAAATCTCTTCACTCTTTAGGGTAATCAGAGTTAAGATCAACCAAAGTTTTAAACTTTTTAAACAATTAGTTATATTAACATAATAATACAAATTTTACAGAGAGAAATTTGTACAACCTTTAACTCAGTGGTGCAACTCGAAACTCAGAACAGTCAATTCTTCTGCTTCGGGAGTCGGAGAGATGAATTATGTGTTGGTGTCCTCCTTGGTGTTTTTCTGGTCGGTCTTCGCGATCTCCTCTCCGTTTGTCTCTCTCCTGGACTGTATTCTGCTTTTTACTTTAGAATGGCTGCTCTTATACCATTGCTGCTGACAGAAACAAGCCTTCCAGTGACTTTCCATTCTCTCTCTCCCATATTTACACAGACTGATGCTACCGGATAGCACCGAGTGTGTGCGAAGGTTACTCAGAGACTCTCGAGGCCTCCTCATCTGTAGCTTCCAGACAATCTGACGGACACTTTTGGAATTAGGTCAGCAAAACCAGCATGCCTTCTTGAAGTAAGTAAGTGATCCAGGTCTCTCTCCAACCCTTTAGTTTCCTTAAAACCGGGATTGAAATGTCAGAAATTCTTCCAGAGGGAGCAGATTGAAGAAAATAAATTATTTGAAGGAATTGATTCAATAATGAGAGAACCCGCTGCGAGCAGGGTTCGAACCTGCGCAGGGAAACCCCATTATATTTCAATTCCAACGCATTAACCACTCGGCCATCGCAGCTGTATGCGCACAGATTCCAACAAGTTAAATTCTCAAAAAGCTGACCCTGTTTATTATTGGTAATAACGGTTTCGTGACATTTAATTTGCGTCAAATTCAGCAAATCGAAAGAGTCGCAGCGATCGTTACAATAAAGGAGAACTTCCGATATTTAACGGTAATGTAAGATGTTGAGAACAGTATGGAATATTCTGCAGAATAATGAAAATAAACAGCAGGAATATTGTGTTCTGCTCCCCCATGACACAGATCAGCCTCAGTCTCTGCTCCCTGACCGCCGGCTGCTGAAACCTTATCTCCAGATTATAAACTGATTCTAGGTTGCAGATAAATATTCAAGGTAGAGCCTAAACACAGCGGGTGAGCCCAAATATATAAAGTAGTTATTTTATACCGGAAACAGCATTAAATCACATATATTGCTCAAATGTAAAAATGTAGGAATATGACATTAAATGTATTGAAATACAGTGGGGATTTAAAGCAGATTCGGGGCCACTGGTTTCCAAGGTGATCTTTCCTGTGAGTCTCTTGCCTCTCTCTCCCTTTCCTCCCACACGCTGCCGGTTTTTAAATCTTGTTTTAAATCTGCTGCTCTGGGCCAGTGCATTCCACAATCTCACAACCCTTTCTACAATTACCGTCTCACTGCTTGACTTCTCTGTTTATTAGTTATGAATCACCTTGAGGAGCAATGGTGGCGTTTGTGACGTCAAATTAAAAGGTGGCCTTTTGGAAACACGTTGGGGTCACAGTTTATTTTTGCACAGAATTGAACCTAAATGATTCAAGATGGAATATTGTATTTGCTGCATCACAATAAACAATATTTTGTGCTAAATGTTGGCTCATTATTTCCCCAGTGTCAGAGGAAGAATTGTCTGATCTCCTCATTTATTTCATGTAAGACACAAACACAGGTATTCATTCAGAATTAACTCAGAGATTGAAACAGAGATAAACACAGAGAGATAAAGACAGCATCGGGACACATGGCGGAATCGACAGGAGAGATGGATGAATACAAAACGACCTTAGACTCCAAGAGGCAGTGACAGGTAGCTGATATATATCAGTGAGGAGAGAAACGCAACTCGCCGAAGGCATTTGGCTCCGTGGCTTAGCTGGTCAAAGCGCCTGTCTTGTCAACAGGGGATCCTGGGTTCGATTCCTAGCGGAACTCGCGTTTTTTGCCTTTCTGACCCGACAGGGATGAATTACTTCTCGTGTGAAAGGGCCACAATCCTTTTAACTGCGGATGCACTTGTTCCCATTCTGGATTAAGGCTGCAGTCGCTGCGGGGCCTGGGGTGAATTCCACCCCGGTCGTAATTTCTGGAAGTGCTGATTTTGGCCTCTTCACCAAAAATCCATCTTTTCCAAGTAGTGACGTGCGTGTCTTTACTGTGATCAGAGCAGAGCTGTAGTCGCTGATGTGTGGCGCCGTGATGATATAGTGGTTAGAACTCTGCCTTGTGGCCGCAGCAACCTCGGCCTGAATGCGAGTTGCGACACAGCTCACTTTATATCTTCTGTTATCTGCGTTACCTGCTAATAGAAAACAGTAAGAAATCAATCTTTACTACATGAAACAATTATTATTTGTTTTCGGTGAAAACCTATTTACTCCTTCAAACTCGCCTCTTCTCCCCGCTTTTTCTTCCTTCTACAATCAAAAGTCCTCCTTTACTTTCCGCCTTCCATTTCATTGTCACTTTCCTGCGATATTACCTTATTCTAACATTCACTTTCATCTATTGACGCCGTTAAGTTTGCTCTGCCACCACCGCTGTTCCTGGCGGCACATTTCCTAATCGCATCAATCTCAATTGCTGTTTTGAAACCAGTCGATACATTTAGACCCACGGGACCGCTCGACAGACAAGCGCTGCGAAAGCAGGGCCGGTCTTCTGAAGCAGAATACCCGGATTGAACACGAAATTTTCTTGGCCTAACGGATAAGGCGTCTGACTTCGCTGATAATCGTAATCGGGATTGACGCCAGTTCCGGATCAATCTGTGTCTGTTTAAACCGGGAGTGCTCACAGACCCGGATGATTCTGTGTTCGTCTGTTTAAAAGGAGTGCGATTTCAGCTGTGATAACCGAGTTGTTAAGGTGTTGTGTTCGAAGTTACATTGGGTTTCTCTGCGCAGGTGCGAGCCCAGCTCGTTGCTCATCCGTTCATTAATTGGAAATATGATCATCTTTTCCTCAATCCACTCCTTTATATGAGCTGTTGCCCTGAATTTGCTGACAATTCTCCCACAACAAACACCCTGATGTTGGCTGTGGCCGGGTGGCTTAATGGGTGATGTGTCTGACTTTGGTGCTAGTTATGACGTTATAAAAAATTTAGGTTCGAATCCTGCGAGGTTCAAATCACTCATCGGGCGGTGCTATCTTTTTCTCTGCGCTGAATCTGTCTTCAAACCGAGCAGGCCCTCACCTGAAGTAACAGAAGACCTTTTGCTTACAGAAGCTGCTTGTACATTTTCAACATTGTAGATCTGGGTGCACGAGCAGAACAAGCGGTTAAGGGGAATTTCTTTCAGAGTATTTCTGTTTAGATGCAAATAGCAGGAAATAAAATGTCTAAAGTGGTCCTGGTAGGAGACAAGGTGGCCGTAGAAGTTAAGGCGATGGACTGCAAATCCATTTGGGCTCTGCACGCCTGAGTTCGAATCCTATCCTCTTGATATTGTGTCAAACTTTTGATGCTGATTAAAACTTGACAGCATTTCAATGAATCTAAAATAAGGTTTGGATTCCAACTCTTGTCAACACTGGGGATCATAGAGTCATACAGCACATAAAGAGGCCCTTCGGCCCATCGTGTCCGCGCTGGCCATCAAGCCCTGTCTATTCTAATCCCATTTTCCAGCACTTGGTCCGCAGCCTTGTATGCTGTGGCGTTTCAAGTGTTCATCTAAATGCTTCTTGAATGTTGTGAGGTTCCTGCCTCTACCACCCTTTCAGGCAGTGAGTTCCAGATTCCAACCACCCTCTGGGTGAAAAAGTTTTCCCTCAAATCCCCTCTAAACCTCCTGCCCCTTATCTTGAAACTATGCCCCCTGGTTATTGACCCCTCTACTCAGGGGAAAAATTTCTTTCCATCTACCCTATCTATGCCCCTGATAATGTTGTACACCTCTATCAGGTTCCCACTCAGTCTTCTCTACTCTAAGGAAAAGAACCCCAGCCTATCCAGTCTCTCTTCATAGCTGAAACGCTTCAGCCCAGCTAACATCCTGGGGAATCTCCACTGCACCCTCCCTAATGCAATCACATCCTTCCGATAGTGTGGTGACCAGAACTGCACACAGTATTCCAACTGTGGCCTGACTTGCGTTTTGTACAGCTCCATCATAACCTCCCTGCTCTTATATTCTATGCCTCGGCTAATGAAGGCAAGTATCCCATATGTCTTCTTAACCACCTTATCTACCTGTCCTGCTGCTTTCAGGAGTCTCTGTACATACACACCAAGGTCCCTCTGATCCTCTGGCCTTCCTAGGGTCCTACCATTCATTGTGTATTCCCTTGCCTTGTTAGTCATCCCAAAATGCATCACCTCACACTTTTCAAGGTTAAATTCCATTTGCCACTGTTCTACCCGTCTGACCAACCCGTCTATATCGTCCTGTAGCCTGAGGCTTCCCTCCTCGCTATTTACCACTCCACCAATTTTCGTGTCATCTGTGAACTTGCTGATCATACCTCTGAAGGATCCAGCTTGTTCCCAAAGAATTCTGGGATACTTGACTACTGCTGAAAAGGTTCAGCTTGTTTGCAATGAATTCTGGGATACTTGACTATGCAGGTTTGGCTGACTGAATCACATTTGCAGACAGCAAGGGGCCTCTTCTCTTATCAAACTTCGGAATGTGTGTGTATTCACAGCCTCAGTAGAGCCATTGTCAAAACACAGCCTGGCCTCCCAAGAGATAAGGGTGCAATTAACGACCAACACTGTTCCAGTCACTGAGCGCAAAAGCCATTACGGCCTTGAGCCATCTTGCTTGTTCGACAGTTAGCAATAAAATATGTTTTCTCAAACTATAAACTCTGCCTACAAAGGGGAAGAGATAACAGCAGCAATGTGGGGAGGAGGACGAGACAACCAACTTCTGTGGCTGGCATGGTCAGGAGGTACCGGAGTTCAAGGGGATGTTCCGATAGTTGAGTGACTAACCACATAACCAAAAATAGTAACTGTAGTGATGCTGTTTGTACGTGTACGCCCCGATTCTGTAGTAAGTGGGCGGTGCTTATAGAAGTGTATAACTTGAATGAACCGTTACTTGTCCCTCAGAGAGTGCACCCCTAGCCTAAGGAAGCTGATTGGCTCTCCCTTGTGCACAAGTCTTTTGTTTGTTTTAATAAATTCTGAACTTGTCCTCAATTCCGTCTTCGTCTGAGGTTTCTCCAAATTCGAATCTAACAGTTGGTGTCAGAAGTGGGATACTGCAGGTAAGCACCATAGGAGTTAAAGACACTGGAAGTGACGGTTAAGGCGTGAACCCTGTCGTGTCCGAAGGGAAATCCAGAGTGAGGCTTCTAGGAGGAACACGGGAAGTTGTCGTGTCCTAAGGGGGGAGCCAGTGTAAGGCTTCTAGGAGGAACAAGGGCTCGCTCGTCACCGGTGGGGCTAAAACCGTGTATGGGTCAGTCAGTATAAAAGTACCCACAAATTAAATTATTCCTCACGGACACCGTGGACTGATAGAATTGATTAGACATAAGTGTATATTTCTGATTTAGAGTGTTAGGTGATAAGTGTATATTTCTGATTTAGAGTGTAAGGTGATAAATGTATATTTCTGATTTAGAGTGTAAGGTGATTCGTTTTTGTCGATTAAAGTATAAGATAGAGTATAAGAATATATGTAACTATTAATACGGATCACATGGGTGACGAGAGGAGACCTCTTTCACCGGACGTTCCGGCTATAGCCACCAGTGTCACTGTCGTTAAACAGTTCCGAGAGGCTAATTTGAAACTTCAAAGAGAAATGTTTAAAAAGGGGTGGAAAGAAACAAGCCCAGTAGTTAACCAAATAAAGTGGTGGGCGGAACAAAAGGTCGCCAAACAAGCCAAGTACGGGGTGGTTTTGTGTACTAGTTGGATGGATCAGATGGGACCTATAATCGTGGAAAAGGGGGGGAGACCGCCCCCGTTACAAGGATTCTTGAGACCCGTGCAGGAGGCTAAAGTCTAAGTCAGTAATCTCCTGCACCTCAAGTCACCAGGGACTGAGAATCTAGACGACTTAAAAAACTGTGGTGACTTTGTCGTGGCTCTACAAAAAGAGACTCGAGACACGCCGACCTTAGATCCCAGCCCCCATCGGGGACCGTAGAGGTTCAACGAGTTGAGGCCACCCAACCCACGTGCCTCCCCCAAATACACTCGTATCTGTCCCGCTTCCATCTCGAGCAGGAAAAGCTGCTGAGACGCCTATGTAAAAAGAAAAAAAGAGAAATTTAAAGATTTATCGACATGGAAGTTATTAATGTCTGTGCCGAGACAAATAAAACAAGTAAAATCCAGGATTTGCTGAGTGAAAGGAATCTTGAAAGCAAAAGGAATGCTGAGATCTAAGTTTGGGTTAAAGTGTGGTTAAATAGTGAAAGTTTTCCTGACTGTGAATGTTTAAGAAGTTAGAGTATTTATTTTGTCTAAAAGTCTGTAAAAAAAATGTCTGACATTTTTGTTTCTGCTCCACCCACTCTTTTATTCAGACAGCTAAAAGCTGTTTAACCCTTTGAAGACTTGTCTTGAATGATGGAAAAGCGTGTGTTGTTTTATGTTTGTTAATTGTTTTACAAAACATAAGCTTCAGCCTTGAAGTCACAGTTGCCAATGTGCCTGGAAGAAAATGAATTTGAATGTTTACAAGGCATGGGTAATTGTTTCTTTGTTAACGTGGCTATGGTTTCTTTCTTTTCCAAGTGATACTGGTTAGTTTTTAAAAAATGATCTGGATTGAATTGGAGTTATTGAGGTTAATTAACCTATTAAAATCAGACTTTTATTGTGCATGGTGAAATTCTGGTTGGTGTAAATTTGTGTAGACCGCATTGAATAAGATATTTAATGGTCTGAAACCAGACTTTAAAATATTTACAGTCTTGGATACAGAACGGGTTCTGGTCCATACCATTGGCAGAGGAATCACAAGGGAAATTCGCCTTTACTGTCAGGGATAGACAGGATACATGGACCAGTGTCCCGCAGGGGTTGCACAATAGTCCAAATATATTCCACCAGGTACTGAGTCAAGCCTTACACGAGTTAGATCTATCAAAGTATCAGAGTGCCCTACTCCAATATGTCGATGACATAATGATTGCATCAGAAGACGCCAAAATACACATGGGAGCATTACTAGCCACCCTCCAGACACTTAAGAAAGCTGGCTTTAAATTGAACCCAAAAAGGCACAGGTTGGACTGTCCAAAGTAAAGTATCTAGGACACGAAATTAACCAGGGGTATAAGGCACTCCTGCAGGAACAAAAGGCAGCCATAAAAGACATGCCAAGGCCAGAGACCGTCCGGGGAGTGAGGTAAGTGTTGGGACTATTTAACTACTGCAGGAATTTTATATCAGACTTTGCAGGGAAAGCAGAGCCGATTCAACGGTTAGAAAAAGGGGGGAGAAATATTGCCTGGTAATAATTGACCAATTTACCAGATAGGTGGAAGCATTTGCCACCCGAGACTGCTCAGCAAGGACAGTAGCACAAATACTGGCCAGTGAAGTAATACCCAGATAGGGAGTCACACTCCAAATTGACTCTGATAATGGTATGCATTTTTTAAAAAAAATAATGAAGGAAACTTGTAAGCTGTTAAATGTAACACAAAAATACCACCTACCATATCATCCCCAGAGCTCGGGGATGGTAGAAAGAATGAATAGGACACTGAAAAACGCGCTGACAAAAGCCATCCAAGAAACAGGGAAGGGATGGTCAGAATTACTACCCAGCATTTAATGAGGCTGCGAGCCACCCCAGGACGGACGACCGGACTGAACCCTTATGAATTAATGACAGGACGAGCGATGAGACTGCCGGAGGATCTGACTGGAGGGGTGGGAGAACCAGGACCAGTACAAGATAGATTAAGACGATATTTAGTACAACTAAACCAGGAGGTACAAGCACTAAATACAGAAGTAAGGAACCAGCAACAGATTAAAGATCTGGAGAGAAAAAATACTGGACTTAAACCAGAGGAGTTGCCCAAAATTGGCCAACAGTTAATGACACAAGTTATTGGAAGAAAGGGAATGGAACCTCGGTGGATGGGGCCATATACTGTATTAATGACAATTGATACATGTGTTTGTCTACAGGAACCTCCGTTTGCCTACAGGAAAAAAAATGAATGTAAGATGGAGACACTGGAGCCAGACCAAGCCGTTGATGGGGCACGGGGAAGAGATTTCCCCATCTCTTGGGGACCCTATGATTAAAAGGAAATAATAACGAGTATTGACCTGTCTTTTCTCCCCTATATTTGATCAGGACCGGATTTCGAAGGGCTAAGTCGATTCTGCGGGTCACTATTTTACCTGTCTCTTTCTTACAGATGAGCGGGCCCAACCTCGGTACTGCCATCACTTCCGGGGATGGGATCCTGCGAACTCTCATTACTATACGACTCTAACCTTCCCCGGGACTCACCCCTTGACTCTAGAGTTCCGATTATCTCCCTTTTGTGGTCGGACTACCGGACCCCTCGCTCTACATCCCAACAGAACTCAGAATCTTTTATTCACCCTACACCGTGCAGTGAAGATTGACCGGTTCCGAGACACAGCTGCTCTTTGGGAACCGCTGGTGTCGGGACTGGAGGACGTTCCCCAGGGGATATCCACTTCCTTTTATAGGCCCTCCTACCTCCGAAGGAGGACAGTGCAACCTGTATTCACACATTCCCGTCCGACGGCTCCTAACCCTCACCGAATTATGTTAAGTCAGATATGTTACATTGAGCCACTGTCAGAAGGCCACCGCCTCCGTCTCAATGTCACGTATGAAGTAGCCTTAACCCCTCTCCGAGCCTTGCGCACACGACTAATAGCAGGACAGACCCAAAGGGCGGGGGGGGGGGGGGGTGTGCAGAGACAGGCAGAGAGAGAGAGAGAGAGCCTGCTAGTTACCACAAGCCAGTGCTGAGACTGTTAAACGAGCTGGACTCTTTATGCCTAGCGGTGATGTAGGATCCCGATGGGGTGGCTTATCATGGGAATGATAGGGTTACTGTTCGGGGAACAAACAACACCTACCACGGCGCTGGGGTTCTGCGTCGACCGGCCAGGAGCCCCGTTTTTCTGTGAGATGACCCAAAACACACAAGGGGGTCTGTGCCAGTAAAATCACAGGAAGAAAGGACAATATGAAATATGACGTAATTTGCTGTTTTCTGCAAGAATGTGCTATTTTGTTTTGTTTTATCTGTTGTGTTCGTGCTTAGTTAAAGTGTGAAAGTACAACAGTTTTTTTGGATCGGGAATTTTTTTTTAAATTTATGTAAAGTGACGCAATTGCGTGCGCCTGACAATGTTTTGCTCCACCTTCTTAAAGACATGCGAAGGTGTTAACCCTTTTCACTGACAGCTGTTTAAGTTCACCGAGCAACAACTTTAGTATGACATTTAAAGATATTGGAAATTATTAAAGTTAAATTACTTAATTTTAATTTAACATTTCCCAGAAGGAAAATTATGATTTGATAAATTAACCCCTTGGGCTTTAAGCAGAGTCACAATGGATTATCTTCTTTCTTTTGTTATATGGAAGTTACCTTGTAAACTAATTGCAGCACTTCTGTCTCCAATGTTAAAACACTGTGTAAGCCACCTAGCCTGGAAATCACTTGTTTCTGAAATTGGAATTGATAAGATAAATTGATAGAAATGAAATTGAACTTTGACAAAACCTGTCAGTTCAACAGTACTGCTGTTTGGATTTCGGGATAATTTTGAAATGACAAAATGGACTCAGGCACTATATATTGGGTTACTTTTGGGAACATAAAAGATCCTCTAAAATAGTGAGAAATAAAAAAAACGTTAATAACTTGGACCAAGTGAGAACGTTTGATCTATGTTTTCAATCTTAAATATTGTACTGGACAGTAAAGTTTCTCCAGGGCTCATGAATGAGATATGAATGGTAATTAAAGGGAAGTGATTGAAGGTGTAAGATTGAAACAGGAGAATTACACCACTGAATAGGAATTTTATAAGTTTTCTAGTGAAAGTCAGGAAAGAGTAGCTAAGAATAGTAAATTGATAGCTTTCTCTTGGAGACATTTGTGTCCCTGCCTCTAATGAACCTTTTTAAGAAAACTGAATTTGATAGCCCGGCCACTACCCAAGACATCGGGACCAGGCAGAGGAAGATGAACAAAGACCTCCAGACAATCTTTTGATAAGATACCTGAAAGCCCGAGAAAGGCACATGTGGCATGATATGGAGATACCGATATGAGTGTGCAAATGTGATTTGTTACGTATGAAGCAATTACCATCCGCAAATGTATGTTGAATTTGCACTGAAGAACGGGTCTCAGACATGCTCAGTTACTTGACAACAGCAAGACATGAAATGATTAATTTGGCTCAGGAGAGCGAGACAACTTCCAAAGCATTGACACATACTCCATCGAGAAACTATCTAATTAATGAAACAATCAGAATAGAGTTAAACACACTGGTATCTGTTAGAAGGATTGAACATTGAAGTTGAAGTGGAGAGTTACCTGGAATCTGGATTGGGACAATTGAGGGCTAAGGAGAAATCATGTTTAGCAAGAATTATTCTCAAGATGGATACGAGTAAAAGAGAAATCTGGAGAATCTTTTAAGTCCATGATTTGTTGATTAGATGTTAAACTGTAATGTCGCTTGAAATGATTGTAAGACTGAATTTAACTGTGACTGTAATGATTGTGTTTTGTAGGTAACAGAGCGTGGGAAAAACCAGTACGAATCCAGTATGAGGTGATTTTGGTGGTGCCTCCTGTATCACTACTACCGCAACTACCATGCTTTATGGGTCTAACAGGACCTGTCCTATCAACCAACACGTTTTTAAGTATGAGCTGTACAATTATGTAGCACAAATCGAATACTACATTCCCCCGTTGTCTAAGGGTATCACTGAGCTCATGATACGACTGAACTCCTCCCTAAAGCATTTTTATGTTTTGGAGGAAGGTAACTCGAGAATAGATATTGAAATTGACAGCATAGAGGACAACTCATACTGGTGGGATATTGGGCTTAATATATCAGCACTCCCTTATTTCACACGCTCTGGTAGTTCTCCAACTTGTAATGCTAGTGTATATGTAACCTATGTAGTAAGATGCATAAGCCAATTGGGTACTCATGCCTATGACTAACCAGCACTAACAAATTAATTGAGCACACCGAAAGAGAAGATCCGAAGCAAGGTAGAGGAGACCCCAGGCGTGGTAACATCAGGAAAGATAGAAGAAACAGAGGATACCCCAGGCAGGGAAGAATTGGAAAACCGGAACAGTGAATTGAATGTAATGATGGTGAAAGGTGACCACATGGGTGGTCATTTGGGACTGGGGACTAAAGACACAGATCCATCCATGGATCCGACTGATTTCACATGTATGAGTCGTGGTGCAGTTAGTAATTGTCCTGACCTTGTTATGTATGACATGCAGGAAATGTAAACGGACTCGGGCGAAACAAATTGCAAAGCAAGTGGTTAAAACTGTTAATGCTTATATTGCTCCTACCCCAAGCATTTCAGATGATGACTTTAACAACTTGTTGGAAAAATCAAGTGTATGAATAATGAAGCATTTGTATAATGAATCGGGGAATGCCTAAATATTAACTTTACTCATCTGATGCTTACCTGCTGCCTAGACGGGAGGCCACCCCGACAGGATTCACACTAGACCATATGCATCAAATGTGCGGCCTACCTGGAATAACCAAAGGACTGGGGGGAGGAGGAGTGTAGAACAAATTGGGGTGGGGGGGGGGGGGGGGGTTACAGGAAAAACCTTCATCATTCGTGCTGTTTGATCCGGGAAAACCTATATGCGTTTCTGATATAATAGCCCAGAAATTGGCCTCTCCGGCTTGCTGCGGGGGTAAGGATCGCGCGCGATCTTACCTACCGCGCCTGCCGTTCTGTTCCGGGCCCACACGAACTTCGGGTCCCGGGCCTCTCCCTGGTGCCGGCGCGCAGTGTGTGCGTGTCGCAGAGGCGCAGTTAACCAATTGAAACAAAAATTTAAATATTTGCAAAAATTTAAATTCTTTTTAAAAGTTATAAAAATAAACTTACCTTTCTTTAAAGTCTCTAAAAAGATAAACCTGTTGAAAAAAATTTAAAATAGTACTTAATTAACTACTTACCTTGTTAAAAGGGGGTCTTATGCCTCCTTTTTTCATTTGTAAAATCTTCCATACTTACCCTCGCGTTCAAACCTGAAAATAAACCTAAGTGTGCTGCATGCGCACAGCCTGTAGTGCGCACGTGGTTCACTTAGGAACCGCCCCCATCGCAATATCGGAAGTGCCGGTTTCCCGCGCATGCGCATTGCATGCAGGAAACCGGCACTTCGGGACACAATACGGGTGAGTACACAGTGCGTAAGCTCCCGTATTCTGCCGAATTTCTGGGCCATTATACACTCACTAGCTTATCACACTATTTAGCGTAGAGAGCACACTCTGCAACCCCCTTCAAGGTTACTTTCCGGGGGATTGGAAGGGGGGACTGAAGGATTCAGCTTGTACTGAAGGATCCAGCTTGTTCCCAAAGAATTCTGGGATACTTGACTATTTTAACTGAAAAGGTTCAGCTTGTTTCCAATGAATTCTGGGATACTTGACTATGCAGGTTTAGCTGACTGAAACACATTTGCAGACAGCAAGGGGCCTCTTCTCTTATCAAACTTCGGAATGTGTTTGTATTCACAGCCTCAGTAGAGCCATTGTCAAAACACAGCCTGGCCTCCCAAAAGATAAGGGTGCAATTAACAACCAACACTGTTCCAGTCACTGAGCGCAAAAGCCATTACGGCCTTGAGCCATCCCGCTTGTTCGACAGTTAAGGATATAAAATGTTTTCTTAAACTATAAACTCTGCCTACAAAGGGGAAGAGATAAAAGCAGGAATTTGGGGAGTAGGATGAGACAACCAACTTCTGTGACTGGCATGGTCAGCGGGTATCCGAGTTCAAGGGGAGGGCTCGACAGTTGGGTGACTAACCATCTAACCAATAGAGATTAACTGTAGTGACACTGTTTGTATATGTACGCCCCATTCTGAAGTAAGTGGGCGGTGCTTATAGAAATGTATAACTTGAATGAACCGTTACTTGTCCCTCAGAGAGTGAACCCCTAACCTGAGGAAGCTGAGTGGCTCTCCCTTGTGCACAAGTCTTTTGTTTGTTATAATAAATTCTGAACTTGTCCGCAATTCCGTCTCCGTCTGAGATTTCTCCAAATTCAAATCTAACACTGCCTAGTGATCATAGACCAGTTTACAAGGTGGGTGGAAGCATTCCCCCCTAGAGCCTGTAATGCTCAGACTGTGGCCCGAATATTTGCATACGACGTGATACCGAGATGGGGGGTCCCGTTACAAGTAGATTCAGATCAAGGTACCCACTTTACGGGAAAGGTAAGGTACTGGGAGTAAGACAAAAGTTCCACATCCCCTATCATCCGCAAAGCTCAGGCATGGTAGAGCGAATGAACAGAACCTTGAAAACAACCTTAAGCAAGGCCATAGCCGAAACCGGACAGGGATGGGTGGATGTCCTCCCGTGTACCTTGATGAGGCTGAAATCCACCCCAAACAGGATGAGCGGACTGACACCATATGAAATCATGACTGGACGAGCAATGCGTCTGCTGGAAGGAGTAGCATGTGGTAGCGAGGGACTAGGACTCTTAAAAGATAAAATTCGGAAATACGTACAAACATTGGATAAACAATTGAAGGAGCTCAAAAAAGAAGTCAAAGAACAGCAAGACATTAGAGATAAAAATACACAAAAGCAGGGGGCCTCGGAGCCCCTTCTCAAGGTGGGCGAGCAGGTATTTGTTAAAATATCGCCAGAGAGATCGGGATTCTCACTTAGATGGACCGGACCATTTGACGTTATCATGACCAGCGATACGTGTGCATGCATAGATATGAGGGGAAAGGGAGATGGAAACATTGGACCGAACTGAAACGATACAACAATAACCCATCTGACCATAAATCCCACAGGAATAATGGAATAAACACCGGAGATAAACTAACATCTGGTGACGACCAGGCTTCTGCTTAATTTACAGCGAAACTTCGCCATGAAGATGGGATTACTGCTGGGAATCGTATGCATCACGAAATAAGTTAAGGGACATCGCACATTACACGACAAGTATATAACGAAGAAGCACCATGTTTTAATGGAACAATCATATTCGGAGTCTCATCCACTGTCCCCAATACACAGAAAGAAGAGACAAGCGAACCGATGATGCTACAATGTCCAGATATGAAACCTGGACCCACGAATGGATTAGTATTATTTACCGAAGGAGAACAA
The DNA here is from genome assembly GCA_030390025.1 of Squalus acanthias. Taxonomy (NCBI): domain Eukaryota; kingdom Metazoa; phylum Chordata; class Chondrichthyes; order Squaliformes; family Squalidae; genus Squalus; species Squalus acanthias. Next base: position 525,179 of record JASTWF010000323.1, read on the forward strand.
TTGTATGGTAACGTGAGACATGAAATTGTACCGGTACTAATGAACCTAACCATGTTACAATGGCCAGGATATTGTGAGAGGTTTAACAAAACCAAAGAATTGCATGCATATATGATAAAGAATGTAATTAACCAAGCTGCTGATGCGACAGGGGCCATTAGTTTCAGTGGACATGCTGCATTCCACCAAAGGATTAAGAGGAGCTCAGGAACCGCCATACTCACAGGAATAAACACAGGGACATCATTCATTAATGTCCCAGATATACAAGGAGTCCAGATTAGTGTGGAACGACTGCAAAGGGTAATACAGCAGATTTTAGAGAAGGAAACTGGTTTGGTTTGACAAGGATCAGAGTTAGGAGTTCATACGATAAGGAAATTACTCGAGGGAATCAAGTTTATAGAGGACCATGCTAGCATTATCAACAAACTAAACCACAGAGGTGAGAAACAAGCAAAGGATGGGGTAGGGCGAGGCCTGTGTCATGCCTATGGCCAATGGATCATCGGACAGTTAAAACATAATCTGGCACAGATACAGCGAGGCGAGGTACCAGAATGGATTAACAGCACACAGCTCCATGGCCTCAGCCAGAATCTAGGCCCTCTGAGTGCTTGAACCCTCAAAGGAATGACCAGAGTATATCCGGTGATAGAAAAATGTAAAGCAGAAGTGACAGCAATGATAGGCATGGTACTCCTGATACCAGTGGTGGGACTAGACACGAGTTCATACCCACAGTACCAGGTAACAAATATAGGGATAGTGAGGGGTGAGACATACCTCCAATACTATCTGATTGATAGCTACGCCATCAGGAAGAATGGTACTATGAGAGGATTCTCCCTAAACGGATGCCACGGGAAAGGCACGCTTACGATATGCCCACATCCGGTAGGAGAAGGCCCTAAGGATGAGTGCAGCTATAATAAGACAGAGGGGTGTGTGTTGGAATTATGACATGTTGACCAACATCACACCGGCTCACGATACAGGGGAGAAGGGGAGTATTGTATAGCCACCAAAGAGACTGAGTACCAATATCGTAACCTTGTGTGTGCAATCACAATGCCCAACTTCTGCTTTACGCCAAAGATCCCTGTGACAATTGGACACACCAGATTGGAGTATGTACATTCAAGTGAGGAGATAAAACTCAATGTGTCAGATAATCTAAGGGACGAGTTGGTCAATTATGAAGATCCGGTAGGGGCCCTAGTACCACACCTGCAAGAGGATCTGCATGAAATGAAAGAGGATTTAAGTAAGATGGTGAAACAATACATAGTGTTGCAAAGGAATTTTGCAGAATTAGAAAAGGACATAGAGGTAGGGCTACAGGAATTCCCGTGGTGTGCGCAGCTGTGGGATTGGGGAATGAATGTCAACATATATCCATGGATCCGCATCATTTCTCATATATATTAGTGATAGTACAGTTAGTCATGGCTATAGGATGGGGAATAGCATCATGCACCGCTTGTAAAAAGAAACGGACCAAACAAAGAGCTAAAGCGAGCCAGAAAGAGCTGGAAAACGCAAGTTTGCTCAAAACATGATGGGTATGCAGGGCCTCCCGAACCAGCGAACTGAGTACCACACATAGAACAGGATGGTCCCAGGCTCCATGCCTGCCTTGTACCCAGTGAGCTGCTTTCATCCAGTGTGGTTGAACGACACACACGTAGCAGGAAGATCCCAGCTGAGTGAGCTGCTCTGACCCGGGACGATACTGTGGACCACGCACAATCCCAGATTCCATGCCCGGCCTGTGCCCAGTGAGCTGCCCTCTCTCACCCAGTGTGGTATTTTGCCCCACTCACAAAGCAGGAAATCACAGGCTCCATGCTCGGTCTGTGTCCAGTGAGCAGTCCTCTCTCACCCGGTTGAATGTGGCCGGACTCTCAGGCTGACACCAGGAGTTTTGAAGAGTTGGTGCAGCGCCGCAACTGGCGGGAGCGGGGTGCTGCAGCGTGACATGTTTACATAGACAGCTCCTACTGGAACCCGTGAGTCGGGGATTTACACTCGGGCCTCGCGGGGATTCCCGGCCACAAACCCCTTCTTCCCTCCGGCGTTCCCCCGCTGGATGAGGAGCCACGGGCCGGGACATTGCCTGCCGCTGCCGCCCAACGCTGATCTAGCGACCACCGGCTCGCTGACAATCGCCGTCCTCTGAGGAGGCCTTGCGGCCAATCGGAGTCACCGCTGTGTGACCGACAGCTGTCTCAGCCAATCAGAGCGCAGCGTAAACCGCGATGGACCAATCACAGCGGAACTGCGCGCGGACTTTGTGACGTTCAGCTCACCGAAACAATCGCTGAGCGCCGCTACCGCGCTATGACCAATCGGAGCACAGACGTGCGGTTTAATTCCGCACAGCGAAGTTGCGTCATTCTCCTCTCAGCGTCATTGCGTCCTTTTGCTTTGACAGACAGGCGAGTCATGCCGCTGCTATGCGCCGGTTCCAAAGAGAGAGAGGAGGCGGGACAGCGCTCTTAAAGCGGAGCCGCGCTGAAAATTACAGTTGTGCAACTATATTTCACTGCTGATCATTAAAGCTGGAACCGGACTGCTGAAAGTCAGTGGGTGAAAGAGGAGGATCCCGGGGGATAGGAAGTGGGAAAGAAATGGCGAAGGGTTGGTGGGTGACGGGGAAATAAATGAGATAGGGGATCGAAATGGTGGGAAGGGAAATAAATAAAAAGGTGGAGAAGTTTAGGGAGGGAATTCAAGAGCTTCGGGCCTCGGCAGCTGAAGGCATGGCGGCCAATGATTGGACTGATTAAAATCGGGGATGCTGAAGATGCCAGAATTAAAGGAGTGCGGATATCTCAAAGTATTGTAGGGCTGAAGGAGGTTACAGAGATAGGGAGGGGCAAGGCCATGGAAGGATTTCAAAACAAGGATGAAAATTTAGGGAGCCGGACCAGGAGCCAATGTCGGTCAGCGAACACAGGGGTGATGGGTGAACGGGACTTGGTGCAAGTTAGGACACGGGCAACAGCGTTTGGATGAGCTAAAGTTTATGGAGGATGGAAATTGGGAGGCCGGCCAGAAGAGCATTGGAATAGTCGAGTCCAGAGGCGACAAAGGCATGGATGAGGGTTTCAGCAGCAGATGAGCTGAAGCAGGGGTTGAGTTGGGCGATGTTACATAGCTGGAATTAGGCGGTCTTGGTAATGGAGCGGATATGTCGTCGGAAGGTCATTTAAGTGTCACATGGGATACCAAGGTTGTGAATGATCTTGTTCAGCCTCAGACAGTGTCCAGGGAGAGGGATGGAGTTGGTGGCTAGGGAACGGAGTTTGTGGTTGGGACCGAAGACAATGGCTTCCATCTTCCCAATATTTAGTTGGAAGAAATGTCTGCTCATCCAGTACTGGATGTAGGACAAGCAGTCTGACAATTTAGAGATAGTGAAGGGTTCGAGGGAGGTGGTGAGGTAGAGCTGGGTGTTATCAGCGTACATGTGTAAATTGCTACTATGATTTCAGATGATGTCGCCGAGTGGCAGCATGAAGATGAGAAATATGAGGGTGCCAAGGATGGATCCTTGGGGGTCACCAGAGGTAATAGTGTGTGGGCAGGAAGAGAATCCCTTGCAGGTGATTCTCTGGTTATGGTTAGATAGATAAGAATGGACCAGGTGAGTGCAGCCCCACTCATCTGGGTGACGGAGGAGAGGCGTTGGAGGAGGATGGAATGGTCAACCATGTCAAAGTCTGCAGACAGGTCGAGAAGGATGAGAAGGGGCAGTTTTACATTGTCACAGTCACATAGGATGTCATTTGTGACTTTGATATGGGCCATTTCAGGGCTGTGGCAGGGGCGGCAACTTGACTGGAGTGCTTCAAACATTGAGTTGCACGAAAGATCGGCTTGGATTTGGGAGCTGACAATACATTCAAGAACCTTGGAGAGGAAACGGAGGTTGGAGATGGGGCGGTAGTTTGGAAGAACAGGGGGGGTCAAGGGTGGATTTTTTAAGAAGGGGTGATGACGGAGGATTTGAATGTGAGGGGGACAGTATCTCCTCTAAGATGCTCCTTAAAACCTGCCCCTTTGAACTAGCTTTCGGTCACCTGTCCTATTATCTCATTATGTGGCTCGGTGTTAAATTTTGTTTGATAATCGCTCCTGTGAGGTGCCTTGTGATGTTTTGTGACGTTAAAGGTGCTATGTAAAGGCAAGTTGTTGTTGTTCTTGATGATAGGTATGTATATCAATGTTAGAGAGTTCAATTAAGTATCCACAGCGTATAATTTTTATAATTTTATAATTTTTAATGTTTATATGAATACTTCCAATCAGCATTTATATAATTCAAAACATTAAGTATGAATGAAATGGCCTATCTAGAACTCACAAGATTAGAAACATAAATCCAAGCCACATGTATATAATCTAAGGCAGCCTGTGTACAATGTAACCGGGTATACTTATCTCTCAACATAACATATTCCTGCAATATTGTATTTATAAGCTAACATTATTAGTGGAAACGTTATACATGCGTGTGTGTCATTTAATGCAACATTTCTATATATTGAAATGACATATCTAAAATTTCAGAAAACAAGTATAACATTAAACAGTGGATGAATAATTTAAAACCATAAATGTATTAAAACAGTTTGTGCCTATTTAAAGTAGCTTTCTTGAAAGCGAAAGCATTCACATTTACACACCATATCCGTCATTTAAAATAGCATGTGCCTATCGATTGATATCATCTCATTTCAAAATACTTATTCCAGTGTTTCTTCCTCTTTATATGCCCATGTTCAAGGCCACAGGACATTGACCGTTTCAATGGGAACTGGAGAGAACGGGTGACTTTAAAATGGGGATTCAATTTTCACCCCCTCCAATAACAGGGAGATGATGAGAATTGTTTTTAAACAGCGAATTATTATGATCTGGAATTTACTGCCAGAAAGGGCGGTGGAAGTAGATTCAGTCGCAACTTACAAAAGGGAATTGGATACATACTTGAAAGGGGGAAATTGACAGGGCTGTGGAGAAATAGCAGGGCAGTGGGTCGAATTGGAGAGCTCTTTCAAAGAGCCGGCACAGGCAGGATGGGCCCAATAGCCTCCTCCTGTGCTTTGTCATTCCAGGAATTTTGAGGTATAATACTCCCTGGTAGCAGGAGGTGGCGCCATTGCCTAAATCATCCCCAATCCACCAAGAAGCCTGTTGCTGAAATGCAGCCAGCATTGACCCTCCCATTTAACAGTAACTCTGGTAACATTAGTGATGAATTTACATTGATCTCTCATTTCTTTCTGCCCCCCTCACCCTCCGCAGGTACAGACTGTCGCTGAGGGTCGGGATCCACAGAGCTGGGCTGCATCACTGGTACCTCACCCCAAGGGCCTGCTCTCCTGTGTCAGCCCAGACACTCAGTGAAAGCATCTACCAGCAGGTAGAACTGCTGACCAGGGAGAGCCAGAGAGGGAGAAAGAGTGAGAGAGCGAGAGAGGGAGAGAGAGAGAGACGGAGACTAGAGGGGGAGACACAGGAAGACAAAGATAGAGGACAGTGAAAGAAAGAGTGGGGGAGAGAGAGATGGGGCAGCGAGAGAGATAGAGAGAAAGTGACAGAAAAAGAGACAGAGCGAGACAGAGAGAAATGGAGATAGAGAGAGGGGCAGGAAGTGAGACAGATAGAGAGAAAGTGAGACAGTGAGAGATAAAGAGAGTGAGACAAAGCGAAATGGAAATCGAGAGTGGTGAGAATGTGGAACTCGTTACCACAGGGAGTCGTTGAAGCGAATAGTACAGATGCATTGAAGGGGAGGCGAGATAAGCCGATGAGGGAGAAAGGAATAGAGGGCTAGGCTGATAGAGTTAGATGAGGAAAGACGGGAGGAGGCTCGAGTGGAGCATAAACGCTGGCATGGACTTCTTGGGCCGAATGGCCAGTTTATGTGCTGTATATCCTATGTAATCTTATGTGGAGTGAGAGGGGCTGGGAGAGAGACAGATAGAGAGAAAGTGAGACAGTGAGAGAGAAAGAGAGAAGAAATGAGAGAGATAGAGAGTGAGGGGCCTAAAAGTAGAGACAGAGAAAGATAATGGGGGAGAGGGAGACATGTAAACAGGGAGAGAGAGAAAAAAGCAAAGAGACAGACAGAGAGTGGAGGAGAAGGAAAAAGAGACGGAGTGGCAGAGACAGAGAGAGAGGAGAGATAGATGGCAACAGACAAAAGAGGAGATGGAGACAGAGGGAGATGTGCTTCCCTCTTTGTTCTCTAAATTCCTGTGTGCTGTGGGCCCTGTCAACCATTAATGATCCTTTGACAGAATGATATTTAATACTGAGTGTAATCTCAGGTCTTTTATCCACAATAAGTGCTGAGCTGTTGACAGCTAAACAGAAGACACTTGTTGGCAGATCAATGGATTTGTTCCAGGAAGAAAGTGGATTAATTTAAATACTCTGGGTGGTATGAGTAAAGCAGGAATTGATGTCCCGAGAGGGAGGCGGTATCACAGAGTGGAGAAGTGCAACTGAACGCATCCCCCAGGATCTGTGGGAATCGGCTCAGTCCCACACACACCCTGGGGTTGGGACTCAGTCCCATACGCACCCTGGGGGATAGTTTTAGTCCCACACACACCCCGGGAGATGGACTCCGGCCCGCACACACCCTGGGGGTTGGACTCAGTCCCACACACACCCTGGGGGTTGGCTCTCAGACCCACACAAACCCCGGGAGATGTATTTTAGTCCCGCAAACACCCTGGGCGATAGGGCTCATTTCCACACACACCCTGGGAGGTTCGGTTCCAGTCCCACACACACCCCGGGAGATGGTTTCAGTCCCGCACACACCCTGGGGGATGGATGGAGTCCCACACACACCCAGGGGTTTTGTTTCAGACCCACACACACTCTGGGAGATGTCTGTCAGTTTCGCACACACACTGGGGGCTGGAACTCAGTCTCACACACACCTTGGGCGATGGGTGACAGTCCCAAACACAACCTGGGAGATGGTATTCAGTCCCGCACACATCCTGAGGCATGGAATCAGTCCCTCACAGACCATGGGGGTATGGGACTCTGTTACACACCCTGTGAGATGGAATTCAGTGCCACACATTCCTTGGGGTTGGAGTCATTCTATCCGGCCCGCTGGACGGGGCCAGAAATAGATCGCGAGTCGGAGCTCGAGCTGCATATCAGTCTGTCAACTTTCACTTCTCGTGAGTCAGAGACCGACTCGAACTGCAGCCAGGGAACACACATTAATACTTAATTCAATTTATCAATTTGTAAAAGTGATTCTCCCCAGCCTGATCTTAAAAGTATCCGTTCCGTGATCCTGGGCCCCAATGGCGAAGGTCCGTACCCAATATGCCCTGTCCATTTTAGAGTCGAGTCACATCTGCTCATCTCGATCACACTTTCACTGAAGAAAGAGAGCGGCATTGCGTCTTTCTTCTCCCGGTACCCAGAGTACGACGGCAGGGGGATTTTCATCGCCGTCGAAGACACGACAGTGAATCCTGGAGTACATGGATTCCAGATAATGGCACGCGATTGTAGTTCAGGCCTTGCAAGGCCTCGGGCTCGCGTACTCAGCATGCTGAATAGAGAAAACCTTTTGTATGGGAGGCCACGCAGAATCGAGCCGCTCTGCCAAACAGTCACGTAGACTTTTAGTACAACATATAATCGATCGATCAATCATTTAATTAATTTAGTAACAGAATATTTGACTTGACATTGCGTGTATGTAAGATAGCATCTGACGATTATCTGAATTTATTTTTTCAGGCGGCAGCAGTTGATGATTCTGCCATCCCCATTTGCAGCATTTAATCTCTCCTGCCTTCAATTCTAGTAGACTGGCCCTTCAGTTCCTTCCTCCCCTCCCCACCTTTCCCTGCCTCTGCAATTGCTTAAAACCTGTGACATCTCCAACGTTTTCCAATTCTGACGAAGGGTCACAGACCTGAAACGTTAAATCTGTTCCTCTCTCCACAGATGCTGCCTGGCCTGCTGAGTGTTTCAAGCATTTTCTGTATTTATTTCAGATTTCCAGCATCCGCAGTATTTTGCTATTGTATTATTTTTATGATTATTGGGAGGGTAGAAGTGGGACTCATGACCAAAACTATGAGTTGCCCTGTTTCACATTTACCAATTTAACTCTTTGCTCTCACCAATGAATGTTAGTGGGGTCAATAATTCTTGCAAAATTATTCACCCGTTTTATTATCCCACTTAATTAGCATAACGGGCATAACTAAACGGACCCGGGTATATTGGACATTGCACTCGCTGTTTATAATTTAAGCCCTTTTTCCCTTTGCCATGAACAATTTATGTTTGTCATGACTGGAAGAAGGTTGGAGAGATTTATGTCGTTGGCCAGTCCCAATATTAAATAGCACTCGGGGATGAACTGTGCATTATAATGGTGCATTACTTGTGGCCATTCTCAAGTGAAAGTTCACAAAACTTATCAGCATCTTGGCTATTCTCAGGAGTGATCGCACGTTGACAATGAACAAGCTCAATTTTGATGGCTGACCTGGGACGCAATCTGCGGATTAAATCATTTTCAGAATCACCTCATTATTTCTCAGCGAGGTTTCAAAAGCATCAAGTAGCACTTTCAGGTGCAATTTTTAAAGGTTGTATCAATGATTTTATCCCTGATTGTGCCTTATACCATGGTTATAATTGCCAGCGGAAGCAGAGTCGATCGCTCATTTTCCACTATAAGACTGAATTGAGACCATTTGGAATAAACAGACCGAGCACTTTTCAAAGTGACTCGTGAACCTGCATCATGTTGGTTAGCCTGTTAATAAGTGTTGTTATTTTTAGTCAGTGTGGAAACGGCATGAAGGGTTCTTTATACAATAAATGCCAGAACTAATTTTAATGGTAGCTGTGGTGAACACAATTCATTTTATTTGTGCGGCAATGTTCCCTCTAATTATTTTTTGTGCGCGGTCCCTTTAAATTTGCTGTATCTCTTCCAGCGGCAGGAGCTGGTGAGCGGCCTGCACGTGACCTCGCCATTGGTCCGCGGCCGCGCACCTTCGGGGGAACATTGGTGTGCGGCCCTCAACAGCTCAACAAAACTTGTTAACTGGCCCTCCAGCACAAATAATTGCCTGCCCCTGCTCTGCACTGTCCCATCAAAGACTCCCAGGGGTAGTTATAGTACGGATTAGATACAGAGTAAAGCTTCCTCTGCACTGTCCCATCAAACGGTCTGTGGGTCTAATTCAAAGTTGGCCGCTTCCAATCTGCCTGAACAAACCCGTCCAACTGAGATATCTTGAACCCCGACCGGCCAGAATGTTGACACTCTGGGACACCTGTCTTATCTCAGTACCTTTCTGAATGTATTAGGCACTTGCAGAGATTCCCTGCAGCGGTTTCCTATTCCCATTTCTTGCGATTTTCAAATCTTCTCAGCCTCATTCCACCCCCGAACCCCTACCCTCGGGCACACTCATCCTAAAAAGAAACAAGATACGGATCTGAAGCTGTGATCAATGCAGTCAGTTTTATTTCTGATTACAGCCCATTATTCTGATAGCAGTAATACAGGGGCAGGGGGAACGGGACCTAAACAATCAAACAGAGCCTGCTTCCCGTGAAGGAAGGTTTCATTCAGTGAGAACGTGGAGAGCTCGGGCTGGTGGGAATCCATCACTGGATCTTTCACTGTTTCGGAAAGCAACATCGGACCCCAGGGTAGCAGCCTAGGTTTCTGGCATGCACCTCGCTTGTGTTACAGTCGCCCTCACGACACTCTCCTCCATACCAGTTGCAGAGCACTAAAATACAAAATGATGAATTGATTAATGGTTCTTTACACAGAGGGAGGGAGAACAATGAGAAAACATGACGCTGAGTCTGTCAGTGTTACTGGGACTGACTCTGGACCACACATGAACCTTAACTCTTCTATGATTAATGAAACTCCACACCACTCCCCCTCGCCTGACATGTACAGGCTCAATATTTGTCCTGAAGCGCAGCCCAAGGGGTTTTCCTCAGAATGGAGTCCACCACACCCGCTATCTGAGACCAGGGACACAGAGAATTAGGATCTGACATTGATATAGAAACTTTCCCGGCACCAGAAGGGCCTAAAGAGATTCACAGACAATGGATTGGTTCTGAAGTGCCGACACTGTTCTGTCGGAAATGCGGCAGCCAATTAGCTCACAGCAAAGTCCCACAAACAGCAAATGAGATTTGACAGTATGGGGAGTCTCTGCTCATGTTGGTTGAGAGAGTGATGTTGGTCCAAGACACCGGGAGAACTCCCAGCTCTTCAAATAATGCCATCAGGTGTTTCCTGCCCCATGAACAGGTAGAGTGTCGCCGTTTAACATTTCATTTCCAACATGACACCTCAGACAGTGCAGCACTCCCCCAGTGCTGTCTGTTTGTACTGGACTGGGGCATCAACCCACAACTTGTTCACTCAACTCCCAACTGAGCCAAACTGACACCCAGCTACTGACAATTGATCATTTCACCGCTTGCCTCCTCTACTTAGACCATGTTCTCAAATCCCGATCTCCATGAAGGTTGCAGAATTATTCCAATTAAATAAACCTGTTTTGAAACCCTTTTGATCCCATTCCCTGCAGTCATGTTATGAAAAGCTGACTCATGTCTGGGGACCGGTTCCACAGACACCTCCAGTATCGCTCCCAATTCACCATTCTTCATCTGTGAGACTGGACAGTGAGTGTGGGGGAGAGGGACTGAAGGAACTCCCGCTCCTGTCCTCACAGAGTCCGCACACTCACACTTTGCAGCAGGTAGCAGTGATTGAGAGCAGCAACTGGGAGTTTCCCCTCCGTATTACCCGGGTACTGAGGCCAATTACAGACTCACCCAACCGGGTCCATGCTCCGGCTGAGATCCGCCCACTCGGCCCCGGCCAGTAATTTGTGCTTTTATTGCTGGTCTGTTTGGATCAGCAAACACCCACCATTCCCTCGACCCACTGAGGTTCCCGCTGAATGTTCGGGGGATTTACCCGTGGAACTGGTTCAGATTAAATTCTTCAGACTTTCTTACAATCTCACAATCACCTTCACTCAACCAATCAAACCGTGACATTCAAACAGAGAGTAAAATAGTTTTAAAAATTAAAGCTGTCTGAACACTGGTTGCTGATAGACCGGATAAATGTACCTCTAGGATGCTCCCCCATAGCAGGGCTGGGCTGAGTCAGCACCAGGAATCCAAGAAGCAAGAGGAGAGCTTTCATCATCATCTTCTGTGGCATTTTCCAGAGTCCGGTTCAGGCGGCTGGAGAAATGTTCTGACTCCGGACTCAGAGTTTGCTGCATTTATAATCTCACACACACGGGGAGTGGCTCTGCTCTCTGGAAATATCCTGGGAAAAGGCGTTTTCTTTCTGTGTGACGTGGATCAGTTGGCAGCTGGACCCAGTTGGCAGTTCTCGATCTTTCAGAAGACAAGGTTGTGTGTTTGGGCTGAACTCCAGGACTTAACTCCTGAGCTCAGCTGGCATGATGCGGCAGGTACACAAACATTATGGGAATCAGGCGGGGAAGTGGAGTTGAGGTCGAAGATCAGCCATGGTATTATTGAATGGTGGAGCAGGTTCGAAGGGCCGTATGGCCAACTCCTGCTCCTAATTCTTATCTCCTTATGTTCTTAACAGGACATTTAACCCATCAAACCTAGGCCTAGAAATTGGATATGGCCCGAAAATGGGCGGTGTCATGGCCCAGTGCTGTTTGGCTGCGCCCGTTCAAAGTGGTCCAGGCAGACTGCAAAATTCATGCTGCCTGCTCATTTACATGATTGTAGTGCTGATGTCAGCGCTAAACGCGCTGCTGATTGGCTTACCACTCAACAGCTGGGCTAATATCGGGTGCAGTCTAATGGCCTGTAATGTCTGGCCCCGTCTTTCTGCACTACTTAAAGGGGAGGTGCTTTGATGCAGCAGCAGCTCCTTGTCACTGCAGTAGGAGTTGGAATTGCAGTAATGAGAACGAGCCACAAGGTCCTCCGATTCGGTTCTGGAGGCATTGGTCGTGGCAGTGGAAGGAGGCGGGCTGACCTGTTCCCGCAGGGTGGCAGGAAGCCATCAGTGCACACTTCCAGAAGGCTGTGACAGGAGATAGCTGGGTACGTCACGGCCAACAGTGTCGTGTCACGGCCAACAGTGTCGTAGCATGAACATGGACCCACTGCCGCAAGAAGATTAATGACCTCACAAGGCAGGTCAAGGTGAGTGAAGGCTTCAGCAAATTCCATATCCCACCATCTGCACCACAAGCCTCAGACACAGCTCAATGCACCACACCCCCATCACTCACCTACCTACCACCACTCAGACCCCACAATCATAGCTTCACTTCACCCTCACAACCTTACCACTGCTGCAACACTCACACCCACATCTCACACCTTGCACACACCGACAGCTATTCAACTATGGCAGGCACATCACCCAAACACTCACTGACACACTTTCCCTTCTCTTGCAGGCCAAGGTGGCTCACAACCGCCGCAAGCAGCGGCAGACGGGAGACGGCCAAGCCGCTGTACAGACCTCTGCCAACTGGAGGAGACAGTGCTCGACATCATTGAAGGGGAAGTCACCGAGGCCGCGACAACGCGATGTTGAAGCCCTTGGGGACAATAACGCTATGCTCATTCCTAATCCTTCTTCTCATATCCCACATCCCCTCATCCCTCAACCTCTTCTCACTGACTAGCTGCTGATGCTGTATACAAGGAGATCTTGCTTTCCCCCTCCCCTCACCATAACCCGACTCTTGTGTCTGTCTGCTTTCAGATGAACAAGATCTGCCACCCGCATAGCCTGTCCCCGAAGTATTGGAGATGAAGAAGGTGGCACACGACACTGCATCTGACACAAGACACCAGCTCAGAAACTGGCACTGCACAGAAGGTAGAGGGCAATATAGATGCGGGATATGCACATGGTGCCAAGAAACACACACAAACATGTACAGACATTGCTATGCATACATGTACAGACAGTCACATACACAGGCTCGTCCAGATAGGCACACACAGACTGAGCAGGAGGGAGAGGGTTAAGGTTGTAGGTGGATTGAAATCAGTGACAGAGAGATTTTAAACAGGCTTCTAAATGCACTTGTTTGGCACGTAACAGTCAGTCTGCCGATTTAGGGCCCAGTGTGGTACAAATCTGACCTCTCACTGAGGACTGTGTTTGAACTCCCCACATTCATTTTACACAAGATCTTCAGATCAGTAGGGGTGAAAGGTCAGAGTTTTGACCCTCTGACACCCAGCCCAATGCTGAAGATTATTTCGAGTGCTGTACCGTGTCCAGTCAGAATTCACCGTAGAATTACATCAAATTTACAGCACAGAAACAGGCCATTCAGCCCAACAGGTCCATGCCGGTGTTTATGCTCCACACGAGCCTCCTCTTCCCTTACTTCACCTCACCCTATCATATCCTTCGATTCATTTCTCCCTCATGTACTTATCTAGCTTCCCCTGAAAGGCACTCTGCTATTCAACTCAACTACTCCATGTGACAGCAAGCTCTACATTCTGACCACTCTCTGGGTGAAGCGGTTTCTCCTGAGTTCATTATTGGATTTATTAGTGACTATCTTATGTTTATGACCCCTAGTTTTGGATTCCCCACACATGGTAACATCTTTTCTACATCCACCCTATCAAACCCCTTCATAATTATCAAGATCTCTATTAGATCATCGCTCAGCCTTCTCTATTCCAGAGAAAGAGCCCCAGCATGGTCAGTCATTCTGGATACTTGGAACCTCTCAGTTCTGGTATAATGCTTGTAAATCTTTTTTGCACCTTCTCCAGTGTCTCAATATACTTTTCGTAATATGGAGACCAGAACTGTACACAGTACTCCAATTGTGGTCTAACCAAGGTTCTATACACGGTTAACATAACTGCTCTGCTTTTCAAATCTCTTATTCTAGAAATGAACCCCAGTGCTTTGCTTGCATTTTTATGGCCTTGTTAACCTGATTTTAATGATTTGTGCATCTGTTCCTCTAGATCCATTTACTCCTTTACCCCATTTAGACACTTACTATCCAAGGAGTGTGTGGCCTCCTTATTCCTCCTACCAAAATGCACCACCTCACACCTCTCTATATTGAAATTAATGTGCCATTTACACGCCCATCATCCAAGTTTAACATCTTGTATTGTCACAATCCTCATCAGTATTAATTAAAATACCACATTTGGGGTCATCCACAAATTTTGAAATTGTGCCAACAATTCAGAGTAAATATATTGGTGCCTCTGCTATCTCTTCCCTTGCTTCGTTTAGTATGTGTAAATTAATGCATCCAGACCTGCCATTTTATCCTCGCTAACTTTTGCTAGTTTATCAATTCTTTTTCCCTTTCAATTTTAAAGGTCTTGATATCTTTTTTGATCTCTTCTTGCAACATCATATCCACCTTGTTCGTCGACCAGGTTAAAAACTGAGGCATTTTCTGCCATTTCGCTGTCATTACCGGAGAGTTTATCTTGTGCATCTTTTAGTGGTTCTGTCCCTATCCTGTTTTATCTTTTGTTTTGTGTGTCTGTAGATTATTTTTTACTATTTATTTTTATATTACTTGATAATTTAATGTTGCAGTTTCTTTTCGCCTTCCTAATTGTTTTTTTTTTTTTACTTCTTTCCCAACCTCTTCCTATTCCCTTTTGTCATCCTTTCATTTTTGATCACTGTACTCAGTGTCTGCCTTTTTCTTTAATTTTAATTTTGCCCATATCTCTTTATTCATCCCTGGTGTTTCATTATTGGTCAGTTTGATCTTGTTCATTTTAGTGGAATATATTTCTCCTGAATTCTATTGATCACATTTTAAATATTTCCCACTGCTGTTCTCTCTCATTGTCTGTCTCTTCCGTTCCAGCTTATCTTCACTGCTCCATTCACATCACCTCAATCAGCTTTTTCCAAACGATTATTTTGTCTTTCTCAATCATTATTACTAAGTTGTGATCGATACTCTCCAGATTTTCACCTAAGCTCACTTCTCTTATCTGCTCTGGTTCATCTCCCATTATAGATCCATCAGTGATTCCTCTCTTGTTGGGCTTCTTACGTACTGGGTAAGAAAGGAGTCCTGAACACACTGTAAATACTCCATTCCCTTTTCCCCTTTCCCTACCTCTTCTTGACAGATTATTTGGTGTTGTTTAAATCTCCTATGATTATTATATGTATTTTACACATTTGATAGGTTTTTACAGACACAGGCTGACAAAAATATTGAAAAACAAGGCCCAGTAGATTTAGAGAGGAGCACATCAGAGGCAAAGTGCACATAAGCGGGCGGAGAAGTCAGTGGACGATGACATGTAATAAAATGAATTCAGGAGAAGGGCTGAATGCGATATGGCGGCAGAGGTGCAGCAGAAGTTAGAACCAAAAGCAAGCTTCCCTCTCGATTATCAAATCTGGCAAATCCTGGACAGCTCCTTTTAAACCTGGAGGTGCAGAAGCCGTGATCAGCTCATGTAATGTGTTCAGAGCACAGGCCGGGCTCTGTGTTAAAGTGGTTGTGTTCAGATAGTGCTGGTACGTGAGGAATCTAGACTGAGAAGGTAGAAACTGAGAGGGGGAGGGGGGGAGGAGGGAGACTGAGAGTCAAAAAGAGGGACCAAGTGGAAGTGAAGAGAAAGGCTGAAAGAGTAAAACACCGAGGCAGAGAGAAAGATGAGAGAGGTAGAGCAAGGGTGAATGAGAGAGAGAGAGAGAGAGAGAGAGAGAGAGAGAGAGAGAGAGAGAGAGAGAGAGAGAGAGGCATAGTAAAAGAGAAAGAGTCTGAGAGAGAGATTTGTTTTAAATCGCTACTTCTCTGTTCAGTTTAATATTTCTCGAAGTTTATATTATGCTATAATATGAGATCGATGTCAGGTTATATTCACTAACTTTAAAGCAATGAGATTTTGTTCAGTCAGTACAGGTTTTGAGACCGGGACTGACTTCAGAGCAGGTGATCCAGCAGATCCGAGTTATACTGCCAGCTTCACATGGGTCTCTGGTCAAACTCCCTCTACACTGTCCCATCAAACACTCACAGGGCAGGCACTGCACGGGACAGATACAGAGTAAAGCTCCCGCTACACTGTCCCATCAAACACTCCCAGGGCAGGTACAGCACGGGTTAGATACAGAGTAAAGCTCCCTCTATACTTTCCCATCCAACACACCCAGGGCAGGCACTGCACGGGTTAGGTGCAGTGTCTGTAAGTCTAATGTAGATCATGTCTCATTCCAGTCTGCCTCAAGAAACCCATGAAATTGGGGATACAGTGCAGAATTTAGAAATGTACAGATGACACGTAACTTGGAAGTGTAGTAACGAGTGAGGAAGATAGTAAACTTCAAGATGATATAGACAGGCTGGAATGGCGGACGAAGTTCAACGCAGAAAGAATGAGGAGAGACAATACAAGCTAAATGTTCCAATTTTACAGGGGATGCGAGAACAAAGAGACTTGGGAA
Organism: Squalus acanthias; assembly: GCA_030390025.1. NCBI lineage: Eukaryota > Metazoa > Chordata > Chondrichthyes > Squaliformes > Squalidae > Squalus > Squalus acanthias. Next base: position 541,725 of record JASTWF010000323.1, read on the forward strand.
ATAACAACAGAAAACGCTGGAAAAACTGAGCAGGCCAGGCAGCATCCGTGGAGAGAGAAAGAGAGTTAACGTTTCAGGTCGATGACCTTTCGTCAGAACTGAGACTTGGGGTTGCTTGTGCACAAATCTTTGGGGGCAGGACAGGTTAACAACAGTCAGAACGTTATGTTTAACCTATATAAAACACGAGTGCGGTCCCAGCTGGAGTATTGTGTCCAATTCTGGGCACCACACTTTAGGATGTTTTGGAGAGGGTACAAAGGAGATTTACTAGAATGGTTTCAGTGATGAGGGATTACTGTTACATGGATAGACGAGAGATGATGGGATTTTCTCCTTGGAGCAGGAAAGGCCAAGAGGAGATTTGATAGGTGTTTAAAATCATGAAGGGTTCAGATAGAGTCAATAATGAGAATCTGTTTCTAATGGCTGAAGCGTCGATAACCAGAGGGCACAGGTGATTGGCAAAAGAACCAGAGGAGACATGAGGAAAAACGTGTTTATGCAACGAGTGGTTAGGATTTAGAATGACTGACTGAGGGTGCTGGATACAGATTCAATAATAGCCTTCAAAAGGGAATTGACTAAATACGTGAAGGAGAAATAATTGCCGTGATAGGGGGAAAGAGCGGGGGAGGGGGACTAACTGGATTGCTCTTCGAAAGAGCAGGTGCAGAGTCAATCGGCCGAAGGGCTTCCGTCTGTGCTGTATTATCACAGAATATATCACAGAATATCACAGAATCTATGATTATTATTATCATTCTATGATTCTGTAAGTGAGATATCTTGAACCCCGAACGGTCAAAGTGCTGCCACTCTGGGACACCTGTCTTATCTCAATACTTGTCTGAATGTGTTATTAGGCACTCACCGAGATTACCTGTAGCAGTCTCCTCTTCCCATTTCCTACGATTCCCAAATCTTCTCCCAGCCTCATTCCACCCCAAAACACCTTGTCCTCGGACACAGTGATCCTAAAGAGAAACAAGACACGGATGTGAAGCTGTGATCAATGCAGTAAGTTTTATTTCTGAGTACAGCCCATTATTCTGACAGCAGTAATACAGGGTCAGAGGTTACGGGACCTAAACAATCAAACAGAGGCTGCTTCCCGTGAAGGAAGGTTTCATTCAGTGAGAACGTGGAGAGCTCGGGCTGGTGGCAATCCATCACTGGATCTTTCACTTTCAGTCTGCAACATCCGAACCCACCGGGGAAGGATAGTGGGACAAATTTCAGGTTCGTGTTACAGGGGCCCTCACGATACAGTGTACAAAGCCCTCTTCTGCAAGAATATCAATCTAATTTTAATTCGCTTCTAGTTCAGACAAATAAGGGATTGTTGGGACAGAGAAATCCTACCCGCGCCAAGGACAACACCCCCTCCCCGTTCACACTGCCCGAGACCCCCGCACCCTCCCCGGTGCCCCTCCCCTCACCACGCCCGGGCAGCCCTCAGTCCCAGGACACTAACCCTCAAAACCCAAGGCCGCGGTACGCGCTCTGCCCCGACTTCCGGCTCACTCAGTTTCGGTCATTTTTTCCTTTAACCAACTGCCTCCATCCAAGGACTTTCAATGGACATTTCTGTCCGCCCATTCTATTGGCTGAAAACAGGTGATTAACATCCCGCCCAGCAATCGATGCCCGGCGCGCTCGATCCAACCCCTCCGGCCGCCCGCTTTATAAATCGGAGATCAGGCAGCTGACCTTAGCACGAGCCTGGCAGAGCGAGTGTGACCTCAGCAACCCGGCCACACGGGCCGTGTGACCTCAGCAACCCGGCCACACGGGCCGTGTGACCTCAGCAACCCGGCCACACGGGCCGTGTGACCTCAGCAACCCGGCCACACGGGCCGTGTGACCTCAGCAACCCGGCCACACGGGCCGTGTGACCTCAGCAACCCGGCCACACGGGCCGTGTGACCTCAGCAACCCGGCCACACGGGCCGTGTGACCTCAGCAACCCGGCCACACGGGCCGTGTGACCTCAGCAACCCGGCCACACGGGCCGTGTGACCTCAGCAACCCGGCCACACGGGCCGTGTGACCTCAGCAACCCGGCCACACGGGCCGTGTGACCTCAGCAACCCGGCCACACGGGCCGTGTGACCTCAGCAACCCGGCCACACGGGCCGTGTGACCTCAGCAACCCGGCCACACGGGCCGTGTGACCTCAGCAACCCGGCCACACGGGCCGTGTGACCTCAGCAACCCGGCCACACGGGCCGTGTGACCTCAGCAACCCGGCCACACGGGCCGTGTGACCTCAGCAACCCGGCCACACGGGCTGTGTGACCACATTAACCCGGCCACACGGGCTGTGTGATGTCAGCAACCCGGCCACACGGTATGTGTGACGTCAGCAACCCGGCCACACGGGCTGTGTGACCTCAGTAACCCGGCCACACGGGCTGTGTGACCTCAGCAACCCGGCCACACGGCCCCACGGTCTGTGTGACCTCAGCGATCCGGCCACACGGGCTTTGTGACCTCATTAACCCGGCCACACGGGCTGTGTGACCTCAGCAACCCGGCCACACGGGCTGTGTGACCTCAGCAACCTGGCCACATGGGCTGTGTGACCTCAGCAAACTGGCCACACGGGCTGTGTGACCTCAGCAACCTGGTCACACGGGCTGTGTGACCTCAGTAACCCGGCAATTGGTTCTGGACGAGTGCACGAGCTGACTGATAGAATGGGCGGGACTAGCTCAGTGATGGACATGGCACCAACCTCACAGGATGGCCGTGTACCGAGCCCGGCCCCAGGGGCAGGGAGGGCACCAACCTCAAGGATGGCCGTGTACCGAGCCCGGCCCCAGGGGCAGGGAGGGCACCGACCCCACAGGATGGCCGTGTACCGAGCCCGGCCCCAGGGGAGGGGACCGACTCCACAGGATGGCCGTGTACCGAGCCCGGCCCCAGGGGCGGGGAGGGTACCGACCCCACAGGATGGCCGTGTACCGAGTCCGGCCCCAGGGGCAGGGAGGGCACCGACCCCACAGGATGGCCGTGTACCGAGCCCGGCCCCAGGGGCGGGCACCGACCCCACAGGATGGCCATGTACCGAGCCCGGCCCCAGGGGAGGGGACCGACCCCACATGATGGCCGTTTACCGAGCCCGGCCCCAGGGGAGGGCACCGACCCCACAGGATGGCCGTGTACCGAGCCCGGCCCCAGGGGAGGGCACCGAACCCACAGGATGGCCGTGTACCGATCCCGGCCCCAGGGGCGGGGAGGGCACCGACCCCACAGGATGGCCATGTACCGAGCCCGGCCCCAGGGGCGGGGAGGGCACCGCTCCCACAGGATGGCCGTGTACCGAGCCCGGCCCCAGGGGAGGGCACCGACCCCACAGGATGGCCGTGTACCGAGCCCGGCCGCAATGGCGGGGGAAGGGGAGGGCACCGACCCCACAGGATGGCCGTGTACCGATCCCGGCCCCAGGGGCGGGGAGGGCACCGACCCCACAGGATGGCCATGTACCGAGCCCAACCCCAGGGGCGGGCACTGACCCCACAGGATGGCCGTGTACCGAGCCCGGCCCCAGGGGCGGGGAGGGCACCGACCCCACAGGATGGCCGTGTACTGAGCCCGGCCCCAGGGGAGGGCACCGACCCCACAGGATGGCCGTGTACCGAGCCCGGCCCCAGGGGCGGGGAGGGCACCGACCGCACAGGATGGCCGTGTACCGAGCCCGGCCCCAGGGGCGGGCACCGACCCCACAGCAAGGCCGTGTACCGAGCCCGGCCCCAGGGGAGGGCACCGACCTCACAGGATGGCCGTGTACCGAGCCCGGCCCCAGGGGCAGGGAGGGCACCGACCCCACAGCAAGGCCGTGTACCGAGCCCGGCCCCAGGGGAGGGCACCGACCCCACAGGATGGCCGTGTACCGAGCCGGCCCCAGGGGAGGGCACCGACCTCACAGGATGGCCGTGTACCGAGCCTGGCCCCAGGGGAGGGCACCGACCCCACAGGATGGCCGTGAACCGAGCCCGGCCCCAGGGGAGGGGACCGACCCCACAGGATGGCCGTGTACCGAGCCCGGCCATAGGGGCGGGGAGGGCACCGACCCCACAGGATGGCCGTGTACCGAGCCCGGCCCCAGGGGAGGGCACCGACCCCACAGGATGGCCGTGTACCGAGCCCGGCCCCAGGGGCGGGGAGGTCACCGACCTCACAGGATGGCCGTGTACCGAGCCCGGCCGCAGGGGCGGGGGGAGGGGAGGGCACCGACCCCACAGGATGGCCGTGTACCGAGCCCGGCCCCAGGGGAGGGCACCGACCTCACAGGATGGCCGTGTACCGAGCCCGGCCCCAGGGGAGGGCACCGACCCCACAGGATGGCCGTGTATCGAGCCCGGCCCCAGGGGCGGGCACCGACCCCACAGGATGGCCGTGTATCGAGCCCGGCCCCAGGGGCAGGGAGGGCACCGACCCCACAGGATGGCCGTGTACCGAGCCAGGCCCCAGGGGCGGGGAGGGCACCGACCGCACAGGATGGCCGTGGACCGAGCCCGGCCCCAGGGGCAGGGAGGGCACCGACCCCACAGGATGGCCGTGTACCGAGCCCGGCCCCAGGGGCGGGCACCGACCCCACAGGATGGCCGTGAACCCAGCCCGGCCCCAGGGGAGGGCACCGACCCCACAGGATGGCCGTGTACCGAGCCCGGCCCCAGGGGAGGGCACCGACCCCACAGGATGGCCGTGTACCGAGCCCGGCCCCAGGGGAGGGCACCGAACCCACAGGATGGCCGTGTACCGAGCCCGGCCCCAGGGGCGGGGGAAGGGGAGGGCACCGACCCCACAGGATGGCCGTGTACCGAGCCCGGCCCCAGGGGCGGGGAGGGCACCGACCGCACAGGATGGCCGTGTACCGAGCCCGGCCCCAGGGGCGGGGAGGGCACCGGTCCCACAGGATGGCCGTGTACCGAGCCTGGCCCCAGGGGAGGGCACCGACCTCACAGGATGGCCGTGTACCGAGCCCGGCCCCAGGGGCAGGGAGGGCACCGACCTCACAGGATGGCCGTGTACCGAGCCCGGCCCCAGGGGCAGGGAGGGCACTGACCTCACAGGATGGCCGTGTACCGAGCCCGGCCCCAGGGGCAGGGAGGGCACTGACCTCACAGGATGGCCGTGTACTGAGCCCGGCCCCAGGGGCGGGGAGGGCACCGACCCCACAGGATGGCCGTGTACTGAGCTCGGCCCCAGGGGCGGGGAGGGCACCGACCCCACTGGATGGCCGTGTACTGAGCCCGGCCGCAATGGCGGGGAGGGCACCGACCCCACAGGATGGCCCTGTACCGAGCCCGGCCCCAGGGTCAGGGTGGGCACCGGGTTCAGTTGAAATCACCCAGGATTATGTTGTTATGTAATTTACTCATTTAATAGATTTGCTCCAATTTTCATTCCAGTGTTAGGTGGTCTGTATGATAACCTTTTTAGCATTATTTTAACGTGACTGGGAACCCTGCTCTCCCGAGGCATGTTTTTCCTAAATGGAAACACGCTCAGATCAGCAGGAATCGCTTGCCAATTATTCAAAACTTTCAGATACATTTACAAAACGACAAAACAGATTCAATTACAGAGACAGGCTGTCAAATATAATGAAAAACAAGGCCCAGTAGATTTACAGCGGAGCGCATCGGAGGCAATGTATACGTAAGCGGGTGGATGCGTCACTGGACGATGAAATGTAATAAAAAGTGTTCAGGAATGGGGCTGGATGAGATGTGGAGGCAGAGGTTAGAACCCAAAGCCAGCTTCCCTCTAGATTAACAGCGAAATCGTGCAGGACTCCAAGCCACTGGTGGGTTCCAACACATCCTGGGCAGCTCATTTTAAAACTGGGTGTGCAGAAGCTGTGATCAGCTCATGCAATGTGTTCAGAGCACGGGCTGGGCTCAGTGTTAAAGTGTTTGTGTTCAGACAGTCCTGTTAGATCAGGAATCTTGAGAGAGGGGGAGAGGCGGAGGGAGGGAGGGGGGAGAGGGAGGGAGGGGAGGAGGGAGGGGGGGAGGGAGG